>JBAMYA010000004.1:4302686-4356452 GCA_037176975.1 Arrhamphus sclerolepis
TATATATGTATTATTTGACTTTTATGCATGTGATGCTGCTTACATGCAGGACATGATTTCATAAATATCAAACACACTCCACAGCTGGATGATGTACTGAAAAATGATTGAAAAAAAAAAGTCTGCTTCACAGAGTTGGATCAAACTGGGCTTGTCCCTTCTGGGGAAAATTAATATCTTAAAGTTGGTAGTGGTTCCTAAAATGAGTTATCTAAGTGCAATAAATAGTGTTTTTTTTTCCCAGTACAACTTCTCTTTTGTTTTAAAACTTGGCTTCCTATCTATCGTCAATAAAAATGTCTCGCTTCTAAGTTCACGTGGCTCGATTTTATGAACAAAACAAACAGAAAAACTGGCTGGTTTATGAGTTCTGTGTAATCGCGGCTATTTGTGGATTAAAAACAATATGCCAAATGGAATAAATCATCAACACATGAAGAGCCTGAGAAACGGAGATGTGACTGTAAACATACACCCCCGTCATGTCCATATGTCAGGTTATTCCCATGCTAATCCGCGGATCATATATCTCTATAACCTGATATAGCTGAACTTCCTGCAGCGGAAAAACCACACTTCACTGCAGAGACGTAAAAGTAAGTAAATATGATGACAGTGGAGGTACTGGATGCTGCAATTATGTATAAACTGATCTCTTATTCCTTCAGTTTGATTTGCTGCTTCATCTTTGGTGTGATGCATCATCACATGTTGTTTACCACAGTTCTGTTTTCTGCCCTTTATTCTTCCTTTTTATTTGCTTTGTGAGGAATTGTTTGAATTTAAACACAAAGTGGAAAAAAAAGAAAGTAAAAGAGTAAAAAAGAATGGAAAAGGAATGGTTGATAGGAGTTTCCTCAGTAAAAGTAAGTGGCTCTATGTTTGATTTTATAACCGTTGAAAACTGATAGTTAATCCTGTTAAATAAATTCTTCTTTAACTGACAACTTTGACAGAGTGACTGTAGAATGGTGTTCTTGAGTTTTCTTCCTGAGAATCACCACAAGAGGGAGTTGTAGGTCTATATTTGTCTGCAGGACGCTGAACATGTTGCACCTTTCTAACTTTGCATCATGATATTGTGTTTAATCTTCTCACACATTTGTTTTTGAGCTTGTGAAATCTGGATAACCTCCATAAATCACAAATGTTCCCCGTGTTTAACACTACATCTCACAAAAGACGGCAGACACAATGAGAACAAAAAATAATGACAGTAATGGCAAAGAAAAAGGGAAATAGTTTGATAGTTTATCTTCATGAACTTGATAGATGCAGCTAATAAACTGACAAACGGTATAAAAATAATTTAAAAAAAACAACAGAACTCTGTTCTGCAGTTTTTAGCTGTGTGTTAACACAATGTCAACTAGGAAAAACATCAGCACTGATCTTAGAGAAACTATCGTCGCTGCCCATCAGTCTGGAGAAGGTTATAATTTTCAAGCTATTCACATAAATAAAGATAATTAACAAGACGAAATCATTCCAGACGGCTCCCGATCTACAAATCTACAGACCTCAGTTAGCATTTAAACAAAAAAACAGTTGTAACTTGTAAAACATTTGGGTCTCTTAGTTTGTCACTCTTTTTTTTCTTATAGTTTTTTCTTATTTGCCTGTAATTATTTGTCATTGTTGATGTGTGGTACAGCGCCATAAAGTGACACGACTGGCTAAGAGATGACCAGGACGGGAGATCAAAGTTACTTTGCTTTTCATATCTGCAACTGAAACTAAAAGTACACTCATGACTCTGAAGAGTTGATTTGTATGAATATCTCGTCTTTTAACCCACATAAAGCTTAAAGCAAAGCTGGGCTTCTTTTTTATTTTTTTTTATTTAACCATATCCTGCTGCTTTTTTGTTGCTCCAGTGGCCTTTTATTGCCACATATCCCATTGTTTTTAAACTTTCTAACATGTAAGTGTTTTTGCACTCGTCATTGATGGATGTTTAAGATGGTCCTGGCTAAAGTAAAAATACACACAATGGAAATTGTTGACATTGTTATGTAATTGAATTCTTCTTTTCAAACAAGAGCAACTGTATTATGAGATCTCAGATTCTATGACGTGAATGCATCCTTGGCGTGTTCGGACATCGGTCAAGATTTTCTCTCGTGGTTCAGCCTGTCCATCAGGAGCTTGTTGAGGTTTTATCTCTAAGATGTACTTCTCATTTACTGTATCCCAGTTGTAGCAACTGTTTGTCAGTTTTCAAAAATGGAAAAACAAAAAAAAGAAAAGTACTTCGTGTAAGAAGAGGTCGTCCATGCCAGAGGGACTTTCCAGGTTAAATAGGTCAAATAAACTAACTGAAATATATCAAATTAAGGAAACACTTAAGTTGTTACATTCTGAGAGAAGGGTTTTGTGCTGATCTGTTTGAGTGCATGTTGAGATATGTGCATGTTAAAGTTTACATCTGCTTGTGTGCGCCCTTTTATGAGCAGTTAGAAGAGAGATCCTTTCATATTTCACTTTGGATCAAATACATGCAGCAACACTGTGTCGACTGAGGCTGTCAGAAATGTAGGCAGCCTCTCTCTGCACCGCGGTCGTCCTGCACAGACACAACAGGGTTCAACTGGTTCATACACACTTGCACCACTGCTGTGCACAGCTTGTCTTTGGGCACCATGTCCCAAATAAACAGGTCAGGCCGATTGTTTTCTGCTTGGCATTTCCAAGTAATTCAGTGCCTGGAATCAGTGTTGGACATAGAAATTCCGCTATAATACAATCTGAGGATTTCAGCTCTGTTACGCTGAAGGTTTTGTGTATATTGTGTGATAAATTAGTGTTAAACTCTGTTTGTATGAGCTCCATTGATTGCACACTGCCCCTCTGCCCCTCTCAGTCAATTACATGTTAAAACACTCTCACGAACATTTACATCCCAGAGTGACACATCGAGTTAAGTCAGCTCAGCAGGCTGCAGACCCGACTGAGAGATACCACAGAGACAGCAGGGACAAATGGGGGGCCAGGAGTCCAGAGTCCAGGACATCTTTTTATATTTGTGTTTGCTGGAAGATACACTGATCTTTAATTTGACTCTTTATTTCCTAATTGTATCTAAACTCTCTCTGGTGAAAAGGGGCTGGTGCCTCTTCAGTTCACAGCAGATCACACTGGTGTGGGACCAGTCACAACGGGGAAGAGGTGGGATCTGTTCAGTGGCTCATCGAGGAACGTCCAAGAGCTGCTAACTCACAACAAGAAGACAGCTGCGGGATTAAAAAAACACGGGGGTTAAGTTCAACGCTGTTCAAATTTATTTGTAAAACACCAATTCACAACAAAAGCCAACAAATCTGAGGGCACTTTTCAAAATCAGAAAAGCTTTATTGCCAGGTACAGTTAAAAATGAAAATAAGATAAGAACATTTTACAGTACTAGGAATGTTTCATGGTCTTTGGTGCAGAGAATGCAAAATGTTTAAAAAAAAATGGAATAAGGAATTAGATAAATAAGTTATGGGTGGTGGTGGGGTCAACTCGAGGTCTCTGCTGAGCAGTCTGCCTGCAAGGGGGAAGAAACTGTTCTGGTGTTGTGGGGAGGCACTGAAATGGTTTGTGTTATGGATGTGAGGGGTCAGCTGGGATTCTGGCTGCGCTCCTAGAGAGATGGGAGGTGGAGCAAATCACCTTCCCGGCAGAGTGGATGACGTGCTGCAAGCTCGGCCTCGTCCCTGGATGCAGCTGCAGCGAACACCACAGCTGGAGGATGGACTGAATGATGGCAGCGTAGACATTCATCATCATCTTCACCGCAAAGGGAAACTTCCCAAGCTGCTGCGGGAAGAACAGCCTTTGCTGAACCTTCTGAGTGAGGGAGCTGATATTCTACTCCCACTTGAGCTCCTGGATGATGGTGGTAACCCAGGAAACGGAGAAACTCAGCAGAGGTCACAGAGGATGACAGCCCACTGTCGTCTCTACAGTCTTGAGAGCGCTGAGCTCCAGGTTGTTCATGCTGCATCATGACAGACCGGTCAGACAGACCGTTTCACTCCTGTAGGCCGACATGTCTCCATCAGAGAGGAGACTGATGAGGGTGGTGTCATCTGCAAACTTCAGGAATATGGCAGACTGATGTCCAGATGGGCAGCTGTTTATGTACAGGGAGAACAGAAATTCTAAAAACCAGTTCATTCCAACAGAAACCAGATTTTTTTTTTTTTTTTTTTAAAGAAACAGTCTAGCTAAGGAAACCAAAAAAAGTTGCTTTTAACCTTCACTTCGGTGTAATCCCTGATCCTGATCAAGCATGAGACAACAACAAAAATAAATAAATAAATAACAGGGCCGAAAAAGGAAAAACTCCAGCAGAACCAGACTCAGAGATCGACCATCTGCCTCAACCAGTTCAGGGAGAGAGCAGAGCAGAGAGCAGAGAGATTAGTCCAGGGTTTTCTGCTCATGACAACAATGTTAATTGCAATAATAATGACTTATACATACAAGAAGAATAAAGAAAACTGAGTGAGGAAAGAGTCCAGAGAGCTCCCCCACAAGTCCCATAGCAGCTTAAATAAAAGGATGGTCTCGGGCACCTGAGCTAGCTCTATCAGCTGTAAAAGGGAAAGTTTTAAACCTAATCTTAAAGGTAAAGAGGGCATCTGCATCCGACGAACCACAAGTAGACTTGCCGTCTGAGAGCAAAGTGCTCCGTTGGGATGCTGTAGACCTACGAATTCTAGGAAATATGAATTTTAAATTATATCCTGGATCTAACTGGAAGCCACTGAAGGGAAGCCAAGCCTGGACAAATATGATCCTCATCCAAACACTTGGATTATCTGAAGGTGTGTTCAGATTCGTTTTCGGACGTCCCATTAATAAAGGATTGCATTTGTCCAATGTTGAAGTAACACAGTGACCTGCACTATTATGGAAAAAAAAAAGATACAAAAATAATCATGCTTCAATCAGAATTGAGGTAACTGTGATATTGAGTTGTTGTCACATTTTATTGGATGGACAGGCTATTTTTCTTCCACGTCCATTAGCATTGCCTCCTGGGAATCAACATTGAGCCCAGAAAAAACTAGGCTAATTCTTTCTAAGGAAGAGGAGCAGAAGGCTGGACTGGCTAACTTTCAATAATTGGATATAAAAGAAGTTATTTGCTCAGTGTTAAGAATTCTCCAAGTTCTCCAACACTGCTGTTAATGTGGTTCTTATTTTGAAGTAGACAGTTTATTTTGAAAGGGTTTTGTGCAGTTCCTCTTTTTTTTTCCAGGAACTACACTCGTGGTTAAAGGTGCAAAAGTGAAGTCACTGATGCTGAATAAATCTATATAACAAATAAATTGTTGTACCTACAATTCATCTGATGACTTGTGTGCTCTCTGACTGGAGCCCTTCAGTGGTCAGTTAATCTTAATTAGAGTTAGGCCAGAATCCTCAACAGTAAGAATGCATTTCAGGAATTTAACCGCTGCAGCTCTAATACTTCACATTTTCAAAGCAGCTGTGTATTGATCTTCGGGGGATGAAGGCATGGCATCTGTTCAGTGTGTCACTACGAGGGTCTTATGAAGATCATGTGCAGATGTGCCTGGAGAACTGCAGCCATAAAGCTGTTCTGTCCACAACAGTCTTAAATGCGGGCCAGCTCAGTGCAGTCTGTACAAAGGGATTACCAGTATCTAACACCTGAATGAGATCTTAATTTGTTCTTTTACAGGCACGTTATTCATTTATATGTTCATGTGATTTCAGATTTTAAAACAAAACAAAAGAGTATTATAGGATTCGTATGTTGAATTCATTCCACTTCCTGACTGACTCTGAATTGTATCTTACCTCTTTTGTTTTCTACATGGGGGAAGTGCCAGACTTGATGTTTGCTAAGACCCCAAAGAGTGAAAGCTTTCTGAATAATTAAAATCCCTCCATGTTCATTCTTTAGCTCCAATGTGTACACACAGGCACAAAGTCCTCACAGTCCTGTCAATCGAACCTTCACCCCCAAAGACACAACACGCGCACACTCATCCATTTCATTCTTGTCTGTGTTTGAAAGACATCTAGTGGCTTCTTGTTGTATTTTTAATGGCCTCCTCCTCTCCCAGTGTTGTATAATGAATGTTTGATACCACCACCCATGGCCTTGGGACATTATGACCAAACCCTTTTGCACCAGGCAACAAGGCCCTGAAATATTCAAACTCAGCAGCTTGCTGGGTCAATAACACACCAGCGGTGACCCCCATCCATACTCAGACACATCAATGACGATAGCCTGAGGGAAGTCCAGGGTAAAAGTCAAGAACTGTGTTTATACCCCAATCAGCTACAGTTTTAAAACCGCTAATGCTAACGGTGCAGTGAAATACAAAGATAATCTTGTAAAAGGAAATGTTGTGCCTTTTAACGCATATCACCAACCTGAAAGAAGAAAAAGGTCAGCAGGACAAGGTACCGGCTACATGCTGCAGAAAAGTGATTATGGAGCACAACAAAGAGTCTAAGGCATCGATCCGGCCTCTAAATCCCCAAGATCCCAAACCTTAATGAGAATCCACAGGATGTGCCGGATCAAAGTCAATCTATGCAGGCCCCAATTCCCAAGCCAGAGGACCAAAAGGATCAGCTGCAGCTCTCTACAGGATGTGTCTTATATCCAACATTGTAACATTGGATCAGTTCTTACTGGAGACATGAGGTGGAGCCTGAACAAACTTTGGCAGGTGGTTTGTGGTTTTAACACAAACCGCAAACCAACGAATAATTCAGTCTGTGCCAAATATAGGACATGTTGAGTCTTAAAGTCTGTCATTTTTATCAAACTTTCAGCAGTTAGGATCTCCTCATGGGAAATCTGAGCATCTTTTATGTCTATATCAAAGGATAAACTGGCACTGCCAACAGCATTTAACATCCGCGCGCACACGTTTACTGTTTCCTTTCTTATAGCGCATGAAAGAATGGAGTCTTGTGATCTCAGTTCTTTTCATTTACCGTTTGTAGCTGTCCATCTTTAACCCTCCCTCTGGTCTGATATTTCATTCATATGAGCACTTGTTGTTTTGTTTTTTTTGTTCAGTCGAAGCTTCCCACAATCAAAGAGAATCTCTCAAAACTCCCTCAGAGCAACACTCGATACATACGCACAAAGGAAGCTTTTAGGATTAAACACCAAACACTTTATAGATTGAGCCAATTAAATATATGTCTGAACATATATTCAATTATGGGGATATGATTTCAGTTGAACCATGAATGCAGTTTTGCCTCAGATTTACTGTGGCAATCATACAAAAGGGAATTAATTTTAGCTGCAGCGAAGTCTTTCGAAGCCTTCAACATGCATTAAATATTATGGCCCCTTTCTTGAAAAATTTTCTAACATTTCTTGAATTCTTAATGAGATGTCTGTGAGCTATTTAAGTAAAAATATGGAGAAAACTGGTCTACTGTGGGAGGGAGTTGCTGACTGTGCTAATTTGTGCAAGACTGGGCAGACATTAAATTTGGGCAAATGAGACCATATTTATAAAGAAAAACTTATGCTTGTCTATGTGATGTTTCCATAAAAGGCCAAAAATGGTTTAAAAAACAAACCCAAAAGAACGTGACCTGCGACTGACGATTATTTCAAGCAACTTGAGAGACGAAAAAAAAAGACCAAATTTGTACATTATGAGCAGAATTAACAACTAGGGGGTGAGTTTTTAGTGTACCCCGTCAGGTATAAGTATATAAAGGTATAAACTGATGAGTAGTGAGGGGTTTGACTTTTTGAGTGACAGCTAGGCCTACATGTTGTCCTGATTATCAAATAGTGAGCCGTCATCCCTTTTTAGTAAATTAAAATCTTAAAATCTTAGTTATACAATAAACGCTTTCAAAATACAGAAAAGTTTTTTTTTCATATATCCCCTTTTACAATAAATTGTCACTTGTCCCTAGACACAACACGGTACACTTGGTGTGAGTGTGCCTTAAAAACAATCAAGGGCGCTCAGGATGATGTTTTGCACCCTGGAGTCAATTTAAAAGTGTAAAAGTAATTAATCCAAGAAAATGATACTTGAAGAACGAACACGTAAACCAGTTATTTCCTGTCTCCCCCTCATGAGGTTAAGAGACTTGGTAAAGATGGATGAGAAACAATAAGTCTTTTGTTATTGTCTGTTGTGGGCGAGGCTGTTTAAATATGATCGAAAACCACATTTCCCACAATGCAACTCTACAGTTTTCAATGCATTCTACAGGTTTGTTTTTTTCTGACTTTATATGGAATAATCTTACAAGCTCATCACAAAATAATACTAAGAAATTGATTTGAGAGCTGTGGGATGTTTTTCAAATAAATCTTCTTTGCTTTCATGATTTATTTATCAGTGCAGAAATAACCAAATGACCTTCTTTAACTGTCATTTAACATATTGATCAACTTCGCGCCGAAGTTTGAATGCAAATGTAAAAAAAAAAATCATGTTTTATTTGGTTTGCAGTGGACTTTTAGCATGTGAGTAACAAGTGATAAGACGTCCGCCTCTGATGAGCATGCACAGTGAAAAGCATCGCATCTCTCTGACTTCCGGAGGCGTTTGATTCGTTGCGGATGACATCAGCTGTGGAGTGAGTGTGCGAAAAAAGCCACCCGGCGACCTCATCTCTCCCCGGTTACCGAGCATGACACAATGTCTGCCGGTATAAAACCGTAGGGCCACTCCTTTCTGGGCTCCACTCTTGTGTCTGGAGACCTCTCTGCGGCGAATCAGGCGGAGAGAAGGCGCGCTGCTGCTGGAGCTCCTGAAAGCGCGCACGCAGCGGAGAGACGCGCAGACATACAGAGAGAAGAGAAGAGGAGAGAAGACAGGAAAGGAGAAGGAAGAATGGCCACGCTGGTACAGTCAGCAGCAGATATGGAGACTTTAGGAGGGCAAAGCCACACGGGGACATCTCCGACGTCCTCCAGCCCCTCGCAGCACTTTAATGACGGTAAATTCTACCTGCTGGTGGTCATCGGGGAGATCATCAGTGAGGACCAGCTTAAGTGTGCCATTGCGGATATAGAGAAAGGTAAGACGGGGCGGTGAGAGGAGGGCGTGCAGGCCATCCAGAGTTTAACTTAACGTCTTCATATGTAGCTCTGAAGTTCTATTCTGTAGCTGTTAAAAAAGGTGCACCTGTTAGATGCGCAGGATTTTACGCGCAGAGCAATCAGGCGAATTACGCACGAATTATTTATGAGTATTAACCATTAACTGAACTTTATTTTTCTAAAATGGTACCTATCTGAAGTAGATTATACACCCATTCTCAGTACGTGACTAAGGTCTGTTATACTGTGTTATGAAGCTGTTTGCCTCCATATGATTTTGTAACGCATTGTCACTGTTGCTGAGACAGCTCCTCCTGCCCAGCTGACAGCGGTCTATAACATCATATTTGCACAATGCGTCAATAACGCACCCGGTGCAGTAGCGTTTTTTTTTTTTTTTAATTCTTCTTCTCTTTTTTTTTTTTTTTTAACCCTTTACAGGGTTGTATTCAGGTGCGTCAGGCTTTTGTTTCACAGTTCACCCAACAGTAGGAGGAGACAGAGGGAGGAGGGGAGTGTGGGGGTCGTTTCTTTCTGTGTTGTGTAGCAGGGCTCGTCTACGCCACAAAGCTGGATTAAATAAAAAAAAAAAAAAGAGGGAATGTAATCAGAGCTCGTCCGCAATACCAGAAATACATCTCGCACTTCCGCTCATCTTCTCCGAACATGTTTCCATCATCATCACCAACATCTTCATCATCATCATCACCGTGCTCCTGCATCCAGCTCTCTCATCCCACACCGGCTTGTGGGCGTGGTTCGGTCCGCACTGCGGTCCCTACGGAAAGCCACAAGGACCATCTTCAGACTGATGGGGGCGTTTGAGAGAGAGGCTACAGCTGCTCTGCTGCTGCTGCTGAGGCCTCCCTCCCAGGCTGGAGTGCTGTGTTTGTGTGAGACATGAGGAAGACGAGACTGTGGCGCAGTAAATGCGTGGGTGGGATGTGAAGTTTGTTCACAGATAAAGGCAGAAGGAATGCCATTAAGGATGCAGTGGCCTTTATAGTATTCTAAGTTTGAATATGCTGTGCCACGAAGATCAAACAAATTCTGTTTCAAGTTTTCCTTTGCAGTATCACCTAGTTTTAGGATTGCATTTGGATCTCAGCCCATTTCAGTTCCCTTTTAAATGACTATCATGGATATTTTGGATTGCAAATGTTGGGATTTAAAAGTCAGATTTTACCTTATAGGGGAAATCGAAACAGAAAGTTATTTTCCATTAGGCTAACAGCCACATTTTATTTCATCTTTGATCGAATCTGGATGAATTTTCTCAAACATTCTCCACCTTATGGGTTGAGAAAAGAAAAACACTTAATTACTATCGTTGCTAGTTTCAACTGATTTATAGTGTTTGATAGTATTGTGTTTTAAGTTTAGAGTCAACAATCACAACAAGCTAGAGGTGACTAAATATGCCATTTATGTTTAGAAACATCGTAAATAGTTCCTTTTAAAAGTATTTTTTACCTCCCTCATCTTTAGGCCTTGCCAGTGTATAATTACAGGGAGGGTGAAACAATGACTCAGCAGAGCATCGGTTTAACTGGCCTGCAGCTAAACACAAACAGCACTATAGATATTTCCTATTATAGATTTCTTTGCTCTTGCCAAGTCAGAAACAAGTGTAGACATGTTCACGCCAAGATTTTCCAATGAAATGGGAGCAGATGACCAGCAGGACAGATGGGTGGGTGACTGGGAGACTTTTTACGGCGTCTGCTCTCTGCATCTCGTCTGTTGGGTGGATTGACGGATTCTCAAGCGGAAGAGCTAACGTATGCTTTTCTTTGTCTCCGTTTCTGCAGGGATCCGCTCATGGGACACCAACCTCATGGACTGCAACCTGGACCAGGAGCTCAAGCTGTTTGTCTCCAGACACTCTGCTCGCTTCTCTGCAGATGTCAAAGGTAAAATGTAATTAAAAGACATCTGGTTTGATCATTTCACCCTCGCCGTTTGATTTATGTGTTACATAGTTGGGGAAACAGATAAATGGATTACAAAAGAAACAAAAGCAGAAACTTAGAACCCCCCCAGACTAACCCACCACCGCCCCCACTGTGAAGAGACCATGCAGCACTGTTGTGCTTTTAGAGCCCATTTTGCTGCCATGGTTTGAAACCATTTGTCCCCACAGATCAGATTGTCACTGTAAATCAATAGAAAGCAGTTCTGAGCCATGGTTTCTGATTTCCATATTGATCGGAAGTGGTCTCTTCGAGGACAGTTCCCCCATCCATAAAGCAGCAGGGGTCACTGAATGATATGATGAGTGTGAAAAAGATGTGACTGCGATAGTCACCCAGTATCATCTCTACCGAGTTCCTGTCAAAGATTTCAGACCAATATTTCAATGTTCACCACCATCAAAACACCACACACAGGAATGTGTTTTGGAAGTGTGGTACTGCACCCCCCCACAGTGTTACACAGATATTAGACAAACAGGCTATCGCGACCCAATTACCTTATTAAAGTGACACTAATGTCATTTAAAATTCTATTTGAATATTTTTTCGGAAGCATCATCCAGCTCTCCTGGTCTCCCGTCCCAACTATCAGCAAAAACCACCAAAACTAATGTTGGACTCCGTCCCAGTTTACGCTTGTGACAACTACATATCGCGTTATGGCGTCACACATCAGCAATGATTGAGCTAGCTCGCAGAGCTACATTGGATGTCGTGGCTGAGATGATTAAGAGACTCAAAATCGTGACGGAAAATGAGAGTGACTGAGCTTTGGCAGGAACTATATATAATTACCTTAAACATTATCCACCTTATGGCCCTGCGATGGACTGGCGACCTGTTCAGGGTGTACCTCTGCCTTTCGCACGGAGATAGCTGGGATAGGCTCCAGGACTTGGTGATGCAGTGTTTAGCAATCTGGAGGAGTCACCACCGACTGGTGACGACCACCAACACAAACAAAATTCAGTCTTCCCCTACAGACATGGAAGCACCACAAAGACCAGTAACAGCAGGGAACCAGCTACATTAGGGACTTCTTGATGCCTGCGAATCACAAAGTCTAGAAAAGGTATCATCTTCTGATTGTAGGGTGCTGTAATACTTTCCAAAAGAACACAACGAGAACGTAATATTCCCCCTCCTTGGTACATTGTGATATAGACATCCGGAGAGTGGAGATGGAATAAAGGGGAAAAAAGAGGACATCTCCGGTGCGTCTGTATGTATCAGTTTATGGCTTAAGACACTCTCTTCCTGAAACTGCTCCTTGGTGCTATGCCCAAGTCAATAATTTGCCAAAAAAAGGGGGCATTTGAATGAGATATTTGTAAGAATCTGTGATAAGAAGGAGAGGCTTTACACTGATCTCAGTTTAGGAAGGTACATTTAGTTCTTATAGTCACGAGCATCTGTAAGGAAAAAAAAATATTCAAGCATCAAATAGAAAACTTCATGCACAATCATATCGCTGTGGTACGTAAGAACAGCACTTTTTGCATTTCTCAACTGTATATGCTGTCACATCACTGTCAGCTAAAACTCCCCTTCAGTCTACTGAGTACGCAGGTTTTATTACCAATATCCGGATACAGCCTTTCAGCATTTTATGGCATTACTTTTTATAGGCTCATCAATTGCAAGGTGAAGGAGTCTTTCTGTTCATATGGAGTGGTTCCAGTGTGGTCTGGACTTGTAGACAATCCGGCCTTGACGGTCAGCAGCATTTAAAGCCTCCACTGACTGGAATAAGATGGAAAACAAAGTGATGTAGCTAACAATTACTGGCCCAGACTAAATCGCTAGATTTATTTCTTGCATTAAAATCCCAATATCAAATGTCAGAAATAGGTGCAGAGGACAGTTAATGGCAAACACAATCATTTATCCAAAATAGCCTTAGTGGAGTTCTGGTTTCCCACTCCCTTTCATCCCACCTTCTTTTTACCTCATTCCCATCCTCCATATCACTCTCCATCTTCCCCCAGCGAGCTGTTGCCTGGATGCACAGTTGATTTGGGAGTAATTAGCGGTGCAGGATCCCCAGTGGTTCTGTCCTCGAACATAAAGGAGGGTGGGGAACAGAGCGGGTGAGGGGAAGTGAGGAGGTGAGGGGACTGGAGGCAAACAGGGGGCAGGGGAAAAAAAATACAGAAGACTTTGGGGGAGGGGGAAGACAAAGATAAAAAACCAAGGCTTTCAGAGTCAAAGCTACCCAAACTGAAAATGAAATAGTTTTATTCTCTTGGATTGTGTCAATTAGAATGTGAAGTCAAATGTTCTTCTGAAGTGAAGTTTTGAACTGTTAATGTGAACTACAAAAGTGCCTTTGAAACAGACATAGCTGTGAAATGTTTATTTATTCATTTTTATCACCACATCACACGAAGCGCAAAATAAAGCTCCGAGCACTCATCAGTCCAATCATATTCCAGAAAAAAAACAACAACCAAACAACATAAAAGCAGGAAGTGACGTTTGTTCTAAATAACGTTGTCTGTTCAACGTTCTCACAAGAGCAGCTTCACATCCAACTCCAGGCCAGAAATAAATGATAAATGCTCTGAGTGGACAGGTTCAGCTCGTGTTCACGGGACGTTCGCTGATTAGGGATCAGAGTTTGAAGGAAGCCTGCAGGTGGTGTCAGGTGCAGGAGGACAAATACAATTATGTGTGGCCTGGATAGATGACATACCATCCATCAGGAGGTCTGCACCCATGGACGATCAGGAGACCAGCAGTCTCTCCCTCATAGATATACGATGCTCCTGCTATGGATTTCCAAACTCTCTGGCTTCTGCACAGACGACACCGAACCTAAAAGCTGCCTTTTCTGAACCACAAATCCATTGGAGTGGACATAGCATACTTTTCTGTTTTTGGACTTATCTAACTTCAACATGAGCCTATAACATAAAAAAATAAAGCTGACATACAAGGTGTTGCTGTGTTTCTGTTCAAAATTAAACAATGTGTATCCCAATCGAATAAGGGAGTTGCTTCGATGGGTCAAATTTAAATCTACGCGTCATGATGTGTCAAAGGTCTATTATTAGATGGTAAGTTGTGTAAACTTTCATGAATATGCAATTAATGTTAGCACAGGCAGGCAACAGAGCCATGTCAGAATGAATATCTATTTTAAGCCTCTGACACGAGTAAAAAATGTCATTCCACTAAAGTGATAGAGTGGATGGGATCCCTGCAGACAAACCAAGGTCATTTTAGCTCCCTATCTGTACAAAACGTGTATTAAAAGGACTGTTTGTACGTGCATGTCCCACTGTTATAGCTCTGTTGTTATACAACGTACAAGTCGACTACCAACAGCACATGCAGAGTTCATGGACTCTGCTTCCATAGAACTGGATCAGTTTTTATATTTTTATGACAAAATTGACAGTTTAAAAACAAAAAACAAAAAAAAGACCAAGAAAAACAAACAGAGGCTTCAAATACAAGCATATACTGTGTGGCTCCATTGTCTGCTGCGCTAACATTATTACTCATCTTGCCGCTAACACATATCCTGTTCTAACTCAAAAATGCTTTTATTCATGTTGTTATGGCCCCAGACAAAGTTTACACCCATCACCATCTAATAATAGACTTAGGGCTGTTTCAACTCTGGAATGTTCATTTAAGATGCACTACACATGGACAACTCGTACGTTTTTAAAGCAAACACTTTCGACTGCGTGAGGGAAGAAGAAAGGAGAAATGAGCTTCTGCTTTGTGGCTTACAAACTGTTTTGTTCATGTTTTCATAATGTCCTGGAAGAAATTTGTGTTTGCATTTTCCAGCTTTAGCAGGATTTCAGTCAGAGTTGTTGGGGTGTTATCTTTGGTGTTGTGATTCCTCCTGTTGTCCACTCTCATGTTCCAGATCTGAGTCTGGTTCAGACACATATATGTTGGATTTCTGGACTTACTGTTGAAGACCTAAGTAATCTCTCGAAGTTTAGTTTATCGTAGCTCAGCTGGGAGCTCAGAACCTCGTAACAGGAGTTGTATGGGCTCAAGAAGCACATGAGGCCTCCTGGGTACCTCATGGAAAGCTTATTCAACCAATCAGAAGGCACTTAGGACAGCATCATCTTGTGTAAGGATGTAGTGTTACTCCTGATATATTTTTTATGTCAATAATAATTACAAACTATTTAGAGAAAAGCTAATGTAGAAATACACTTGATGAGACAAAATGGCTGGAAATGATGAAACGACAACATCACAGTTTTTAATTGATAGTATTTTAAAAATAGGATTTTTATCAATACATTTCCCCAGATAAAAGTCATGAAACTTTCAGTTGCTCCCAACATTTTTCCCATTTACGTTGTTCACTTCAGGTTCTTTAAATCAGCCAGCTGACTGATTGGTCATGCATCTGCATTAATAGACTGTAGAATTACCACTTAAGTACATGGTTGAGTCAAAAACGTACAATTTCCTCAGGATTTTTCATCAGATTCGACAAATTAATCCATAAAGATAATGACTGAATTAGAGCCTCGACTGCCACGGCACTGACGATTGATCGGTCACAGCGTTGGCAGTGCCATTAGCTGCATGCCCAGAGATGCCATGTGCGCTGGCTCAGTTTTTAACCCAGTTTTTTGAGGACACAGTGACATGTGACACTGGCACCACTGCTTAAGGGACTCCCATCTTTGTCGCTGAAAGTTATCAGTGTCAATTCAATCACTTTGAAGGACTAGACAAAGAAAGATGCTGACAGATGCAGGGGATCCACCTGAAACTAAATTATGTCCTCTTCATGCAAGGTCTTTTTAAATCAAAAGCAAGGAGACTGTGAATTTAGATGCACCACTGATTTATTTATTAATTTTTTTCTTGGTGCAATGCCATCCACATTGATGTTTCCATCCGGTGCAGTCTGTGGCAGGAAGTCTGTGCCAGACTTGCACTTTCTATTCAGCCAGAAAGAAAATGCTTGGCGATGCATGTCACATTACCTTGTCTCCTGCTGAGACAGAACCACTCAGGGCGTTAGGAACTCTTATATCGATCAAGGTAATTGTCAGCATCAAGAAAGCTTCAATGCACAATCTGTCATTTTTAATGAGTTTGCTCTGACACGAGGTGAAAGAGGGGGCTTTTAGGTGAGTTGCCTTAAAGTGTAAGGACTGCTGCGTTTTCTGTAGAAGACCAGAAAACAGGGCAGAACCAACAACGGGAGACAAAGAAAAACAAGATGCTTCTCTATTGCATTAGCAGTCACAGATACGGCTTGTGTACACAAGCTAGAGTGGACGAAAACTAGACTTTGGGAATTGATTATTCTCTCATTTCACAGACCAGAGATAAGCGTGTCCCTGGTTGTTCTCAGAGGACCTCTGGTCATCAGTTTGAGATTGCTGCCTCTTCAGAAATAATCTCAGTGAGCCTCTTTTCTTTCCCCCTAAGAGTCTACTGGGGTTTTAATGATGGTGCTGTTCGACCAGCACAAATTCTATTTTCAAAAGCGCTAAAAGGACAGTTCCCACAAGGAGCTGTTTCAAATACATATGCTTCATCTTAAAGCCACTCATGTAACAATACCAGTTCTGACCACAGAGGGGCAGCACATCACAAGAAGGTTTATGTGTCAAACCTCGACGTACGACACAACAAAATGCACATCCAGTGGGACAAAGTTGTTTTACAAGGCATGCGGGACCGTCCCCACTCCTAAGCACAGTCTTGTCATATGCCCCATGTGGTCAGAAGTGGTATTGTGAGTTAGATTTTGAGCTGCACAAGGCAACATGTTTACAGGATAAATAAATAACATGTTCATCTTATGTCTGAACCAGAACCACCCCCAAAGGCTTAAGATTTAATTTTCATTGTTCATCTAGAAATTGTCAATGACAATTTTGCACCGAATTTATTTATTCATTTATTTATTTTGCCAGTCCTTCAGTCTAAATAACCATGTCTACACTGTGGTGCAATTTCTATCAGTTTCTGAAACAACGTATATCAGCAAAACTACGATGACTGAGAACCATTAAATTGTGTTGTGGGGGTTAGAGTGATTGTGTCCATATAACATCTGTAAACGTAATTTAGGAGCGTTGAATTTCACAGCACCTGGGATAATGATTCTTTCACTTTTTCCTTTGATATATACACAAAAAGCAGTTGGAAAAGATCAGGAAAATATTATTACTTTTGAATAAAATACAGCCTTTTCACAAGTTTAAGAACACATTAATTAGCGACAGTTTCCATGTTGTCATGGTTACTAGTCCACTGGACTCCAAGACTTCTTAAGGTTCCAGATTTTTAACTTTAAAAAAAAAAAGAAAAAAAAAGAAAGAAAGAAAAATTACAAAGATTACCACATATGAGTAACTTATGGACTCGAAGGGGCCCCGCCCATAACATCTTAGTACAATTTACAGAGATCAAAATCTGGGTGAGATATGTAAACTTTGTTGGATTTGCCTTAAGTTGGTCATTTTAACAAGAGGCTCTGATACGTACTCAAGCCACTCCCAAGTGATCATCCAAAAAAACACAAATTCTGGTGTTCCTGCATTGGCCTTATTTCTCAGACCTGGAAGTTCCAACAGACAAAATACAGATGAAAGCTTACTCAAATGGCCACAGTTGTTGTTATTAAGTGACAGTTTGTCATTCTAATGATTTTGTCTAATAGTTATTTAACAAAAAAAAAAGAAAGACAGGAAAGAACTGAAAATCAACATCTCATCCCAGGATAGACTGGTGTTTGACTGGAGAAGAAACCAAATGCTCTTCTTTGTCTGTCCAACGTCTGGCTTGATATTGTGGTTATTTGAAAGCTCAAAATTAAACTCACGCCAGCAATATTTTTACCCCCAGGAAGTTCAATAAAACCATATGGGTTGAAATCTGGAGTTATTATTTCTCCTCAATGGTATAGTGTGTAGAAATTGCAGTCGATGCTGCTGAGAGGAAGAGGAGGACTTAATGGTGGTGTGTTCCTGTGATGAGTCTGTCGTATGAAATATGTATGGGGGAATTGCCTGAACAGTCAGATCGCTGCTGCAGTGTCATGTCTCCAGGGATGAAGCACTTTCTGCAATGAGTGCTTCAGAATTTAAAGACTGCGTCCAAACAACGCCGCAGTGGCCTCACACATGCCAAAGTCACATCTTATTTCTTCAACTTTAGTGTCAGAATTATCATTATCCCATATGAGACCTGTCTTTTATCGTCTTAGCTTTGCTAGTACCATTGATTTAAGCTTTTTAAATAGAAACAAAGAGAATTCAGGGTTCATGCAATGAAAGCTGATGTATTCATCAAGGACCTCTCCACCCACAGCAGCGCACATAGCAGGATCATTGTCATTATCATAATCAATCACCAGGAAGGATGATTGTGAGCCTGTCACACCCCACCGATCTGTGAGACAGATCTGTTTTATGAGATGAAAATGTTACTTGTCAAAATTTGTGTCCAGATGAGTTATTTTTGTCCTTGATGTCACAGATTAAATTATTGCTGCGATGCAAAATGTCAATGTGTCACAATATTGTTTGTCGTCACTCAAGTGGAAATGATTCATGAGTTTTTGGAAGAATAGTTAGTCTTATCTGTTGATCAACTGATTATAGTTTTTAATCTCACAAAAAACACAGCTGCCGCAATTTCCTGTGCTTCGACGGTGGGCTTTTTAATCTCTCACAGAGAATCAAGAAAACATGTGCTAACAGATGTACAATGAAGATTTCAGTCAAACCTTTTTTTCCCCTCATTTCCGTTCATCTGTTCCTGTTCATCCATACCCATTTCATCCTGTTTGGAGGCGGGGCTGCTGCCTGAATCATATATCCCAGCCATCATCGGGAAAGAGGTGGGGTACACCCTGGACAGGTCGCCTGTCCGTCAAACAACCCCTCACACTGTCATGAATAATTCACAGTAACCAAACTAACATCCATGTTTTTAGACTGTGGGAGTCGCCAGTGAAAAGATTATATCCATTTGATTTTACAACAAAAAAAAAAAAATCACATTTTAAAGTACCACTTTACTTTAAAACATCAAAGAGTTATGTTACTGCGAGTGTTCAGAGAAGAGATGAATATATCAGGAAAATTAAAATGAATGTTTGAATAGTGCTTATTTAAAAATTCTTTTTAGTTGCGCTTTTTTTTTTAATATAGTATGACAGCTTTATTTCCATTGTACTTTTAAAGTAGGGTAAGAGATTTCTGGATGCCATCACATCTGTGGATATTTGAAACAAACAAACAAACAAACAAACGAAGTAGCTCCTGCCTTCCCCTCCACCTCATTTGCACGAGCAAAAGCAAACAATCTCCTCACTGTTGGCCAAAACTAAAGGAGCAGGCTGCCTCCATTCTTTGTTTCCAGTTAATGGAGCCAGAACTAAGGACTTATTTTAACTTTTATCTTCCAATGCATTCACGAGATGAGCAGCTAGTGAGGAAACGGTTAGGATACATTCCCTGACAAAAAGTGTTCTGGGTTAGAAACTGTGTCGTCACCTAACCCGACCTATAAATTGCACCCTATATAAGTATTTTCCCTTTTTTATTCCCCCACTTTTCTTTTACAAAAGCTGTTGAAAGATTTAAATACAGTCAAACAAAGAGCACAATCAATGAGAATGGGGGGAAAAAACAGTCATCACGGTCAATATTTCTTTGTGAGGAGCTATTTAGAGATTTTTTTGTGAACTCAGACATAGACGTAATAAATGTCTCATTAAACATTAAAAGTCTGACTGTATTATGATCACCTAAAGGCAGCAGCATGCAGAGTCGCTGATTGATGTCTTCTAACAAAGATCGTTCTCCAGACGCAGGCTTGAATGTCAAGCAGTTGGGTGCAGCGAGGTGTTATCCTCCACCCTCCAGAGATTTCATCTGTCTTATTGATAAAGAGCTTTGCTCTGCAGAGACGCTTAACATTTGCACAGTAACACTACAGCTGCCAGGTCGCCTGTGTTTGATAAGTTAATTGACAAATTTGTCCTTGATAAATTTGTGTTGGTCCTTTCGGTTTTGACATGCTCATTTAACGTGACATTATAATAAAATGACAAAAATGACTTTTTCTTTTTTTTAATTGCATTTATTTTCTGTCCAGGACAGAGAATTCTTCACCACAAAAGTGCCATCCTGGAGACGGTGGTGCTTATCAACCCTTCAGATGAAGCCGTCAGCACCGAGGTAAACGAACCCCTCTCTGCTGCTGATAATAGTGTTGTTATATTCTCTTCCAGTCTTTCTTTAATTTGATATTTCATCCTGCTGTGAGCCTGTTTCAAAGATCCAGCAAGACATTTACGAACAATTACAGCATGAAAAGGATTATAATTCAGCTTATTGCTTCTGGCTGGGGTTTTAAAATAGGCTGTAGGAGGAATTAGAAATCTGAAGGGCTGCAGATAAATGCTTCATTTACTGCTAGAACAGTTTACTTTTTGTTCTTTTTTTTCTTTTTTTCACTGTTTTACACTTTGATGGTAAGAAAGAAACAGGAAAGGATCAGGAGCGATGAGGACACATGATTTAGTGCAATGTTGCAGCACTTTTTTTTTAATGCCACCTCCACCCCCAGCCATGTCTGCAGTTAAACTGTGCATTAATAATATCTCACAGCAGGAATGACTGGGCCAGTCGCCCAGAGCAGCTGATGCTGCTGAAGTGGAATAAAAGCCAGCAGTGATGGGGAGAGGAAGAGGGACAGACAGATGAAAGGAGACATAGCAAAGTGGACAGCAAGTCAGCTAATCAGCTAATGGATTTGAGTTATCCACAACTAGTGGTATTTCATATACACTAAATCAATGAGCTAGCTGCTGTAGCAGTAAAGCTTTGTACTAGCTTTTGCTGCACCGCTTCTTTTTTAAAGCCACTCTATGTGGGGCGACTGCTTCTGACCATGTGGGGGCGCAGAGACCTGCTGTGATGATAAAAGAGCCTCTGGCAGCACTATGCTACAGGGCGGGGATGGCCTAGCATGTCCTGTAATACCACTTTTTGTCACTAGAGGTGCGATTCTTGCCGTCTTATGCAAGCTTTGTTGTGATGCCCCCATGTGTTCAGAGGTGGCAATAAATAAACTTTTGCCTCTTTTTTTTAGAAAAATACATTTTCTCAAAATATCTGCTTTTGTTCCAAATAAAGAAACACCTGTTACTTACCTCTTTGTTGTTTTTTGTTTTTTTTAATTTCCAGGTTCGTTTGATGATCTCGGACACTGCCAGGCACAAACTTCTGGTCCTCTCTGGGCAATGCGCTGAAAACACTGGCGAAATGATTCTTCAGTCTGGATCTTTCTCTTTCTTCAACTTCATGGACATATTCACAGATCAAGAGGTTAGACAACATGCACAAGTTTATTTTTTATGACCAAAAAATATCTTATAAGCCAGAATTTAATGTCATGCCTCAGTTATCATGTCAGACTTTAAAGTTCACATCACTACAGAAAGAGAGAGGCTGAGAAAGTATGAATACTTTGGAAGGGATGCCTCAACAAACCACAAGATTTCTGGACCAATGTCTTTTGGGACCAAAATGAAAGCATTTAGTGCTAATGCAACACCTCATACTCACTGTGAAGTACGGTGGTGGAGGAGTGATGATTTGGGCTTGTGTTGGTGCCAAAGGACGCAAGCACCTTGTCGTTGGAGTCATTCATCATATTCCATCAGTGCCAAAGTATTCTAGAGCCAAATGAGATAGAACATGTCAGACAGCCAAAGACTGACCAAACTGGGACAACAAGCCCAAGGTCATAACGGAAACACACCTTAACAGAATGGCTGAAAAAGTAAATCACGTACCATGTCAGCAAGATACGACACTGACCCAGTCAAAGCTGTGGAAGGGTCTTAGAGGAACTTTACATAAATGAATTCCCACAAACCTCAATGAGCTGAAGAACAGTCGGCTAAAATTCCTGAGAGATTCATATAATCACACAGATAACCGTTACCTCAGATTTTTGCAGTTAATTGCAGTTATGAACATTACTCATTCATGATCATAAACTGTTTCTGTGTTTTGGATTAGTTTTTTTAAGACAACACCAAGGAGTTTTTTTTTTTTTTTTAAATATTGGATTCAGTTTCATGTCAGTGAATTGTTTTTAGGAAGCATCGTCAAAGTTGTCAGTTTCCCCAACACAATGTACTTCTATGTGCTCCCATCCCAGTCAGATGTTACAGATTTATATTGTGAGCTCACAGTCACAGTTGATAACATGGCAGATTTGAGAAAGAGAAAATAATGATGGACGAAGCAAGAAAGAAAACGACGGTGACTAAGCGTAAGAAGAAGCATCCCAAACAACCTTGGACCGTATTGGTAAAGTTACTTAACCTCCTAGCTTGTAGGTGACCCTCTGAACTAAAAATTTCAGTAGTTCCCTTATGTCGCTTTAAATATATACCAAATTTAAAGAAAAAGATATATTATAGGAGTACTCAAAGGCAATTCCTGCAATTGGTCCAAAAAGAGATTAATTCCGTCTCACTCATGTTGCTAGGCAACCACCAACTCTTAAAGTGACAGTTACTTTCATCATACTAACATACGAATAACAATATCTACACTACCCACTACAATATCAAGTATTTGATTTTCATTCAGTGTTGTGTTTACCTGAGTCTATGGTCCAGCTGACCTGCTGTCCGGTGGTGGACTGTCTTTTAGGCATGACCGCTGGCAAAGCAGCTGGTTTTGCTCCATTTGTGCCTTGGCCATCGTCCCTGAGTTTTGAAGAAAGCTAGTGCTGCCTGTTTAAATTATCTCAGCTGGACCAAACACCTTTATTAACTCTTGACAAAATCTTGGCAGCAACATTTATGTGATCAGAGGTGGCTATTGGCAGATCTTTATTTCTCCTGCGGTACTCGAGCAGAATTGTGTTTTTTAGCCAAGAAACCATTATATCATGTCACAAGGTTAGATTAATACGTGAGGATGGTGGAATATATGGATTCATGGGTCCCAAGCAATAATTCTTGTGCTGTGTGTTCGACACACACTTAGGTTTGATGTGCTGTAGAACTCACAAGTTAAGCCAAGAAACATAAGAAAACAGTGGACAGGATCCAGACAGAGATAAGAGACCAACTCTGGGGAAACATCTTTTTTCAGAAACTGTAGTTTTAAGAATCGCTAACATGCAATATACCTACTATGAAGTTGCTTTGATTTCAATCTTACTGCAGAACATATATATATATATATATATATATAAATATTAATCAGTTATATTTTTCTCATGTACAGATTGGTGAATTGCTCAGCACTATTCACCCTGCAAACAAAGCCAACCTCACAATCTCCTGCCCTGAGCAAGGCGACTGGAAAAACTCCAACTTGGAAAAACACAACCTGCAAGAATTCATTTACATGAAACTAAACTCCACTCTCATCCTCCCTGAAATGGAAGGCCTCTCAGAGTTCACAGAGTATCTGTCTGAATCAGTGGAAATCCCGTCTCCTTTTGACTTGCTAGAACCCCCAACATCAGGTGGATTCTTAAAGCTCTCCAAACCATGCTGTTACATTTTCCCAGCTGGCCGTGGTGACTCTGCTCTCTTTGCCGTGAACGGCTTCAACATGCTCATTAACGGGGGCTCAGACAGGAGGTCGTGCTTCTGGAAGCTGGTGAGGCATCTAGACCGAGTGGACTCCATCCTCCTGACCCACACCGGTGACGACAACCTACCAGGCATCAATAGCATGCTGCAGAGGAAGATCGCAGAGCTTGAGGAGGAACAGTCACAGGGTTCGACAGCCAACAGCGACTGGGTAAAGAACATGATTTCTCCAGATATCGGCATTGTTTTTGTGAATTTTCCTGAAAACCTGGAAAGCCCTCAACCTAATTACAGAGTGCGCAAGGTCGTTGAGGAGGCAGCGTTCACCCAGCAGTTCCTCCTCAAGCTAAACCTGAGGATAGAGCCTTTGCAAAGGCCTGTAGGAAACACCATTGAACCGATCACACTTTTTCAGAAAATGGGTGTCGGTAAGCTTGAGATGTACGTGTTAAATCCATCAAAAAACAGCAAAGAAATGCAGCACTTTATGAAGCAGTGGACAGGAAATGAAAAAGACACTACCTCCATCCTGCTTCCCAGTGGAAAAGAGTCTGAATTCCCTGTTTCTTACTTGACTTCTATCTCCTCGCTCATTGTGTGGCACCCTGCGAATCCTTCAGATAAGGTCGTGCGAGTTCTCTTTCCTGGAAATGCCACCCAGGATCACATCTTTGAAGGATTAGAGAAATTAAAGCACTTGGAATTTTTGAAGCAGCCAGTCGTCACTCAAAAAAGCTTGTCTTCTAGCATGCAATCAACTCCGACGCTAAAGCAAGCAAAAATGAAACACAGAACAGACAGCAAAGAGAGTTTAAAATCTACCCCAAAACCATCACCAAGCAAAAACATTAGAAAGGAGTCAAAGGAGGACACACCAGAGAAGGCAAAGACTGATGCAGAAGCAGCTCACGAGAAAACACAAAAGGCAGAGAAAAAAGAAAAACCACCACTGAAAAAGGAAAAAGCAAAAGCATCTGAGAAAGAATCAAAAGTAAAGGCAGATAAAACCGCCTTGAATGAAACTCCAGAGAAAAAGAAGTTAGAGGCAAAAAGGATTGTTAAAAAGGAAGTCAAAACTCCGTTGGAAAAGAAAAAAGAGGTAAGAAAAGAAGTTGCAAAAAAAGATGAAATCTCCAAACAAGAAGGTAAAAAGGATGAGAAAGTCAAGAAAGAAGAGACAAAGAGAGTTTTGAAAAAGGATATCAGAAGAGATTCTCCGATGAAAGAGAAGCGGGAGGAAAAGAAGGAGCAAAAGAAAGATGTCAAAAAACCATCTAAAGACATTAAGAAGACATCTGCTGCAGCTGAAGACAAGAATCTGAAACCCATGAAGAAAGATGATGCCTCAAAGAAAGATACAGGAGCCCCCTCAAAGTTGAAAGGAAAGACAAAAGTCACAAAGAAAGAGACAAAGGTGGATAGCAAAGTGGCAGCAAGTGCTGCTGCTGCTGCTGTTGCTGCTGCCGCCGTTGCTGCTGTTGTGGAAGATCACGAAGCTGAAAGATCTCTGATGTCCTCACCAGAGGACCTCACTAAAGACTTTGAGGAGCTCAGAGCAGAAGAGTTTGTAGAAAATGATGCAACTGTGGAAGAAAATGAAGAGACACAGGCTGCAGTGGTCCACCATGAAGAAATAATCCAAAGCAAAGAGTCACCTGAGACATTAGAGTCTGTAGATGAGGGCATAACTACAACAGAGGCAGAGGGTGACAGTGGAGAGACTCCAGAGGAACAAGCACTTAAGGGAAAACTTAATGGCAGTGTTTCTGAGAAGTTTGAAGATGAAGGCACTGTAATGGAGGAGACTTCCGAGGGAGGGGATTATGAAGAGAAAGGAGAGACAGAAGAAGTTCATGAGCCACAGAGATTGGTCATCGATCAAAATATTCTCACTTCCTTTACAGATGAACACCAGCCCAAAGATGACGAAGAGGAACTAGGAGACAGTGTTGAGGACAATGATGATGTGACAAATAAAAATGTACAAGATGGCCATGTAAGTCCGGGAGAGACAGAGAAACTGTCTGCGTCTGCATCACCTAAATTATCTGTGTCTGCTTCACCTAAAGTGTCCTCGCCAGTTTCTCCTGCGGCATCCATCCATGATGAAATGCTTCCGGTTGGCATTGAGAGCTTCACAGCTTCAGATGATGAGAACAGAGGTGAACATCCTGAGGACTACACAGTCACATCTGCATGCACTCAGTCCACTATTGAAATCTCCGGTGTGCCTACTCCAACGGATGAGATGTCAACTCGCAGGGACATCGCAAGTGACGAAGCCGCCAATGACGAGACGGAGTCTCCACTGCAGCATGTTGGCAGGATTGAGAAATCAGCTTCTGGGGAGTTTGATAAAAAGAAGCTCTCTCCACTTCAGGATAGGCCGGGGTCAGATCATTCTCAGAGTGATGTCACAGAAGGACACGATTACAATCATTCTGCTGCTTCAATATCTCCCCCTTCATCACTAGAAGAGGATAGGTTTTGCAAAGACTTCCCCTTATCAGGGAAAGCTGAAGGATTTGCAGCTGAAAAGTTTGACTCAGCCAGGCTTAGTTCAGTATCCACAACATCCCCTCTTATTCGTTCTCCGTCAGTGGAATGCAAGAATACATTTGAGCCACCTTCAATGTTTGCTCCTCCAATAGAACTGTCCTCCACACTGGCAGGGAGCAACAAAACACCAGCTGATTCCTCCATGAGTCCAGATGACAAGACACTGGAAGGAGCTCATTCACCTCAGTCCTCTGGTCATACACCTTACTATCAGTCACCAGTAGATGAGAAAGCAGGAGCTCTACCATCTGCATCAGGAGACAAGGCACAGGGTCCGCTCATTGTTGAGGTCTCTAGTGATCGAGAGGATTCCTCCAGCAGAATAACCCCCGAGCCAGAACTAGAATGTTCCTCCCCAGTAGAGAAGGCAGTGTCTCCTCCAAAAAGCCCATCACCACCTGAGCTGAAATCCCCAATGAAGATGGAGAAGTCGCCCTTAGATATAGATCCTAAGAAGCATGAAGAAAACAACTATTCAGTCTTGTCCTCAGCACCTCTTACCAAACAAGAATCTGATGCCAATCTATCCACAGCCTTTAAAGAAGAGAGTAAGATGTCCATTTCAGAGGGCACCACGTCAGACAAGTCTGGAACTCCCCTGGAGGAAGTGGTAGCAGAAGACACATTTTCACATCTAGCTTCAGCATCCACTGCATCCCTGGCCACCAGTTCATTGCCAGAGCCGACAACTGGCTCTCCTTCCCTTCATGCTGAAGTGGGCTCACCTCATTCAACAGAGGTAGATGACTCTTTGTCTGTCTCTGTGGTTCAGACTCCAACCACCTTCCATGAGGCTGAAGGATCTCCAACCAAGGAAGATAGCCCAAGACCAATGTCTATCTCTCCAGACATCTCACCAAAGACAAAAAGCAGGCCACCGATGCAGGACACAAAATCTCCAGAGCATTCAACCATGTCAATAGAGTTTGGCCAGGAGTCCCCTGACCACTCCTTAGCCCTGGACTTCAGTAAGCAATCTCCAGAACATCAGTCAATGGGCAGCAGCTCACATGCTACCGAGAATGGACCAACTGAGGTTGACTTCAGTCCCTCAGATGGGGTAGAGGCAAAAGCATCTGGAGAACCGAAATCTGCGATGGAGAACCGTTTGCTTTTTGAAGAGATTGATTCAGTCCGTGCTACTTCTGCAACCCCATCTGATGCGTCTCAGTCCACTCCATCTGTCACAACCCCGTGTCAAATGACAGAGATCTCACATGCTGTGGTGGAGCAAACAGATAAATCTCCAGTTACCCCAAAAGCATCATCTCTCACCCTTTCCCCCCATTCTAATGAGCCATCTCCAGTGCTGGGAAGTTCCCCAGCTAAAGGCAGTGCCAGCCCAACTTTACCACCTGTGGAAAGCATAGCTAAGTGTGATTCACAGCAGAAGCATGACAAGTCACCTTCACCTCCTGAGGCCTCTTCCCCATCCCCTACTTCTAATCTTTTAAAAGGAGAAACACTTTTCCAGACAAAGGAGACTAATTCTTTTAAATGTGAGGATTCCACGCTTGAGAAAAAATCTCCTGTGAGTCCCAAAGTTCCTTCGCCATCACAGTCACCTGATCCATGCAATTACAGTTCTGTCTGTGGCTCTAGAGAACCAGATTCCACAAAGAGGAGCTCCTGTTCTCTATCGAAAACAGATGTAGACCTCTGCCTGGTCACTTCTTGCGAGTACCGTCACCCCAAGACTGAGCTATCACCATCTTTCATCAACCCCAACCCACTGGAATATTTCATCAATGAAGAGAATGCCTTGGATGAGGAGAAGCCTCTGACCAAGTCAGGAGAAGGGCCACCTCCTCCAGGAGGCAAGCTCTCTGCCAAACAATGTGAGGAGACACCACCCACATCTATCAGTGAATCCGCTCCCTCACAGACGGACTCAGATGTTCCACCAGGGACAGAAGAGTGCCCCTCTATCACGGCCGATGCAAACATTGACTCTGAAGATGACTCTGAGACTCTTCCGACTGACAGAACTCTGACCTACAGGCATGCAGATCCTCCTCCAGTAGCACTCAGGGACCCAGCTCCAACTTCAGGTCACCATGATGTCTGCATGGTGGACCCAGAGGCACTGAAGGCTGAAGAAAACCTTCATAATGCTAATACAGACGTAAGCGAGAAGCCCATGAAGAAAAAGCTGTCCAAAAAGTCCTCATCACCAGCTAGGAAGAGTGGTCTTTTGAAAGTGAAGGACTCAAAGACTGCATCTCCAAAGAAGGGCATTGGAGAAGGGAAAGATGCCAAAAATGCAACCAATACCTCTGCATCCAGAGGTGTAAAAAACACCACATCAGGTGAGTAGCCTTCTTTTCTTTTAAGAAACTGTCTTCACTTATTCTGTTTTCTTTTACATTCTCTTTTATAATGTTTTTGAAATGTAACCTAAGAGGAATGTGTACTTTTTCAGGAAAAGTATCATCTCCCAACTGTCCTCCCATGTACATGGATTTGGTTTACATCCCCAATCACTGCAGTGCCAAAAACGTGGATGCTGAGTTCTTTAAGTGTGTGCGGTCTTCATACTATGTGGTCAGTGGCAATGACCAGTCAGCTCAGGAACCCAGCAGGGCAGTCCTTGATTCTTTGCTGGAAGGAAAGGCCCAGTGGGGAAACAATATGCAAGTACGTATAAACAATTTGTGATTTTACAAATATTTATAAAGGCATAAGTCACCTATGACTTTGAAACAAAACAAACAAATTTCTAAATATTATGAGTATTTTGATGTCCGAGATCTTAGAAATCTCTTTCTTTTTGGTTTCAGGTCACTCTAATTCCAACCCATGACACTGATGTGATGAGGGAGTGGTACCAGGAGACCCATGACAAGCAGCAGGAGCTGAACATCATGGTCCTGGCCAGCAGCAGCACGGTCGTCATGCAGGATGAGTCCTTTCCAGCTTGTAAAATAGAGATGTAGGCCTGTTCTACAGGAGACCAGGTGGAACTGTTTTCTGCAAAAGAAAACCAAACCATGTAGCATAAAGCCTAAGCAGACACTTAAACACTGAACAGGATAAAAATCTGAAATGAGGACATTTTCAATCATCACAACACAATAACAGCAATGGGGTACATTCCTCAGTCTGATTCTTCTATAAACGGATTGAACAGGGGAAAGATAAGAAACCAAACAACCCAGACTACCCATTACTAAGTATTAAGTTCCCCTTGAATCCCCAGACGATCATTTATTGAGCTTTTAATCAATTTAACTGCTAAATCTCCACATTTGCTGCATTCTGAAACAATGGCTGTTATCCAAACCAAAGTATGAAACAACGCTCTTTCAGTTACTGCCTTAGGAAATCCAGATGAATGTAGACCTGGCGCAACATTAGACAGATTATTCCAAACACCCAAGCTTGATCATAGAATGACTCTTCAATGGTCAAGAGTAAAATAATGGTAATAAATTAAAGATACACTTGACACTGGACCATTTTTGTCCATTCCATTTTCGTGATCATCTTACTAATCATGAGCAAGTCAGAGCACTGCTACCATTATGAAATGTTTGCTATGTTATAGAGTTGTCTGGGTTTTATTTATTAATAAGTACATGTCTGTTTTGTCCATTTTATGTTGCTGCGTATGTATTTTTAATCATTTCTAATGTTAAATTTAAATTATAATATTTGATTGTCCAGACAACTTTTTACACTGCGCAACTGGAAGTTGCCTGCAAACACTCTCCTTTGCCTTTGTCACATCTGCAAAATCTTTTTAGAGAACTTGCGTTTGATTTCAAGAAAAAGTTGGATCTTATTTCTTGTAATCCTTTTTTAAATGTAATTGGTGAGCTATGGGAGAGCTGGGGTTTTACCACTGTAAAGCTCATGAGGCGGGATATTTTCATAAACCCTAAAATTACTTGTTTTTCTAAAGCATTGTACTGTATTTATAAATAGTTTTGCCAGTAGAGTTGTTGGGAATCTCGCATGATTTATGCTACTTTTGGATTTTACGCTCTTTTTTGGTCTCTTTTTTTTCTCAGACTTAAGAATTAAGAACAACATAAATTACATATGTGTGTTTTAAGGGAAATGAGGAGCATTGTATGAGTTTTTGCAAGTTGTGCCATGTATATTACACAAACTTCAATGATAGTTGAAACCTTTAACTTCAATGAAACTTCAACGATAGCCAGCAGAGCTAAAGTGACAAAGAAAACAAAACAAAACAACAAAAACTTGATTTTGGGTACAGCATGTTGTAGATTGTGAGGCCTTTGCAGAAAACCTATACCAGAATGACAGCAAATCCGTTTGTACAAGAAGCATGAGGGAGGCAGCACACAGATGTGAAACTGAGTGGCGTGTGTTTTAGATGAAAACTTAAGAAAAAAAATGAGAAAAAAAAAACTAGTCACTTTAAATCAAACACAACACAAACGAGCAGTTGACAGGGTTCCAGAGAAACCAACAAATTCCACCAACAAACCAACAAATCACAAAATGACAGTTACAGGCGTTGGTGTTTTGGGCCATTCAGTCGCTCATCCACCAAATTTCTTACTTCTGAAATGACATCAGGTCTTCATGATAACGCCACAGACCGGTTTTTCTGCAGAAAAATGTCAAACTAGCATCATGAACTTACTGTCTAACTGAACTGACATCTCTCTTTTCTCTTTCTTCTTTCTCTATGCTTCCTTATCTGCCTTTTCTCCTCGTCTTTCTCCCGGGAGAACTTTAAAAATGTTTGTCTGCAGCTGTGTGGTATATATGTCTTGTGATCTCGCATCTTCTTGCCCTTTTCCCCAAACTCGTATGTAACCTATAGCAATTAGTTTCAAGTGAAAATATCCCTTAGTGCTTTCTGATGTTTGTGTGCAATACTTCCTCTACTGTATCCATATGGCAAATCTATTGTAAGACAGACCACTACTATACAGAAAACATTCAAGGACAACCACAATAAAATCTGTTGTGAAGAAATAAGGACTGGCTTTGAGTTTTCTGTCCATTTGTAGATTTCAATGGTGTAAAACATATAATTCCTTCTTGGTTTTTTGTTTGCTACCTTTTACCATTTACCACTAAAGCTGGAGAAGCTGAAACTCTTAATGACATAAACTCAAGTCGACATTATCTGGCTAGCCATAGGTAGCGTAAAAATATATAAGTACCACTAGCGAATGTGGATTTGCTCATCAGGTCCATTGGAGCTCATTAACTATGCCCAAAAGTCTTGGAAAACCAGTCAGGTCAGTCTATCCTTGTAGATCGTCTTTGAGAGGGCTTAATGTGATCGTGACAGACCTGCGATGTTGTAGTCTGGATGGTAAACGGCAGTCGTTTGATTCGGCTTTGGCATCACTACTCAATTAAAGACATAGACCCATGACTATGTGGTGGATGAGGCCCATCTCATTTACAAATGGTAAGAAACATTTGGTAAACTTGCTCCAGCGATAAAGGAAGCTACTCAAGAAGCGATCTGAACATGACGTTAGCTGCAGCTGTGACACACATGATGATGTTTTTTGAAGATATTGGTTGAGTATTTGAACCATTGTTGGATTCCATTTTCATTACATTGGTGTCTGTCTCCATCAAACTGTTCTCCACTACACTCTGCAGTTGACTGTTTTGCATCACTTTGAATACATTATCTTGTGTGTTGCTCTGATTGGCTGTAGTGCAAACCAACTGCATGCAGAGGAACCAACTACTGTTGGTTGCCCCTTCTGAAAGAGGACTCACTCGCTTTCATTCCTTACATCCGTCTAGATGTGGGTGTGATCTATCGGGCTAAGCCATTACTTCACTGTAATTCTCTTGAAATGGGTCTGGACCCCCTCCTATTCATTTTCACCAGTACAGCACAAACTGAACCAATCACAGTGAGGCAGGGGTGGGCGTTAAGCAATGACTTGTACAGGAGCATCCAAGAGCCACAACTAAGATGGCTGCAGAACTGGTAATAACATCCTGAACCAACAGCTTTTTAGTGCAAACCTGACAGAAGTCATTTGCCAGCAATGCCGGCATTTTGGATTTGGTTTGTTGATACTCGTTTAGTTGTTGCTTTGCCTACACGTGCTTCATTTTTCTGGTTTGTTCTGGTGCACCCTGGAAATCACACTCAAATCCAAACGGCGCAAGAACAACAACGTGTTGAGATAGCACCTTTCTAGTTCATGGACCACTCAAGGATCATGATAATTTTCTTTATCAAAGAGGAAAAGGATAAGGATGGCTGGCCAGACTTAAGTTTATCATGTTCCAGCTGCAACGTTGGGAAATTAATATTTCCAAACTTTGATGAGCTGCTTGGTCATTTTTAGCAATGCTAATATTTAGCACATAAAATGGCGTAGCAGCACATGCAAGTTCAGGTTGGGTGTTTACTTTTTAGATCAGAGTACAGGATCTTGGATTCTGACGTCTGGGAAAGTGACGTTTCTCCAACTTTCCATGTTACATTCTGACTTCAGAGAAATAAAAGTTTTTACTTGGAACTCAATCCAAGCTCCAAATGGAACACGCTACGAGTCCAGTAGTCCTGAGGGGAAAATATTTAATCAGAAAGTATTGACAGACTGCAGTTGCTATCACATGCTAATGTCCTGACTAATGCGATGATCCTCGGGAGCTTGTTGGGGTAGGAAGCTCGAGCAGCGTTTTCTGCTCACTTCCACCACTCTGCATGGTTTATTCAAATTTCTTCATCGTGTTCACAGGTCTGCTGAAGAAGCAAGAGGTACTTGTCTCACCCATGCATCGCCCACCAAGCTCACAGCCACTCCAGCAACCAGCTGCTCCCCAGTTTCCACATTTAGCTTCCAGTTCTGCAGAGGAGTTTAAGTTCATCACCCCAAATATATATGAATGCCTAATAAGAGTTTGATTAGATAGGAGCCAAAATTCAAATGTTTTATGATTAAGAAAGTATTTGAAGTCCTCATTGTGAGTTGACTGCCTGACTGAATTAAAAATATTTATTTTTCTCGTTACTTTATTTTTATAGTGTGCAGGATTTTTATACATCCCCATTACAACTCAGTCATTTTGTTATCAGTAATAATAATAAAAGTAAGCTATTTCAATCACAAATAAATAAATACTGAAATTCAGAAATATTCCATGAAATAAGTAAATATGCCAATGAAATGTATGCAAGATATATATATATATACATATAAAACAATTTATATGTATATATATATATATATGTATATTTACACATATATATATACATATACATGTGTGTGTATAAATATCTAAAATTATATTATTATAGTAGTAGTATATTTATTTAATCACTTTTTATTTCATAGTGGTATTGGTTTTTATATTGTTTTTTTTAAATAAATGCTTTTGCAACACCACTTTTAGTTCAGTACTGTTTTTATTTCATGTCCTTATATTCAAATGAAGGGGCGTGGTTATCCATGTGGGTGTGGCCGCAGTCATGAACTTCAACAAATCTGCAAGAGGGTCGAAAAAGCTGTAATAAAACAAAGAAAGTGAAGCAAAAACAGAGTTTGTAAAGGTGCTTCTCTTCAAGTTGATGTATTCTGGGGTGACGTCTTCGTTATCTGCCTCCTTCGTTAGCTGGTTGATGGTCAATGATGAGGACTTTGATCTCATGTCTTCATCAATTCAATTCAATATACCCTTGTAAAATCATAAAAAATTAAATGTAAATGTTTAATGTTGTTCATCGGTCATTTATTGATTAAAAGAAAAAAAATGTGATTTGCATCTTACCAGTTACCAGTATGTTTATGAATTTCAGTATTTATTTGTTTATTAATTTGTGAATGAAATGACTCTCCATAGGGCTGCCAAACTGAAGCAGTAGCTATGGGGCTATCGTAACACTTGCTGCAATTCATGCTAACAACTAAAAAACAATTAATTTTAGTATAAAGTCTATGATGCAATTTAATATTTTTGGCTGGTAAATTTTCATAAGTTTAGCTCCAATTGGCACATGAGCCAGAAGTTAGTTTTAGATCCTGTCTGCACTCTATGAAATATTTAAAATCAAAATATGTTGCCTTTCCTACATTGAAGTGTAACAAATTTAAATAATAATTTGTGTGTATTTAAGTCCTTGTGTTTTACAGTAGGCTAGTTTTGTTCAATTTTGCAGTATAAGGTTTTTAGAAGCTGATGGATATTCTGGGAGAGACACCATGAGTTTGATGGATCAAGACTTTGCTGAGTCTCTAAAAAAATGTATATCTCAACCACCATGCATCGCTATAAAATGTTCTAGAGGGATTCATCATCCCCACTTAATGAACACTGACTTTGCATATTTGTCCACGTTATGCAGTGTAAATTGCAGATTTGCATTATAACAAAACTGTAAAGAAAATGTTGAGAAATGTGAGTTTAGTAATTACCAGCACACATATACTATACAGTAAACTTTTATTTTCCTCCTGAATGTAGCAGCCTGACAGACTCCCAAAAAGATTTTGATTTCGGATTTAGAAAGCAGATAACAACAGGAGAGAAACAGCAGATCATGAAACAAGTAAATGTCTTCACAATTCAGAATATTCAGAATCCTGTTATTATACTGTGGAGAACTGCAGCTTCACTTATCTCTCAGTGAGAGAGCACTTACCATGTCAGCCAGAGCTATATTAATAAATATGCAGCATGCCAGCAAGTGCACAGCTTTTATATTTCCTTGCATGAACTATTACATTATTAAACAGCTATGCAAATGAGAGCGCATCCCTGCCATTTCTTCACATGCAACACACAGCCATAGGTTTTTTTATGATTTAGAAGAAAGTCAGTCAGAGACTGAATAGGCCTGCATTTCAGTGTATATGTCATAAGTCATGTTTCAGATGGACACTATCGGTTTCTGTCCTTTTAAAGGCAGCAGCTTTTACGACTTTGGCATGGTGCAGTCATTACCAGCTGTTTTATTCTGCTCCAAAACAGTTTCAGAGAGGACATTTATTAATCATGATGGGACACCCCCAAGGCACTTTCCAAAACCAAAGGGAAGGGCACACGAGGATAAATCAAAGAAGATGTAAGAGCTGCGATCTGTCGGCAGAACCTGGCTGCTTGTCAAGGGGAATCACAGTCTATGTGTTAAAATAGCAACCCTGCAAACAACATTGGGATTTTTTTTTCCCTGTTGATTGTTGCATCATGAGTTTAAAACCAATCTTCACCCTGTCCTGTACTGTAACTGCAGATGAGTCTATATGCTCATCTGTATGCTGCTACACATGCAGGAGAACAGTTTTTAAATCAGTGCAAGCATGTGTGTGCAGTTAGAGAGGTAGAGACAGACTCATACACCTTGCAGGAAACCATAAATTATCTAAGGCCCCTGTGTTTGATTGGCTGAGCCAGCAATCTCAGCTGGATGGGCTGAGATCATGTTGCCAGGGCAACAGTGGCAACTTCCCTGTCCCGATTCTATTTTATCTGTCCTTAATTGTTTTTGTTTTTTTTAAGAAAGCAGCATCGCTTGTTTTTATACAAATAAAAATGGCTTCCGATTTAAAAATAAATAAATAAATCCACTCTTCTAAATGCCTGTGGAGAAAGAAAAACACCATAACAAGCATTCTATGAGTTTCTTATAGAATTATAACATGATGGAAGCTGTAGTGGCCAGAATATGAGAGTTAAATTATAAAGGTTTGACCCGTACATGGCCCTCACAGCAGAACTTTTTTCTGAGGATGCAACTCTTGTGTTGTGTAATTCAGTATGGGTCAGTGGTTACGCTAACACGAGGTGGCAGGAAGAGGCGCTTTTCTGCAGCCTTCTGCATTCCAGTGTTTGGTGGACGTACATCACTGCGACAGCCCTAGCTTTAACTCATATTATCTTCCACATTTGTATCATGACACCAATCTAAACATAGTTTGGGGACATTTTAACATGATTTTTTTTAAATTCACAAACTGTAATGCATTTGAAATGTGACTCAGATTTAATTTGGTGAGACATTTTTAGTCTCACCAAGGCTGTGGTACAGCTTCATAAACATAATCCAATCTTTTCTTAGAGGAAAAGAAAAATGTAACAGAATTTTTTTTTTTATGTATTTAAAATTGTATTTACCAGCAAGTCTCCTGACATACATTATGTTTTGTTTTTTTCAAGAATCATTGTTAGTCTTTTACAGAATTGAAGTACTTTGAATTTAGTTTCCTTTTAATCCTAGTTCCCCATCAACCTAACTTACAAAAGCATACTTTTGGACTATGGGAGGAAGCCTGAGTATCTGGAGAAAACCATGTCCCTAAAAATATGATGCACACACGTGGGAAAACATAATTAGTATGGTATGATGGACTCGTTTCTGTTTTTTCTGTTGCGGTCAGGGAAATGCTTCCACTTTCTGAAAGCAAGCACAGAGAGAGTGAGGAGAAGCCTTTTCCCGCCAGGCATTCAGGCCCTCGAGCAGGGAACTCCTAGATCCTGGACATTTTCTTAGCTCAACTCATAACAAGCAAATAACCTGTTTTACACATCTCTGCTGCATATTTCACTTCACATACACTTTGTAATCTGTATTCATCTTCATTAATCTACAGATTTACAACTGCCCTTGTATGCTATCAACATTCTATATTCTGAATATTTAATTTATTCATTTCATTCAGTTCCTTGTCATTAATTGTAATCACTTTATTTCACATGCCACCTAATTTAATTAACTAATTTTATTTTAATCCTTTAATTTTTTTATTTTTTTAAAGTTTTTGTCATAAAGCATTTCATTACATTATGTACTATGTATGTTTGTGCATATGACAAAGATAAGACAGAAAGAAAAATAAAAGAATTTGAATATACTTTTGGTCAATGCTTTTTAGATTTAAGTCTTAGACTCTTCATTCAGCCAGGATATCTTACGTGAGCCAACATTAGTAACTTCTAATAATAAATAATATAAACATTTGCACTTTTTCTTTGTATAACTACAACTAAACTCACCACACGTTGCACGGCTCAACATCGCCACCTGCAGGTTAAATGGTTAACCTTATCTTTTGATGCGATTATTAATGTTATTCTTTAATATATATATATATATATTTAAATTTAGAATAAATAATAAAAAAAATTAACAAGATATTCAATTATAATTATTTAAACAAAATGTTACAAACAAATATAAAAATAATACTGCTTCAGCAGTATGTTTGTTGGAAGATACCAACTACAGACAGGAAATAAAAAAATTAAAAAAATAAAATTAAAAGCAAGATAACAACATGTATCGTCAATCTCAAATTCATTCATTTTCTCCAGGGACTTTTGTCCTGACTTGACGTGATCCTTACGTTTCGAGCGTTTAAAAAATGCAATACGTCCTGTAACACCCCTCTTGTATCGGTTACGGTGGTACCGTCAGTGGGCAACATGGCGCTGCTGAGGAGGCTGGCAGGTAAATGTTGTCGGTCGTTGCTGAAGGAGCCTCCACGAGGAGTTTTCTGTGGTGTTTCACAGTCAGGCTGGACTGAAGGCTGCATTGGCGGTAAGAGAAAAGAAACACAGCAGTCACTGTCCCGTCTGATACACCAACTTAAACAAAAAACAAACCTCTGTCCGGTTTACAGAGAAGCTTGAACCTTGAAGAGCAGATAGAAAACTGTTCACGTGAACAGAGAGCGTGCAGCTGTTTGAAATGATGTAGATGGAGCCTATAAAATATTTAACTTATATAAAGGTCCTGCACTGGTATGTATATTCCACTTTTGCAAAGTGTAAATAAATGGATTGTTGTGTCCAAACTAAAACGGCAGCTGTGTTAAATGTAGTAATTAACTGTGTGACATGCTTTTGGTCAAAATACCAAATGAATAAATAGTACAAAACTCCCTTTTCAACCACATCTTCACAGCTCAGTTCAAAGCAACAGGTTTAAAGTGGAAGGAGACAAAGACATTCCACTTTAACCCACCTCACTCTTCTGCTGCATGTGTACCTTTTTGTAATATTTTGTAACCATCCCCGGGTTAGGTTGAAGCTCATCCAGGAAGTTTGTTTTGTTGCAATTCTTCTACTGACCACTAAGTGCTGCCTTTAAAGCAGAGCAAAATCATCATGGACCCTCCCCATGTTAAAAGGGCCAACTTTGCAGCAGTATCGAGCACATTTACAGCCTTAAGCATAAAACTGACCGAGTAGTTCCTCCATAGTTTATGCAGTCGTTGGTTCTAACTTCACCTGACTTATGCTTCTGCTAGCAGATACACACGTCAGCTACGTACAACCCCTACGTTGTCTTCAGTGCTTATCAATGCGCATTATCGTTTGCATCGCTCTCTAACTATGCCACCAACCTCTAGAGGGTGGTTAGGAATTTTTCTGCAATGTTGTAGCTAGTAGTGCTGAATTCTCTTTTGTTTACTTACTAAATATGTAGCTTATCTTTTTACTCGACTCAAAGACGACAAAGAATAAGTAGCACCTGGAAACATGAAGATAGCCTTAGCTGTAAGTCAAAATAAATAAATGAATAATTTGTAGAGGAACAACAACAAAAACAGACAAGAAATGACATCACTCTGCTGAGCATGCTCAACGTTAAACAAAAAAACATTCAGATGCTAAAAGCAAAGCCAGTAGAGCGCACGTCCTGCAGCCTCTGCTATATTTAATTTGTGATGAAGTTAATGTATATAATTTACAGTCCTAAGAAAGAAGATTATCGGAAGGTCAGACCTTCAAGAAAATTGAGAATTGGGCAACATATTTGTAATCGGTACATTGGTACCCCTTTAAAGCAAACTGAGCTCTACTTTGGCAGTGAGCTGCAGTTGAGCCCACTATGTTCCAGTAATATTTTCACATTAGGACTGATTATGGGTCTCATATAGTGATGTTAAATAAATTAGGAGTATCACTTGTCACCACATAGGGGCGCCATATCACAAGAGAGGTCTAAGAGCAAATAGACAACAAAGTTGCATTTCAAAATGTGCCATTTATTATTTATTTGTATCATCAATGGCACTTTTGTCAGTAAATTTATATATCCTCATGTGGTCATTCTCTTTGAGAATAACTTTAGTTTAGCTAATAGGATCCAATTAAAGATTATTAAAGCACCACGCTGGAGTTTTCTTGAATTAAAATATCAGTTTCATTTGAAGGAATATGTGATTACTTTTAGGTCACAGTCTCACGTCTCTGCTGTTGGCTAAAACCACCTAAAGTCTCCTGCTACAACTGCGATAAGTAATTATAGACGCAAACAAGTAATGACAGAAGAGAAGATGTGAGATCAGCCGTGCAAGAGACCTAACAAGAGCATATCTTTGACCATGTTGTAAAAGCGACTGAACCTCCATGCCTATAAGGGGACCCTCTGAGCTAAAAGTTCTTTTCTACTGCTTCAACAACAAAAAGGATGAATTTAAATATACCTCGTAACTGTTATTATTTCCACTTTTTTTGTCATGTTCTGTAAAGCCAAGAGACATTTGTTGTCAGAAGATGTCATCAAACTGCAAGACTTCCAGCAAAGAAAGCTGGCGGTGGCTCACCTCGTTACTGGTTCAGAAGGTAAACGAGTTCTTCTCAGAGTCGCTGAGATGCAGCTTTAAGTCCGAGTAGCGTAACTTTTGTCGTTTAATTTCACAGGAAATTATATTGAGCTTTTCAGACAAAAAATGCAAAGAAATGAACTGATTCTACGAGATGAGCTGAAGCTTCTCCTTCACCTGTGCCAGTCTGCAGATGACATGCAGATAGCCAGAGAGGCCATCTATAGGTACGCTTCATACCAGTAATTAATTAATTACCGGTCACTCACAAAAACTGGGCAAATCTTTCACAGCAGATCCTTATGTTTTCAAAAAGGTATCACACAGAGAATCGAAACTTGCTGTATGGAGACTTTAAGTTTGGTCCTCTCTTCATGAGACTGTGCTATGAGCTGGGTTTGGAGGACTTGGCCAGCGCAACACTAATAGACAAGGTAATTATTGCAGTAATCATCAAAGCCTTGGACTTTGATTATTAATCAGCATAAGACTGGAAGGGTGAAATAAATGGACCACTAATGTTTCCGTTTCAGAATATGAAAGGATTTTTCATCGACACAACCTCCTTTAACATCACCATAGACATGTTATTCATTAAAGGCTCATATGAAAGTAAGCGACAGATAAATTTAGTGTTGCTTTTTTTCTTTCTTTTCTTTAAGTATGATCACATGCGTATAACATTCCAAACCCCGATTGTTACAGGTGCTATAGAGGTACTAAGAAGCATGAGAAAACAAGGTGTACCGTTCAACAAAGACACGATGACACTGGCGATCGGTACCTGCTATAAACTGGTAATAATGGTCAAACTATTTTCTTCCAAGTTTTAGTTTGACGTTTCAGCACCAAAGCTCGAGTTTGTCCAGAGCTGATGTTTCTGCTGTGAACTGTTTGGGTTGACAGAACACAGCAGAGTCCTACAGGACGTGCACTGCTCTGATAGAAGAGGAACAGACGAAAGGCGGCTTCATCCCCAGGCACGCGTACTGCTTTGCTGTAGCATTAGCACTGCGACGGGTAGGTTGAGTTTTTCATCATCTTCTTCTTTCAGATTTGCGGAAATATGCGAAGCATGCTGAAATATTGCCTTCCCTTCTGTTTTTTTCTTTCTTTTTCCAGAATGACCTAGAAGGGGCACAGGCTTTGTACTCTCACATTATGAACACTGATAGCAAATTGTGCCAGAATTTTAAGGTGCGTCTGATTATATAAATGAAAAATATGTAGATGTTATAAATGATTTCTTGCAGATGTAAGTACCTGTTTTATTATGTTTTAGGTTTTAATCAAAGCCATGTCAGGAAAGGCTGCAGATGCCATTTCCGTCCTGTCAGCAGCCATGCTGCCTAAAAGCCCATATTTTGTGAAGAAGACTGAGTTTTCACAGGAAGTGGTAGGTGAAACAGATGCATGCCACTATTTATCTTTATTATAATGAGCCCAAAAAAATTCACGTAGGTAATACAAAGTGACCCTCATCATTTATTAGTTGGTTGTACCAGCTTAAGGAGCAGCAGTAGTTTTAAATAGTCATTTACTGTATGACTTTATCTCTTTGTCTCTCACACAGTTGTGGAGAGATTTTGGCCGACTCTTCGTTAGGATATTACTTCATTCCTTAAGGCACTTGGCCATTTGCTTATCCACAGCTCTCTTAAGACTGGATTGAGGTCTGGTCATTCACTAAGTCCCTCCAAAATCACGATTCTTTATTTTTCAAAAAACAAACAACCAACATCTCGACACTCCTCAACAAGCGTGCTTGACTGTGGGTATGAGGCATTTCTGATGAAATGCTGTTTGATTTTTACCAGACATGGCACTGGGCGTTCAGACCAGATAACTCCATTTTGATCTCATATGTGCATAAAACCTCCTTCCTGAAGTTCATGTAGAATTTTATGACCCTACGTTGCTTGTTTGTTTTAGATAGAAGAGGCTTTCTCTCGGCAAACCTTCCTCACAGCATGCTTGTTCTGTCTTCTAATTGTGATGTCACGGAGGCCTGCAGAGTTGGCTAAAGCTCTTGTTTGTTTATTTATTTATGTGTTGTATTTCGCTGAGCATTGCACAGTCTGACCTTGGGGTGAATTTGCAGGAACGTCTTCTCCTGGTAAGATTGACAGCTTTTTGGAAAGTTTTCCACTAGTGAATAATCTTACTCACTGTAATGGGCGAACATCAGTATTTTTACAGAAATGGTTATATAACCTTTTCCAGACAGATACGCAGCTATAGTTGCTTCTCTAAGACCATTGCTCATGTTTGTCCCTCTTGGCATAATGTTAACAGACAAGTGGATGCATTAGACCAGCAGACTGACAGAGCCAACAAAATCTTTAACAAAAAAAAGGAGAAGCATCAGAGCTGATGGGTCTGATCTGTATGCATCAGAGTAGACGTTTCCTTTTCACACCGACTGTATCTTTATTTGAATTTTATCCTTTTCTTTTTTTTAAATTTTATTTAATATTGGGTTGTTTTTTTTTTGAGCTGTGGGGGTCAAGAAAGTTTGATCTGATCTTGCCTGTCTAACCTAATTTATTGGCCATAGGTTGACACAGTTGGTCAAATGAGCTGTCAATCAAAAGGGGAGATTTGAAAGTGCAGCAGAATCTATAAGGCCTCTGTATTGAAATCTATCATATGCTGCAGGTGGGATGATAACTGTTAACAGGCTGAATGGTGTTCAAGCTCTCAGGGGGCACTTTGTATTATTCTTTTTATTTATTGACTTAACTTGCATTAAATAAAGGCATATTTAGGTTGTATTTGCCTTATACCAAGGCTCACTTTGAAGAAGAGGAACTAACCTTTGTCCAGAAATATATTTGCTTTCAAACAATGTTTTAGGAGAAAATATTTTAGGAGCATGCTAATATTAGCCGGTAAATAGTTTGTACAAAACGCTGTTGAATAGTCGGCTCCTTGGCTTTTTGTGACCCTTCGCAGGTGAATGTCCTCCGTTTGCAAAGTGAAGGTGGACCATACGAAAAACGAGTGGACCAGATAGTGACTCAGCTGGAGCAAGCCTCTCAGGTGACTCAGCAGACCCTCGATGACATGCTGTGCCGAACACCAACAGGGAGAAGAAAACCAGCACCAATGGAGGATGAAAGAAGGATCAGCCGAAGGACTTTGAAGCCTCTACAGTCCACTCTGCTGTCAGAGTGAGACTGGTCAGTTACTCTAATAACCAGTATGATATGGAATTTCAGGGCTGTGATTTAATACTTGATCGTGATGAACTCTGTTACCAATACAGTCCTGATACACAGCAGTATTGACCTCATTGGTACAAAAATATGAAGATAAATGTTCTATTATAACACTAACATTCAGAAATGCTTCACCATCTCATCAGTGGTATCAATAATAACCTTGCAATAATGTCTGTAAACTGCTCCATTTTTGTCAGATTTCATTGGCAAGAATAAATCGGCTTCAAAAACATGGAAGTTAGTTAACCTGCTCTTACACAAAAGTAAATGGACACTTAAAGCTACTGAATGTTACTGTTTAAAAACGGTTGCAGCCTTGAGTCGTATCAGTTTTTTGCTGATACATTGTGCATCCCGAGTAGCTCAGATTATCCGCCTGTCCTTGCACACCGTCTGCAGAGGCTTCTCTGTCCTTCAACCGTAAGTTGTTGAAAGTTGTAAGAGAAGTAATGCCATCTAAATGCAAAAATGGTTGCTCTGCTGGTAAAGACCTCATGTAAATGTCATGAATGATTTGGGAGGATTGGGTTTTATAGATTCAGTTCAAGTGTATGAATGAGTGATTAAAAGTGAACCTGTTATTTATTAATGCTACTAAGAACTCTCATTTTGTATGTGTTGGGGGATAATAATTATCTTTTTCACTGAATCACTGTTTACTGTTGGTGCTTTGTGCAATTATTAATTTTAATCACAAAGCAAATATTTTTGTCTGTACTCGGGAACTCTGATGATATTCTGTAGGCTTTCAGAGACCATCTTAAGCTGTGACGTTTCCACAAGACTTTTCAGGCCATCATTAAGTAACACGAGTCAAACAAAAATATTACTTCAATCTCAATTTTGTGCCACAAAAGCAAGGAGACGTCAGTTCCGGGCCACCCAGATATAATAAAACCACATGTACTTAGTCATTTAAAGCCATTCTATGTATAAATGCCACTTCTGACTTTTTTTTTGTTTTTTCAAACAGCAGATCATTATGCCTCCATGTGGTCAGAAATGGTATGAAGAGGGTCCAACTAATATTGAGCAGGAATGCTGTAAAATGACTAATCTATTTGTAACTTTAAGAACTCGCATCCTTCTGAACACTTGTGTTATTAAACTAAATTAAAAATCTCAAAGAAATGGGTGCAGCAGAGTTAGTGGTGAGAAAATGATGTCTATATTTGTAGCCACCTAAATAGGCATATTTAAGAACATCACTGTGGAACACTTATGTTAGGCCTCATCTTTGTTGTGATATAAAAGTACTGTTTAAGGGTTTATTAGGTTCAAAATTCTTTTTTGATTTTCTTGGACATTAATTTGTTTTAAATGTTGCAACCTCTGAGACTTTTTTTAATTTCATATTTGTGAATTTTGTGTTTATTTTTGAGTTTTCTCTTCCAAACGTTTGTGCAAAATGAATGTTAGCTTGCTTGGTTTCTTTTACTAGCTTAACTTGAAATTTAATTTTAAAGAAGTTCACTCTTAAGACCTCAGAAATATAACTAGTTTTCTTCTTAGAGTTTAACAAATTAATTATTTAACCTCCCCATTACATGATAGTTTTCCAAAATTGCCCAAAAGAATTTTGGACCTAAAAGGACTTTAAAAAAAAACAACAAACAAACAAGCAGTGGCCCTGAGTAGTTAGAAAAATAGGTCAGAATGTTGAATTCATGTAACTCAAAAGCTGATTTTATGTGAGTTTGTATTTATTTTTATTTTTTGTTTTATAATCATAAGAAGGTTTTATCCTATTTTTATTCTAAGTTTTTTGATCATGACAGGAACACTTTTTTTCATTTTATTTTTTGTTAAGAGAGGGACGTTTTAGTTTTTGTTTTCATTATGACAGGAATATATATTTTTTTACTTTAATTTTTTGATCATTCAATTTTTTTGTTTTTGTATCATCAAGGGAACATTTTAATTATTTATTTATTTATTTTTTTGATCATGAGAGGGACATTTATTTTTGTATTTTTGATCATCAGAAGGACATTTTATTTTCTTAATTTATATTTTGATGACCAGAGGAACATTTTTATTTAATTTGTTTTTTGGCTACAAAGGTAAACAAACGCATGACGCACATCAAATCCCTCCCACAATGCACCGCGTGCGTTGGCTCCGCTCCAGCAGAGAACAACAGAGCAGCGTTGAGATAAAGGCGTTACTTACATAATTATTAATCAGAAATAAATCGCGTCGGGGACAGTATTTGCCCGTTTATGCCTCGTTGAAAGTTTAGCTTACAACCGGCAGCTATATCAACTCTAAGCGGCAGCTGGTGGCGATGCTTTTCAGCCTCGGCTAACCGCCTTAGCTGGTAGTGACTGACGGGGGAATCCGTGCGGAGCTCCGCTGGTGTCTTCCAGGCAGCTGGAACTGCAGCATATATGTGTTAAATTCACACCGGAAAAGTTATTTTTTTTTTTTATATCTGGTTGTAGTGAGCGGGGCCGCGGTGGCGACTAAGCTAGTTAGCAGTTGTCGGAGTTAATTTAGGGTATATTAGACTATTTGAGACTGATTTTTAACAAACAATGAGCACCGAGGAGACCGCAGCACCCAACAAAACTGCCCCGGAGGACGATGGCATGACCTGGTGGTACAGATGGCTCTGCAAAATAGCTGGTGTTTTGGGAGGAATATGTAAGTAGTTGTCTAAACTCTGTTTAGTGTCAAGCTACTGAATTACAGACGCCCAAATACTGACAAATACGCGTATGTTTACCGTTCATACAGCTGTGCTGTCAACCAGTTTACTGCATTTCATTAGCTTTTCCTTGTTTTCATTTCTGACCTACAAGTGAGTTTAGTGTCTTATATTTCTACTTCACATCCTGTGAGCTCTTATAATGTAATTTTATAAGGATTATAGCAGATATATAACAGAAAAGGCATCAGATTCGTATTTTTATTTAATTTTTTTTTAAAGCTTTTGTTTGGTTGTGTTCATACTGCATATCTGTTGCTCTGCTATAAACAAAAGCTTTGTCATGGCTCATTGTCCTCTCACTGCAGCAGCCGCTATTGGGCACTGCCTGTTTGCAAGGATCATTCCTTTACTGTCTCTTAGTCCTACTTAAATTATTTGAAAGTGCAGTTAAATATGCTAAATTTGTGATATGGATGGGATTCTTGGGCCTTCATGGTTTCCGTCAGCATTGCAGCTCGCCACCCAGTCCCTCCATCCATCCCTGCTTCTCACTGACACCAGAGTCAGTCCATGTATCACATTAACGCCTGCATATTCAATGGGTCGTGTATTATTGAAAGGCTGACTGGGCTAAAGGACCAGGTTATGCCTTTTGCTTTTTTCCAGTGTTTGTAACGGTGTGGGTTTGTCAGGCCCAACAGCTCACAGGGATCCTCCCTTTTCACTCTGTTTCTGCCTGACATTGCTGCACAGTCCTAAAGCAGCACTTAGATCCTTTAATGAACTAATTGAGGTGACATCGAATGTGTAGCAAAAGGTGTGCATTCAAGATGTGACTTTAAAGTAGGTCATTAACACCGAGGAAACGTGGGCAAGGATTTTCCATCCATCCATCAACACGGGTCACGTAGGTCACCTCCCCCAGCTCTTCCTAAGTGAAACTGAGGTGTTCTCAGGCCAGCTGAGAGAAATAACTTCTCCAGCGTGTCCTGGAAGTAGCCCCAGGGTTGCCTCCTGGTTAGACATGCAGCAAAAAAACCTTTTTAGGGAGGTGTCCACAGGGCATCCTCACCAGAACCACCTCAGCCAGCTTCTCATGATGTGGAGGAGCAGCGACTCTTCTCAGAGTCCATGCTGAATGACCGAACTTCTCACCCTAAAGGGAGAGTCCAGCTAGTTGTTGACCATAGGTGAGAGCAGGAACAAAGACCCTCTTTTATTAACAAACCCCCAGGATACTTAAACTCCTCCAGTTGAGGCAACGTCTCCCTTCTAATCTGTAAAGGACATTTTACCTTTTTCTAACTGAAAACCATCTACACGGATTAGGAGGTGCCAATATTTTGTTGTACTCAATTACGCAAAACCCCCTGTAAGTGTTGGCGCTGTTCATTAATTGTGTATTACATGTATGTATTATAATGAAGGGCGATATGAACTCAAATCAACACACGATTAATTGAACAAGTTAGGATTAATGTGAAATTGTTTTTTTTGACCTCATAGATCTTTGATGAGGTTTTTGCTTCAAATATAAACAACTATTTTAAACAAATATTTTTCTAATAAAAGTTGACATATTTAGGATTTTGAACTAAGTTAAAGGAACCACTGACGGTTTAACCATGTGTGGTTATTCCACCTCACATCAGCAGCAGAATCATCTGGTTCTGATTCAGACTTCTGCTGAATATTTTCACGATGAACTGACTGATTTTTATAATTTTTTGAAAATGTTGATCATTAGCTACCATTGTTATCCACAACACAAAAATGTACAACAAACAAGAAATATCTTATTAAAAATTAGGCCCTACAGCATGTTGGGTTTATTAGTTTTGATATATATGGAATATAATAATAAATAAATAAATAATATTTAAGAGCCTCTAAACATTTAAGTGTTTCAGGTCTCTTTACTCAAATAAACAAACAAATAAAATGAGTGATGGTTGTAAAGATCTGCAAAAAAAAAAAGGCGCCCCAAAGTAAATTCACTCACTTAGGTTACGTTCCAAAACTGTGACTTTAGTTTTAGGAGGAATTAACACTTTACCGTCACCAATGCTTAAATATGTTTTTTCCCAGATATAATAATACCCCAGATAGGCAGGCACGCTGATGAGCTTTTTATTTGATCTTGAAAGACATTTACATTTGGTGACTTTGCCCTGAACGTGGTTAGTGGTAACATCCAACAACTAACATCTTTGTATTTTTATATGCGACATTGCTTTTGTCAGCACAATTAATTTCACAACAATGTGAAAATCTTTATTTAGTTATTTGTCCTTTCATGATGCCTTTTCATCTTACACACCTCTGCAGTAAAAGTTGACGCCAAGCCTTCCATTATATTTCCAGTTTCTAGGTGTGCCAATCTGAGAGCTTGTGTTAAAGCCACTCTATGTAGTAATACCACGTCTGACCACTTGGAGGCAGCGTAGCACATGAAAGATAACGTGCCATCCCCCTCACGTAAGACGGAACAAAATGCACCTTTTGTGACACAAAGTGGTACAAAAAGATGTACTGGACCATCCCCACTCACTATTTCAGTATTTTCCATTGTTTGTTTTGATTTTCTTTGTCAACACAGTCAATCTGTATCCCCCATGTGGTCAGAAGTGGTACTGTGGTACTCTGATATAGGTACATTTAAGACAGTAAGGTTGTGACGGTGTTCAGCAACACCACCTATATCATGTATGTATGAAAGCATGCTTAAATCATCAAAAAATAAATCATAAATGGGGCAAAATATAGAAAGTCTGTGATTTAAATGAATAACATTTATCACAAATGACATAAATAGCTGACACAGTTGCTCTTTCCCATGATGAATGAAGCCTGCTTTCATTTCTGACAGTTTTAATTAGTGCTTCAGATTTGTTACGGGCCGTTGGTTTATTAAGCCGAGCAGGTTGCATAATAGCTTTATATTTATATGAGAGTGCAGGAACCAAGCCTTTTTGTTTGTTGTTTGGGACTACTTCACATGTTAAAGCAACGTATTTTTGAGTTGTGCTGCTCAACAAAGACAACATCTGATGTTCTGTGACGTTTACTGTACATCAAACATTACTGGCTATAGATGAGGATTAATATTTTGTATTAGTACCACGACCTGCCATCTGTTTCATCTCAACGACCGGCTTTGTCTTTTGTTTTGTGCTAAACAGCGTGTGCCATCTCAGGAGTGTGGAACTGCGTCACCGTGAACCCTTTAAACATCGCTGCTGGAGTATGGATGGTGTAAGTCCTCAACGCTATTACCTTTTTGCTTTTGTTCCTGCGACACGCACGAATCAGCTCAGTGTTATTTCACAAGCTTTCACAAGACATTGCTGCCAGAATAAAGTGACACGTTGAAGAAAACGAATACGTTCCTATTTTTCCTTTCACTGTTTGGCTAAAGTGTCCGTTAATTACTGGATTCAAATCACATCTGTTGCCACAGGTGTATGAAATCAGGCACCTAACTATTCAGTCTGTTGACGGTAAAAAGTTGGATGAAATTGTGTCATGCATCAAGACAATAAGAGACACATAATATCCCAAAGAAAACAAGCACTTCTACTGCTGCTAAAGAGAGTTTTTGTTTATTTTATTAATTTTTTTTTACTAGTTACTGAATGATGTTTTCTATCTGGCTTGTCATTTTCATTGAATACTTGGAAACAGAGGAAACCTTATATTCAGTAATGTGTACTTTATCACTCTGTTATTCCCATGCTCCATTTCGCCGTACCGATAGGTTTCAGGATGTGTGAAACACCTCATTCTCAAACCTTACCGCCTCACAAACATATATTAGCCTGCACACATCACTACAGTCACTCATATTCTGTTTTAGTTCTTCCTTTGGAGGAAGGTGCATTGATTTTTTTTACAAAAAGAAAAGAAAGGATGTTAGTCAGTGTCAGCAGAGAAAATAAACAGCGTAATGGTTTGTTCGTAATCTGGTGCTTGTGTTCAGATTTCTGTGTTTGGGATGGATTTCACCAGAATGAGTCAGTGCTCTGCTGGGTTTGTGTCTCCTCCTCCCGTATCAAGGTTGAATGCCTTCGTGCTGTTCCTTTGTGAAGTCCCATTCTGCTGCCAGTTCATAGAGTTTGCTAATGCAGTCGCGGCCCGTGCAGACAAATTCAAACCCTGGCAGAAAGCCTTCTTCTACTGTGGGTGAGAACAATCACGCTTTGGTTGAAGAATTGCACTTTTTGAATGTGAATTTCTGATTAGCATTATAAGGAATGTGGCTGTTTTGTGGACACTAACTGACCTCTTGTGTCTCCTGTTTGACGTCTCGCTGGCTGAATCTCCTCAGAATGGCCCTGTTTCCCGTGTTTCTGAGTTTCTCCTTTACAACCTTGTTTGGAAACGCCATCGCCTTCGCCACAGGAGTTCTGTACGGCCTTGCGTCCTTAGGCAAAAAGTAAGTCGTCTCCTTTTTTCTTTTTTTAAGCATGCAGTACAGTAAAAAGTATTCAATTACTCACATTTTCTGATATTTCAATCACATTGCATCGCTTTAAAACAGATTCTTGCAATAAATGCAGAATGTAATATTGTAATAAGCTAATGCAACTTTTGTTTGATACCTAACAATGTTAACATTACCTCATTATTCATACAAATTAACAGTTACAAATTGACAGGGCGAGTTTTGTGATAACCCTGCTTCTTCTGTCGTACCTGCTTTTTTTTTTCTTTCCACCCTCCTCTTGCTGCACATAACCTTCCTTTTACTACCATCCGTCCTTCGCATCCTGCCCTTCTTTTCTTCCTCTCAGGGGAGACGCCGTGACTTACGCCAGACTGCAGCATCAGAAACAAGGGGATGAAGAGAAGATGACGGGAACAGCAAACGGCGCTCCTGAGTGAGCCGCCTGCCTTTTCCACCCTCCTCTTCCTCTATTTTGTCCTTAAGCTTGGAATGTCTTTCCTCCCTCATCCTACCTCTTACTCGGTTCTCCTTTCCTACACTACGTAACCGGTGTCATGTTAATTTATTGAATTATCCTGCTTCATTCTCGTTGTTCTGACCTGATAGTATCCAAACAGACTGATGTTGAATTCAGCTGATTATTTGGTACCTTTTTACTTTTGGTGTGTAAATGGGATTTATGTCTCTGATATACTTTTAATGTATTTTTTTTTCTCATGTTTTGTTTGTTGTTGGTGTTGGTTTTAAACCCTTTTCTGATGAAATGTGAATGTCCATGTTGCCCCAAAGCCTTTTAAAAGATATTATTGCGATTGTAAAACGTGCAGAGCTGGTTTTAAGGCTGGGATTCAGAGATGTGTTGCGGGGGAGGGGGGTGCAAATAGATGAACGATACACGCTCACTGCTGTGTATTCATCATGCATGCGCCTCTTTAATTTTGGTTTAATAGCCATCCAACCAGAGTGGGTGGAATGCTACTTTTGGTGGAGAGTGGAAGATAAGTTTTCAGTAAAAATTGTCGGCAAATATAATGACACAGTTTTGCAAGGTACATGTTTGCAAATGTCAAAAACAAAACAACAACAACAAACCTCTGTCCTGTGACAGGCATAAAGTTGGATTGTCAATTGGAAGAAGTCAGATTTGAGACCTGCTGCACTGGTAAAAGGGGGTCTCGAGTTCTTAAAGGCAGGATAAGCGATTTCTGGACTTCGCTTCTGTTGATATTTGAACCAAAAACACAGTAAGCTAGCTCCTTCCTCGGCCTCGCTCCAGACCTCCCCAAGAAAACACACTCCATCTTCACCTCTCAAACCTCCCCTCCTCCTACACTTCATGAGCATGAGCACAAACCCCTCCCCCTGTTGGTGATTGGCTGGAGCAGTTTATGATTTGGAGCAAGACATACCATCACACTGTTTGTTTACTGGTTATAGAGCAAGGGCTGTTTAAGACGATGGTTTTCATTGTTATTGTTTGAACAATGATCATTATTTATTAGTGTTCATGCTTCTACTTAGTAACTATGCACGTGTCCTACATGTAGGACCTACGTCACTGCTGTCATTCACATCACCCTGTAATTACACCAGGTTAGGTTCCAATGCAGTTCTTTTCTGCAGCGCTGTAGCTGGCAGTGCTGTGCTTCCTTTTGTTAAGAAAATAGAATAGAATAGACCTTTATTGATCCTCATAGGGGACATTCGGGACTTAACAGAAGATGCTCATAAAAAACATTAGATACAAGAAAAACCCAAGATGGGCATTATTAAAAACAACAAAGACGCACACAAAATATGAAATTCTAAAAGAGAATAGACAAAAATGGTGCAAATAGCGCGACAGTCCATTCCATATAAAGAGAATAAATTAAACAGTGAGAGCCATATAATGGTGCAGACAGAACTGGGAGTCGGGGTCGCTGTTAAACACTCTGATGGCAGTGGACACAAATGAGTGTCTCAATCGCTCCGTCTTGCTCCTGGGTAGGAGGAGTGTCCTGCTGCCCAACTGCCACATCTGAGCCTGGAGGGGGGGTCTTTTAGGAAGACCTGGGTTTAGTTCTTCATCCTCCTCTCACCCTCTTTACCTCCTAAATGTAGATCAGACACAGCAACGGAGCTAATAAAGTATATTCTATTGGCAGCTAGCGAATACCAGAGAGATACTCACGGCACAGATTAAAAGAAGCATTCTGGATTAAAAATTGCTTATCCTGCCTTTAACTCATGATAAATGCCAACTATTATTAGAGTGGAAAGCTAGTTTAGCAGTTGGGTTGAGCGTCTTAAATGTTTTATTCTTGCGTATTCAGACCATAAGGTGCTGCAGAATGGTCTGGCTGCACGATATTAATGTTACAGGAGGGAAGAAGAAAAATGCTTTGCCTTGTTTGTATTTATTGAAACTAATCACGATGGTCTTAGACGGTCCGAAGCGACTAGAGTCATTGTAAAATATTGTCAGCGGGTCGCTGGTGGGCACCCATGTGAGAATGTCCCAGTTAGAGGTCTATCGTTAACATTCTGCAAAGATGTTAAAAACCATCCACCCAAACAACCTAATAGCTTTATCTACATCTCTGTCAAACTCTGAGCATTTATGCTGCAGCTCAGATCTTTCTGTAGCAAAGGAGATTTTTTTAAAAAAACTGTAAAACACAAGAAACAGAAGGGTGCCGCAGTCATTTTTATAGCGACCAATCAGCAAGCTTTTAGAGGACTTGTAGTAGACATACAGACTCTAAATGTTCAAATTTGATGGATAAATAATTCAGCTCTCTGTGTGTTGATTACATTTGTTTTTGCTTTATTCATCGTTTTTAATTCTTATTTTTTTATTGAAAGGTTACCAGACTACTGCACCACAAATGACTAAATAACTTCCTGCTTGTGTGTTTTGTTTTTTTGTTTTTTTTAATCTAATTTGGGTGCACAAATCTCTCTCTTTTTTTTGCTTTGTGGTGATTTTACTGAATTAGTTTTAATGTATGAGGGAATCTTTCTCTGCACTTGTTGAAGCATTTTTAATTTCACGAGCTTTGATCAAACATCCATAAAAACAAGAAAAAGGTTCACTTTAAAGATTCTACGATGAATTTTATTTTCATGAAGCAGCCAAACCTTCATTCAGTGACGTTTGGTATTATAGTGTTTTTACCGTGGGGCGTACACAGGCGTGACCTGCAGCTTCAGGGCATTTCTAGTACACAGAAAAGGAAGAAGGGATATTTTCAACTTTCGGGAACGAGTCTGGTATGCCAAAAGATAAAGACCTGATATATCTGTTTTTATATTTTCAATTGATTTCAGCTCAGTTGAGGCATCCTGCACTAAACTTTAAGCAGAATTGTTTTATGTTGATTGTGAATTGCAGTTCGTGTGCTCTACCAAAACCACGGTCTACAGTTTTAATGCGAGGAAACGTCTTGATTCAGGGACTAAATAGCCTGTATCCATCATGTTCAGCAGAGCCATGGTTTATCTTTGTTACGCTAATTAGTTGTGGTCAGAAACATTCTTTTGTTGGTTTATTGCCATGCCTCCGTTGTCATCATTGGAATGGATCCTTTTGAAATACTCGCTCCTGTTCATGACTCTGCTGCTTCTAGCTTAAACCTACTCGATGCCACTTCTGACCATGTGAGGGCAATGTAGCACAAGAAAGTTTAGGGGGGGGGGGGGGGGGGGGGGGGGGGGGGGGGGGGGGGGGGGGGGGGGGGGGGGGGGGGGGGGGGGGGGGG
>JBAMYA010000004.1:4374138-4393178 GCA_037176975.1 Arrhamphus sclerolepis
AGGAGGGGGGGGGGGGGGGGGTCTCAGGGGTGGGGGGGGGACCCGGTTGAGAAAGGGGGGGGTTGGGGGGGGGGGGGGGTGGGGGGGGGGGTATGTGTGGGGTTTGGGGGTATTCCCCCCCCCCCCCCCCCCCCGCTCCCCTCCCCTCCCCTCTCTTTGCTGATGTAGCCTCAGTCATCCAGGTCATGGGAACTCTAGAAGATCTGAATCAAGACAATTGGACATCTTTTTCTTTCCACCCTCCTTTCCTGTCTTTCTTGTGTCAAGAAAGGCCACTAGAGCTACACAATTTTTCTTTCATACTTCAGTACTTCGACATGTTAATTATCAACAACCTTCCTTAGATTACAGCCCCTATTTTACCCACATTCATGCAAGTAACATACTTCAGCAGCTTCTGCCTGCATTCAAAGAATTCATGCTCAAAAAGTCCCGTCTGAACCCCATTCACATTGAGAACTATGAGTCCCTTTAGCTACTCTCATTACTATCTATTGTTATCAAAAGGGTGCTTTTCAAACTGAGACTGACTCTTGCAGAAGAACTTCCTTGAGTCCAGCTTTAAGTGTGGACACTCCACATGAGACAGCTGTACTGTCTGTGAAAGAAGATCTGAAGGTGCAGCTCAGTCCTCACGTCTCATCTTGTTAGACCTTTCTTCAGTTTTTAAAACTAAAGAGTTCTGTCTGTACTTTCTGAGATGGGTGCACTCTTGGATCTAACAGGATCCAATTTATTTGCAATATACATCACCTCCTTGGGTCCTCTCACCCCCAACTGTTCCCATAATTCTCAACAGGTGACTCCACGGTTTCAGTACAGAACTCACTTTGTCTTTTTGATGTATTCACTTGGCTGAAGAAACACCACCTTTAACTAAACCTGTCTAAGGATGATATTTTGGTCCAAGCAAATCAGTCCATCCCAATACAAAAGTCAACATTAAAAATAAAACTTAAACTCCTGTATCTTCCTAACAAAGCTTCCAAAACCCCAGATGTAATGACTGATGACTAGTTGTCATTCTCAGTATTTGCATGTCTCTCAGTCCTGTTCCTTTGCAGTTTTCAGCACTTTTTTCAGTATAATACTAACTTGTATTTCATGCAATGGTTTTCTAATGTAGTGCTCTTCAAAGAGGTCTCCCAGCATGGACAGTGAAAACCCTGCGGGTGGGCCAGAATGTGACTGGTGCTTGGTCCCGATAAAAAAAAAAAAAAAAAAGGGCACATTCCACTCCATTACTCACTGAACTCCACTTTTCATCCGTGACTGCCCACATCAAGTTCAGTGGACTAAAATTTGCCTATGGGGGTGACTGAAGGGTCTACTCCCAGATATCTATATACAGTTATTCAAGTTTATGCTCTTTTGACAACCGCTGCATTTCCCTGAGAGGAGCGGGCAATGATCCCTATACAGTCCAGACTGAGAATTTTCATTTGTAGGTCAACAATGGTTAAACCAAGTTATCAAATGCTAACATGGCTACCTTCAATTATAGTTAGGTTTCCATTGGCAGGGATCTGGAGTAAAATCTAAGGAGAACTGCAACAGGGCCAACTTTCTTCTCTGTCCTTTCAGCCATCCTGTATCTATCCATTGGATCAGCAAACTAACACTCCATAACAGCTGTTTGTCAGCCGATAATAAGAAGCAGAAAAGAGCTTACATAGTTGCTCAATTTCTGCTTACTGTGGCAATGAATGAGAAAAGAAGACTCAAACTCAAAATGGTACAGCATACACAATCAACACTGAGTCTACGCCATGACTCAGCAGTTTTTCAGGTCTGCAGTACCTACCCAAATGCAGGACTTGTCTCAGCCCAGTAGAAGTGGCCAAAAGTTCCTGGTAATAGAGACACATGGAACTACCTTGGACCTCCGCTACTGTAGACCTGCCCAGTCTGTTGAAGCCTCATCTCTTCAAATCATGCCTCCTTTCCTAACACCTCTTAAAAATAAGTTGCACTATACTTAAATACATCCTTGTGCTTCTTACTTCTATACTTGTTCTACTTCTACTCTGTCATTTAAAAATCAGAAATAAATGCATATACCAGGGTACCTTAATGTACTGGATCATAAAACCTTGTTCTTTGAAAGACCCGTTAAAATTACTAAATGAGAATGTATTAAAGTTGCTTTCATCATTTCTGAGAAAGACAACGGGGGAAATGCATCAAAGAGCAAACAAAATAGATTACTGAGGGTCATTCGTTGAAAAAGAGATGTAAGGGTCCGCAAAGTCACACAAAAGAACACTTTAAACATCTTAAAAGTTCAAGAGTCCACTATCAGGAGAACTCTGAGAAATAATGGTGTGCCCTCAGGGACTTCAAGACAAAAAAAAACAAAACATTGTTGATCATTTGCGGTATTCCTGAGATCATGTGGAGGCGGCAACAGACTGTTTTATTTTCCGTACATATGAGACCAAAATAGGACTTCATAGCTTTGTCGAGTTTATGTTCGGAGAAAGAAAATTCTTAGAACATCGGCGTGTGAAGTGAATAACAAGAGAAAGTGAGTCATGCAGGAATAAAAAAAAAAACACAACAACATATGCATAAAACATTTTCTACCAAAGAGTAGGAAAAGAAAAATAAAGTTGAAGAACTATGAAGTTTAAATGGTCAAGTCAAAGTAGAATAATGTTGAAGGAACACAGAAATATTTAAGTCTGATTTTAAGAGATATGTGTTTAAATTACATAAAAATGTCCATGTATTTGATTAAATAGATTTAACATAAACTGGCTAATATCGAACTTAAGAACAAGAGGCAATATTTTGAATCTGTGAGTGAAGCTTTTCTTGGGAGAAAAATCACTGAAGTTCAAGTTCTGCTTAAAAGAAAAGAGGTCAAATTCCTCCAAGCAGATTTATAGGACTGAAAAAGCTAAGTTGGGGTTTTTACACCACAGGTACTGGAAGCAAAAGGTTCATAGATATTATTAGATTTAATTCAGCTACTTCTCATGTTTTTCTCACAATGTGAAGATGTGGTCATGATTTGGGTGATATTTGTTTAACCCTAAAAACTGGTTTGACATGAGCGTTTTTAAACGCTTCGACGTTCTAGTTCTGGCTGCTAAAATGCACAAAAGTGGCCGTTTGTGAGATACTCGTAACAGGATATGAATAGATGCATGACACAAAACTGGAGATCATTAATTCCTCAGGCCAAGTAGCATCACTGCTCAATTTCTGGAAAAGTACAAATGGCACAGGGAAGGATGAAAAATCCCCCGTATCAAGTTCATCTTTTCTGTGTCTAGCTTAAAGCTAAACGACCCAATTTTTTTTCTTTTCTTTTTTCTGCTGTATCCAATAGTCATTTCTCCTGCGTTTCCTGCTCCTCTTACAGTGCAATGAACATGGACCGGTTTGAGCGGGGCCCCAGGGAGATCCTCAACCCAGAGATTCAGAAGGTGAGAGTGAGACCCAGGACCCACACTTACAGAAATATAGCTGCGGCACATTTCATGTGAAGTCTGATCCGCGACACGTAAGCCTTATAATGTCCTCAGGCTGCGTCGTCCTCAGCCGGGCTGAGGGGTCAGTGTGAATGATAGCTGTTGTCTTCTTTGTCCCCAGGACCTGCTTGTGTTGGAGGAACAGGAGGTGGGCAATCTTTTCTGTCACGTTTAACATATTTATGTCCATTTTTGTAAATAAAAACAGTACATTAAGCACTGACTGCTTCACAGTTTTAACTCAGCTGTAATTTAACAGGGTTCTGTCAACTTTAAATTTGGTGTGCTGTTTGCCAAAGATGGACAGCTCACAGATGACGAGATGTTCAGCAATGGTAAATCCCTCTACTCTTCAGTTTTCTTAAGTTTTTATAGAGACTATGACGCGTTGCTTTCACAGAGGTGTTTGTATTTCATTTGGTTACTACATCCTTTAAAGAAACCAAGCATACAAATCCATTAATATTGACCTCTTTGCAAACACATCTATTGGTTCTTTCTGGTAAATTAAATGTAGCCTAATTTACAAGAGATGGAAAAACTTATGACTTATAATGTGGTTCTAGAAAGGAATATATGTGTTATTGAATGGATTTTGGCCATTTTGCTTCCTCCAGTTCTGGTCTGCATGCTGAGCCCAGCAAAGATAATCACTAAGCTCATTCGCCTGTGTTAAAGAGTGACATTGATACGCGAAGTTAATACGTGGAGAGAAGATTTGAAACTATTTTTGAAACAGTATACGTTATGATAGAGGACACCTCCTGAGTTGAAAGCTGTGTGTCTTTTCTAGAGTCCGGGAGTGAGAACTTTGATAAGTTTCTCACTCTGCTGGGCGACACCATTACGCTGCAGGGATGGGCGGGTTACCGCGGAGGGCTAGACACCAAGAGTAAGAACTCCCAAGAACACCGTATCAGCATCACTTTGCCGTGCACAACTTCAAATGTACTGATGTTTTCCTTTTTGTGTTACTGTGTCTTGTGTCCACAGATGACACTACAGGAATTAAGTCCATCTATACCGTGTATCAAGGCCATGAGCTCATGTTTCATGTGTCCACCATGTTACCCTACTCTAAAGAGAACAAACAGCAGGTGCGTATCCTTATTTGTGGTTGGCGGTTCTGTTAGGTCTGCGCTACAAAAACAGATTTCTAAAAAAGAAAAAAAGCCTTGATTCAAGATAATTTTTTCCCTTTTTTTGTATAAATAGAAAAATAATCTAAACATTTTTTTTTTAACTTTTTTTTTTTTAAGAAATATATCTAATTTTAAGAATTCTAGCAGTGTTTCAACAATGATCACATGACTTTAAAACACAATATTTTGATATATAATATTGGTATGGTGACAATGCTAAAAAAGTTTGTTTGTTGGTAATTTCATGTGTCTTGGTCATGAACTTAAAGAAAAGAATAACATTGTTTTTTTTTTTCAAGTCATTTTTATTAGAAAAATATTATATAGATTATTAGGACAAGATTTTATGGATTAGGAAATTTAACAGTTCTCCTTTCTTGAGACTCTTGGCAGTTTCTCTGTACTTTTGATATTATTCATAACAATATCGGAATTATAGCGTGTCGACCAAAATGAAGAAATATATCAAGATGTAATTGCTGTCCAGTTCTAGTGCAGTGATTTAATGACTTTAAAAAAATTTTAAAAAGAAAGAAATATTCATTGTGTCCAGAGGATGTAACCTAATTACGTCTGATCGCCTCACTTTTCTGGTAACACCTCCATGAGCTGACATTATTAATAGCTAAGTAAAACAACTTGTTTTTGTGTATTTGTGGTAGTTAATTTTAATGAAAGACCCTCATAACAACCAGATAAGTTCCACCTCACCCTCAGCGGTATCAAGTCATGCTCCGTCCTACATACGGGTGAACTACTAGTTCAAATTTGAAGTGGGCACAGCTCTTAAAGGAGCATTTTATAAGGGATCAAAAAAAAAAAAACATGAATCAAAACAGTTTTTTGAAATATATATGTAACAAAATTCCCAAACCAAGATAAGTTTTGTTTTTCATGTGCATAAAAGTGTATAAAGAGGACTTCTTATTCAGACATTTTTCATTTGGTCACTGCTGGTACGGTTAGTACGGACATATCGATATGTCCGTACGGGTTGACTACCAATGTTGGGAAAACTACTGTCAATAGATGCAAGGAGGAGCATTCATGCCCTTTGCTTTTTACACTTGTCTATTTTGTCTTAAATATATATATTTATCTTATTTAGACATAGAGACTATGAGCTGTTGACCTTTTGTCTGTTGCAAGGAGTTTGCACAATATGTAGTTAATACAGACTTATGTCAAGTGACTGTACACTTTTATACACTTTAAGTACATATATAAAATTTCATTGGTTTGTCAGTAGGGAATCTGTCCAACCTGTCACTTCAGTGGAATGATGTTAAAATATTAATTTTTGATATAGCTTTGTGGCCACTTGTCCTGACATTAACAGCGAAAGCTGCAAAAACATGTTCCATTCTTCCTCGAAACTGCTTTGATTGACGCTGTCTTGGTACCAAACAAAAGTTTACACTCCTTACCAAATTATAACAGACCTTTTAATTGAGGAAGAGAAAAGATGCCACTTAATCTGTGCACAGACACGAGGCAAAGACAATGGCAGCCACTAAATACAGTCACTTTAGGAAAACAGGAAGAATAAAACTGGCATTATTGCTCCTTTTTGTAATGCTGATATTACAGAGTATTATCTAAAAGGGTTGGTGCTTTGCAGATCTGACACATAATGAGATTTCTTCTAAAGAACAGACACTCTGGCGGTCAATAACAAGGAACAGCATGTTCTCATGCTGCATGTGGCTGCTGGAGTGTTGCACGATTCTCTTTCACCTGAGTGAGAAAACCAGTAGTGATGTAAAATATCAAACATGAGCGTGTGTTTATTATTTTCTAACCAGTAAATCACCTGGTAAAACGAACAAAGAACCTTTACATAGACCATGATTCTGACCGTAGGAGTGACTCAGTTGTCCTGAGATGGACTGTAAACCTGTTCCTCATGTTTTGTCTCTCTCTCTTTTTCTTTCTTTTTTTTTTTTTTTTAGCGTTTTACTATCATCTGTGTCATATTTAGTGTCTTATTTTGGTTGTTGTCTGTCACTCTTTGGTCATTTTGCATCTCTTTGTAGCCAGCAGTGTAACAGTTATTTCAAAAATAAAGTATACCTTTGTATACCCTTCAGGTTCAGTCTATCAAAACAAAAAAAAAAACATCTGAGCTGGGTTTTACCAGCGACATATGAATACAACTTACCACAGAAATTAAGCTGAAATGTAGAAGCGGTGTCACCCACTGATTCATCAACTTGTATAACCACTTGTAGCAGAGGTAACCTGATGTAATTATTTTCGTTATTCATCTCTTACGTAACGGTCAATGAATTTCAGCTGACTCATCTTCACAGTGTTGTTGCATTTCATTGAGGTTTTTAGATTTTTTTTTTTCCATGCACGGACCACTTAAAGTCCTTTGACCTTGATTTATTTTGTTTATCCGCCATTCTGTTGTAGATTTTGCCCAAAGAGAGCTGCGATAAGCTCCTGCAGACCCTGTGACCCCAAATGGGAATAAGGGGGTATAGATAATAGATGGGTGGATGTTCTCAGTATCACACAAATGTCTGCATGTTTGATTTTCGAACACACTGATAAGCAGAGGAGTTTACTTTATCGTGTCCTGAAACATAAAACCTTGGAATAGAAACATGTCAACAGCTGATGTTAAGCTGATGTTTTCTCCCTTTGTGTCTTTGCGGTTTGGCAGGTGGAGAGAAAGAGGCACATTGGAAATGACATTGTTACCATAGTATTCCAGGAAGGCGATGATGCGTCGTCATCCTTCAAACCATCTATGATCCGATCACACTTCACTCGTATCCTTCACGTCGACCATGACAGTCAGAGAAATTATACCACGTTCATCACTGCTTCTCAGACGGCTCAGAAAATATGTGTTGAAATATTGTCTCCTGAGCGTTTAATGATTCCTATACCTTCGCTTCCAGATATTTTTGCATTAGTCAGGTACAATAGCCAGAATGACAGTTACAGGTGAGCTTTGAAAGAAGTTTCTTTCGTTCCAGCAAGCTGAATTTACTCATTAATCGAAGGTTTAATAAAGATTTTTACAGAATTGTTTTTCTGCCACAGGTTGAAGATTTTCTCAGAGGAGAGTGTTCCACTGTTTGGACCACCTCTACCGTCTCCGCCTGTTTTTACTGATCACCAAGAATTCAGGGACTTTTTATTAGTCAAATGTAAGAAATATTGTTTGTCAGACCTGCTGATAAATATGCAACGGCTGTGTCTTTCTTACTCTGATCTTTCTTCATCGCCTTCAGTAATCAATGGAGAGAAAGCCACACTGGAGACGCCAACTTTTGCCCAGAAGCGTCAGCGGACTCTTGACATGTTGATCCGCTCGCTCTACCAAGACCTTATGCCTGACCTGCACAAGGTACCACGACATTTTTGACCCCCACTGTTGTGCAGAGACTTGGATGGACGTCATTTTTGGCTGTCCAGGCCATGCCCTCCTCACTCCTCCTTGTCACTTCAGACATTAGCAGCAAATGTCACCAGTGCTGAGTTAGATTCTGCTGAATTTCACTGCAGCCCCCGGTTTTCCTCCGCATGCTGCACCACGCTGACAGGATACCACTGCAATGCTGACTTTCTCAGCAGGGCTCCCCCTCCTCACATCACTTTTGTTCTTATTTCCCTTTATTATTTTTTCCATTCTCCTCTTTTTTACTGTTGGTCCTAACACGACTCAGTTCAAGCTGTGTTTCTCTGCTGCTGCTCTAACCCCCTGCCAGGGTCAGTCTCTAAGACCCCTTTTTTTTGCTTTCTCTTTCTCTGTTTGCGTGTGTGTGTGTATATGTGTGTGTGTGCGGGTGCCACATTTTTCTGTGTTTAGGTTCCTTTTTCTCCTCAGAACATGTTAAACCGGCGGTCCTTCAGCGACGTGCTGCCTGAGTCTCCAAAGTCGGCGCGCAAGAAGGAGGAGGCTCGCCAAGCTGAATTTGTCAGAATAGGGCAGGTAAAAATACGAACACGCACACATAAAATACATGAACAGGATCTTCAAAGGCTCTGCAGGAAGCAGCCAGAAACGCACATGTTCCCACATATACCAGAAAGGTGTCAATAGAAACATGTTTGTAACCTCATGCACACACATGAGCACAGACTGTTGGTATCAGTGGGTGTAACATTAACAACAAAATAAACATTTCATAACTATCAAGGACATCAGTGGTCTCTCTGATGTATAATGTCTCCCATCATTGTGGTTTATTTCTATTAAATTCCAAGCGCTAACATGTTGCTTCGCAGACCTAAAGACAACAACAGGTAGCTGGTTAGCTTATGCAGGAAAAAAAAGTGGATTTATTGTTTCATCACACCAACTTTGTAGCTACTGTTCGTCAACACCGAATTTCAATTTCATTGTATTTTATTTACTCCTACATGTTTTTTGGTTTTTTTGTTTGTTTATTTGGGGGGGGGGGGGGTTGTTGTTGTTTTAAATAGACACTTGAGATCGACTTCAGCGGTGCCGTTATTTTATTATAACAGTGAAAAGATAAATCTACATATATTTATGTCATGAAGTTGTGGTTGTTGTGCTAACTAACTGCATGCAATTTGAGAAGCAATCGTTGGTCCCGCCTCCTCAATGAGGAGGCTCATTTTCAGTCCCTACATCTTTCTAGAGATGGGTCTGATCTATCAGGCTAAATTTTTAGCTAGAAGGACCTTTAATACCACTGACAATACTGTGCTAATGAGTTGAGTCGGTCTAACGCATCTTGTAATACCCCTTTTTTCTCACCAGAGGAGCACTTTGTTGTGTCTTTGGCCAGGGGTTGACACATAAACGCTGATGGTATTCTGGTGATATTCTGCCCCCATGTGGTCAGTAGTGGTATTGCTGCATAGAGTGGCTTTAAAAGTCCATCACTCTCCTTATATTCTTCTTAAAGGACACATATCATATTTTCCATCCTTCAAAGGCAAACTGGAGATCTGCTTATCTTTGTTTCTTAACAAACCTTTTGTACCTAAATCATTATTACAGTTATGTGATCCAAAATGCTGCTCTTTTTAACTGTATTTTATTACACATTTTTTTATTGTTCATTTATTCTTAACTATTTTTTTTACTATACCTTTTTTTCATTACTTACCATAAATAAATAAATAAATAAATAATGTTCCCAACCAGAAATGCCAACGTCTTCTGTCTACTGTGAGCAAGGTAAAAGTTATTTTAGAGCTTTAATTCTTGGCAGATGAGCTGCGTGAAGTCAACACCTGCATGCAGGAGGATGTGGACTGAATAACAACTTGAATTCTGACTGTGATACTGAACTAAAACAACCTCTGGCATTTTGGAAATAATTAGTTTCAGGATGGCTGAGAGATTATGGGCAATTTCTGACTTCTTGTTGTACCCGATCCATGCCATTACCCAATGAGATGTCTAACCCTTGACGTCATTCAATCAAAGTGAAGCATTCATAAGTAATGTTAAGATGGTCGTCCGTTCCATCGTCATTCCCTGGCGACTTGTTGCTTTAAAAACTGATGGCGTTTGAAATGCCAGCAGATCTGACTTCCGGCCTGATTAACAGAATAATTAACCTCATACAGATCAAAGTGCAGCATGTGAGCAAAGCTGTTGCATTCTTCTTTGTTTTTCAGTCTGTGTTATAGTTATTATTATTTTGGCCATCGTTGTGCAACATCACGCACAATGAAACAGACAAGCGGATGAAAGTACAAAATCAGTACTTTCTTTTTTTTTAAAAAAGAACAAAAAAAGAACTGTTTTGGCCCTAAAATGATCCTGTTCTATGACTCGTTCCTTTGTTATCTCGTTTGCGCTGCTCTTTGTGTTGCTGTTTGTCTTCCACTTTGTTCCTTTCACTCTCACGCTCATAAACTCAGAGCGCCGAGGTATCGACAGGTCGTGCTGTAAAGCCTGAAAACAATAACGGCAGACACGTCGAGTCATTGACAATCCAATTTGTTCTCAACTAAACCAACTATCTGCATGTTCACTCATTGTGACGCACACAAAGCTCAATGATTTTTATGTTCTCCTGGATGTCTGAAAATGCTTTTATGGCTGTTTTCCTTAATGATGGCACACCACACTGCACTGCTAAGCCATTGTACAGTTGGTTGGCATTGATCATCAACGCCAGATTGCCTGTTTATGCAGATATGTAAATGTTAAATGGCTGACTGTGCAGCTTGGATTGGGGGATTCAATATTCAGATCATATGGGCCTTGGTTGAAGATTTGTAGAAAGTGTTTTTGTGTATGTTTTGGAAATTTAAAATGTTGTTTTTTTGCTTGTTTTTTTTTTACTGTAGCCAGTCTGCTTGCTAATGAGTTTGGAATAAGATGAACGATGTCAGCTCAGTTAAATATTAGTTTTAGGATACAAGTTAAGCTAGTTCGGGTCACAAAATAGATGTTGTACCTTCAAATCAGCCAACAAAAGCCCCTTTTGCATCAATATTAAAACAGCAAGAAATAATATTACATCAGATAAACCATTTAGGTCCTATTCTTGTGCAGAATTCATACTTTGGAAGTCTCTTTCTCCACAGTTAGCTGAAGCATTATCAAACTCATCGTTGTGTGATATATTTGATCTCTTTTGCTCATCAGGCTCTGAAGCTGAAGACCATTGTGAGAGGAGATGCACCAACAAGCCTCGTTACCACAGGCCTGTGCAGGAAAGAGGTGCAACACCAACTCCAAACAAAACCTTCATGTGACCCCATGTATAAATCTTTAAAAAACAATATCAGAGCGCATATCCCATCACTGATATTAGTATTTTTAGCCAAATGTCTTTTATATTTTCATTTTACAAAGAAATCCCAATTCTTGATAGGGATTAATTATATAGAGGTTGGCAAAGAATCTTTACCAGAATTTGACCCAGTACTGTTTTCAGTGATCTTTGATCTCCGTCGTACGCTAAATAAGTTAAAACTGACATAAATACTGGCCTCATTAGTCATTAGTTTTGCTTCAGAGTCAGTGCAGCATCTGTTTTATCGTGTATCATCCTTCTACATACCACTACCAATCAGAAACACATGGATTTGCCTTATATAGAAGACAGGAATACTTCAGTACGTCTCTGAGTATACTGTGTGTGTGTGCTTCAGCCGTGGGAGTCCCAGTCCTTCTGCAGTACATTCCCCTATGAGATCGTTTGTGCTGACTCGTGGGGTCAGTCTGTGCTGGTTGCCACGGACACATCGGGGGTCATGCTGCTGGAGGGTGAGGTCATCCTATATTGTTTTTATGACTTTTAATTTCTTTTATTTTCCTAAATACATTCTTTTAGCGATAACATTGATATTTATGTGTTGATAAATATAGATTTTCTCACGAATGTGATGATGTCCATGTTTTAGGTCCTGATCCAGCGTTGTCCAGTGGTGGTGAGAAATACCCAATCATTCATGCTTCATGCAAAGGAAATTGTATTTTATTTAGTTATTTATGTATTTATTTATTTTTCTGATGTGATTTGCTTTTCAGAGGTGCCGACTCTTCCTCCAGTGCAGGTGTTTGACAAGACGATGGCGGTGAAGCAAATGCACATTCTTGAGCCTCAGGACCTGTTGATCACCCGAGCTGACAAAGGTAAGCTTGGGCCAAGAGCAGAATCGGCCGAACCGTTTCTCCTCGCCTCTTTGTCCATCGGAGGACTGCGTCCCTCCATACCGCCCTGTGCCATCCTCGCCACTGAATCGGAACAGTATTTACAGCACATTGTCCTTCTCATTATCCTCTCTGAATTAATCTCTGTCATTGCCCCCTGTTGTTGAATACATACTTACTCTCTCCGCGTCCGATGGTCCAGTGATCACATTGATCACATTGATCTCTCGCAGTGATGTATGGAAGCTAACCTGCAGAGAACCTGACCCTATTTAGGTTTGTGTATCTTTCTGAGCTCCAGGACTACAGAGAGAATGAGGGGAGAGAAAAAATACAAATGAGAAGCAAACTAACAAACATCAGTAGGATTCGTCTCATGTTTACTTCAACTGGAAGAGCATGTAATTAATTACCCTGCAGATGATTAGCTATTCCTAATATTGACAAACAGGGATGACTTGGGGTTGGTTTGGTAGTGATTATGTGACGGCAGCGCAAAAAAAAAAATTGTCACGACTGCGTGTGGGCTTCAGTTAAGCTTCTGAGAGCACACCGGTCTTAAGAAGCCTCCTAGTAATCCTCCCACCAAACGACACCATTGTCTCGGTCGTGGGAGGGTGCTTAAAACAGAAACGGAAAATTAAGAGTAACCTTCATGCAAAACAGAAGCGGCTTTTGTTCTGTTTCCAGGGAAAGACGCTCGGCTCTATGTCTTCAGACTCAGCGCGATCAAGAGAGGCCTGGAGGACAGGCAGCTCGTCAGAGGCAAGTGTGACTGCCGGGAGAACAAACTGGAGAAAACTAAAGGTACAGCACAAGGCATGAAAGAGAACTAACACTGTTGCACGCACTGCAAACACAACTCCCACAACAAGCAGGAAAAATATCTGCAAGCTCTTAAAACTTGTTTTAACCCTTGGAAGTTTTCATGTTCACAATCAGACAGTTTTATAAAAACAATTATTCTCACATTTATCAGTTACAACTGCTGTTTAATGATTGAAAGCACTGTCTTTTTTATGTTGTTGCTATTGAGAATCAAACTCAATACACATATTTTAGCATTTTTTCCCAAAATTGTAGCCAAGCTAATGAGCATGAAGTGTTCATAGATCTTTAAATCTTAGTATTCAGTAAAGTTGGTGTATTGTTGCAATCCTTGGATAAAATTTGGGTTTTCTATTAAGAGGCTGCAAGAAACATACTATGGTTTACACTTACAAACTTTCCCATCAGTAAACGCCCACCCCACCACCATGACCAGAAGCTAATGATGCCAACTTGTGTTTCCTGTGATGAAAAGCCAAAATGGCTAATTGTTTCTGTTAAGATACCAGTACAAGAGCTGGGGGGTGGGGGGTGGTTGTCTCAATTATTGTTTGTAAAACTTGAAGGTGTAAGCTTTAAGTACCACTTAATTATCTTTTCAGTGTCTCTTTTTAATTAATTAATCATAGTTGAGTGAAGTAATACGAAGACCATTGTGGCTAAATCGACTGAGGTGAACAAGAAATACTCATCAGGAGTTTCCATCTTGCCTCTATGATTATTAGGTTAAAGCTAAGAGATAATCAGCTGTGGTTTTCATAAAGTTAAGACACAATTTCATATGTTTAAGTTCTGTTGTATTTTTGTTTTTCAGATACGTCATGACTTTTGTGTTAATTTGTGCTGATTTATTTTCTGTCTTTAGATAGAGTGAAGCTATCTGTTTGCTAGCTTTGCTAATTATCTTGTTATTAAGCTAAGCTAACCCGCACATGCATGATTTATATTTCTGTGCCAAAGTGATGGCATACGTGCACCATACGTATGAACCCTCCACTGTAAGCTATGTAAAACCCTGATGTGCGCCTCTCTTTTAATAACTACATGTTCCGTATCTGTGGACTTTGAGAAATGTGTTTGGTTAGCTTGGGAGATTTGTCCTTCTTTGTATTCGTATTTCCCTCTGCTAAGAAACAATAGTTTGCGACATATTTTCTCTGCTCTGCTGCTAAGTTTGAGATATATATAGGAAGCAAACAAAGGAAAACTCAGGACTGCAAGCTACAGCACTGAAAAAAAAAATCTGCAATGCCCTTTAGCATGGGTGCTATAATTACAGAGTGACAAAAACAACACAACACACAAGTATAAATTTCAAAGACGGCATATGCAGAAGCACAAATCAGGCTAAGCTCTATTCTCGCTATTCACAACAGTAAGTAAAGTGAGTGAGGGTAGCTGTTTGCTTCCATCTGTTCACTGCCAGTTGTTGTTCAAGCTGAAATCTCGTCATTTTAAAATCTAATGTCACCTGTTTATTCAGATTCCACAGAGGTTTTTGAGCAATATGTCAGTAAAGACTTAAAACTAGCATTTATGCGTTTGATTGACATGCATTCATCAAGTTCTGAAACCATCCATTTTCTTACTTTTTCATTTTTGGGAGAGCGATTATCTGAACCAGAACCAGTCAAGAACAGATGGTTAGCAGGTTTTATTGATGTTTTATTAATGTCATGTTCGGGTGTCATCGGTCAGGTGTCTGTGATCCACTGGAAGCTACAACTGTAGCTCAGCATGTCCAATATACCGTACTTTCAATACGTCTCCTCTCCTCCTCCTCCTCCTCCTCCTCTTTGGCCCAGGTTGTCATTTGTACTCCATCAACACCCACCACAGCTCCGAGCTGAGAATAGTTGCAGCCATCAGGACCAAACTCCTCCTCATTACCAGGAGACACCCACGTTTCAGTGCCGTGGCTACAGGAGCAGACTCTCCGGTGGAGGAGTTTCAGTACATACGGGTACGATAAACTCATCATGAATAAAGAAAAGATTGATTTTATTTTAGGTGGAGGGATAAACGATTGAATGAAGATGACGGCAAGTCATTTATTCCAAAAGCAGGGCACTCATGGGGGTAGATAATGTGGTTTTTGAAGCACGTCAGATGTCCCAGTTTGTGTCGCTTTAAAAAAAACAAAAAAAACCCACATCATTTCAGATTTAATGTGACTGACACTTTCTTTGACGTTATTGCCATTGTCAGCAGATGAACCAAGCAGAAATCTTTTTTTTTTTTAATGTAGAACACAACAGGCAATCCAGATATTTTTAGGACTTCTGCATCATAAAAAAGAAGAGCCTCTGATTGCCTCCGCCTTTGTTTAGCATGTGAAAGCTAAAAACGCATGCCTTATTCACTGAATGCATAGCAGTACGAGTGCTTTAGTGTAAAGGTTTACTGTGTAATTATTTGCAGAAATCAAATATAAGAGCATTAATATGAACGAGTACCATCCACTCCTCAGGAGATCTGCCTCTGTGACCCGCCGGTGGTGATGGCGCTGGTGGATGGCCCGACGGGGGAAAACGACAACATGATCTGTGTGGCCTACAAACATCAGTTCGACCTCATCAATGAGAGCACCGGGGATGCCTATCGGCTACATCACGTAGACGCCAACAGGGTGAGGCGCGCGAGCACGTGCATGCGTTCACTCAGACCCTCTCCCTGATGCAAGTTTCATTAAATCTGAGTAACAGCTGAGCCCCGTAAGTCACTTTATTCAGCTGCTGATTAGCAGGCTGCCCAGGTGAATCAACACATTGTCATTCACAACCACCAGCTCGGAGGAAATAGCACCAGAAATGACTGAGCAGATTGGAACAAGATGATCTATTCTGATACACAATCAGTTGTGCTTTCACTGGAAGAAATGATGATCCAGAATTGCCATCTTTTGTGTTACCTTAAGGGACTGTTCCATGTGTTGTTTTAAAAAAAAAAAAGCAAACAAAAAACTTTGTATCGTGTGGAAATGATTTCTTTAAAGTGACTTGCCTTTTGCCCGCAGGTAAACTTTGTAGCAGCCATCGATGTTTATGAAGACGGGGAGGCGGGTCTGCTCTTGTGTTACAACTGTGAGTCTCCCTCTGACTCTAAACATTTCAGATGTTTCAGGCCTCTGTGTCTGTCACTCAAACCTTGATGTTTCTCTTCTGCCCCTGGAATGAGAATGCTTGTGCAGACTGCATCAGAATATTAAATGTCTGTGATTAATTTTTCACAACACACCTTTAACTGCCATTTTTCCGTGTTGGAAAAAAAAAAAAGGCATGAAAAGACATGATTGAGAAGAAACAGGAAAACAAAAAAACACAATTAGCCTCTCTGTTTCACTTTTTCTTACAGATATTTGTTACTATAAGAAAGTTTGTCCATTTAATGGCTCTACGCCGATGATCCAGTCCAACACCTCCGATTTCCACTTCAGTTGGAACCAGATGCCCAATGCTATCGGTAGGTTACTACGGCAACGGCGCCTGGGCCCCACCCTGCCCATTGCTGCTGGCCTGGCCAGAGCTAGCTGTTGCCATGGAAACACCACGTGTGACCACAAGCATCCAGCTGGCCTCTGTGATTGTGTGTGTATTTTTGTGCATGCCTTTGACTGTGGATGTTATTGTTAATACGGAGGCGATGAACACGATCTCTAATCCTGATCCTTCTGATAACAAATGACCCGTACGTTACACATCCTTCCTTCACTCACAGACGCATGTCAAAAGAATCGAAAAAAAAAAAAAATGGAGTAAAGAAGCACATCCAGGAACAACCTGTGGACACAAAAATAGCCGTTTAAGATACTGTAATTACTGTTTTCATATCATGTGTCAAAACAAGTGAAAGGAGATGCGCACAAAATTAAAAAAAAGAAATATAATTACTGAATATTTTGTGTTCTAGATCACACACAGATGATTACCATCTCCTTATGTAGTAAGAAGTGAAACTTAAATCTAGAACGTGTTGCTTCTATTTGCTTTTGAACCATTTTGCCAACATAAGTGGATCCTTCTGAAAAAAAGGGTTTTAAAAGATCTTTTTATTTTTAAATTGTTGCACTTTTCAGAAAAATAATAATAATAATAATTTGATTGATGTAGACCTCAGGTGCCAATTTATCCAGGACTAATTCTAAATTAAACCCAGTATCTTGTGATGGGATCTGCAAGTAATTTCTGCAGATTTTAGCCTCTGAAGTGAAGGAAAGACGAGAAGGACAGAAACACCACCACCCCCCCACCTCCCACAGACTCCACTCCCCCAGATACACACAACAAAGACATCATAATAATAAGGAAATAAAATAAAACAACAAAAAAAAAAATAGAATGAAATAAGGCGCGCGGGGGGAAGGGGGAGTCCAGCATCATCCACCCCCGCCCCACCGGGGCACAGTGGGCTCCCAGGCAACGCCAACGCAGCCAGAGCCAGCTGCCGCCCCCGATGCAAAGGGGCATTTTCCTTTTCCAGTGATTTGAAGAAAAAGAAAGAAATTAAAAAAAAAAGCTTACTTGTTGAACAAAAAATCTAAAAATATCCAGCAGTTGTGCACATTTTTATATGATCTTTTATTAATCTAAACAGGTGTAATATAAACTAGATCACTCATAGCAAACCCACCATGAATCGTTGTCTCACCCAGTATCTTTCAGCTCGTTTCACTTTCAGTCTTGCAACTGTCTCAAGAGGTCAAAGTCAGCTGATGACAGATTGACGTAGTTTGAGTATTTTGCGGCTAAACGGTTAAGAGTGAAAGTAAACAGAAATGCTCAATAAAGTGCAGCTCATGCTGGTCATTTTCACGCATGTGCTGGTGCACACCCTGGTGCGGACTCGGTGCACTCCAACTTACACTGAATGTCTTTTTTTAGGCTTCATCTGTTTGCGTTCTCTTTGCAGTTTGTGCTTTCCCTTACATCTTGGCCTTCACGACGGATTCCATTGAGATCCGACTGGTGGTAAATGGGAACCTGGTGTACACGGCAGTGGTCCCAGAGCTACAGCTGGCTGCTTCACGGGTCAGTGTGACTGACAACATACCATCATGTCCAGGAACTCTTAAGTGGCCTTTGTTTATATTGTATTACCTCATCCTCTGAAATGGCTTTTTTGAAATCGGCCGTTTATAGACGTATGTACCCGGCAGCGTTTCTGCCTCCACTGTCGCGGAATTCATTATGCGAGTGAATGTTTGCTGTCGCCAAGTTTCAGGCTTCACTCTGTAGCTGTTTCAGCTCTCTCAACTCAATCAATCTTTATTACCCCAGTGGGAAATATTGGCTGACAATCTCCATGGCTACAAAGCAATAATTGAGTAATAATTTAAAACAGAAAACGGTGCATGTGGCATCAAACAAGTTTCTGACTTCTCTACACGCCCACTACCTCCCGTTTAATTTCATTCCTTTTCCACAGTCGGACATCTATTTCGTCTCATCGGCTCCGGTGAGCTCAGCCTCCAACTGCAGTTCCAGAGACACCAGTTCTCAGAGTTCCCCGCAGACGCCCACTGGCTACGAGATGCCCGTGTTTCCTTCGCCGCTCGGTGATGGTAAGCCCTGCACCGCGAAACTACAGCGGGGTGCTGATATTAAACACGCTCAGACTCCGATAACTGGAATGCTGTTTCTTAAGAGCTAGCTGGAAACTCGATTACGTCATATGACCTCAAATCAGAAAAGACGTGATGTAAAATACAAAGACAAAAACGTATCTTTCTTTATGGACAATATGAAACCATTCATCACTTCACTTCATTTAGTCATATAAATGCACTCTTGTATTTCAGTCACATGCCCACAAAAACAAGTTTTAGCAGCTTGTAATGTAATGCAACGTTGAAATGTTTCCGTCAACAAGAATAACAAGCGACAAAGTATTTCAGTTATTTTGACCCCTTTTCTGTGATGGACTGGTGACCTGTCCAGGGTGGACCCCTGCCTTTCGCCCAAAGTGAGCTGGGATAGGCTCCAGCAG
>JBAMYA010000004.1:4401081-4421917 GCA_037176975.1 Arrhamphus sclerolepis
TTTGGGAAACTCCCCCAGCTTTGAGAAAACTTTTTCACCCCCCCCCCCCCCTCCGCAAACCACAAACTGAATGTAAATCTGCGTACCATAGGTGCAACAAAAAGAAAAGGAAAAAAAATCTGTGCATTCAAAGTTTCCTCTGAATTTGTTAAAGATGTGTTGTAATACTTGCGTGTTTATTTCCAATCCACTTCCAGCTGTTGTATGATATGCATATGTATGTATGTGTACATCTGTTTATACATGAAACTGCATCCAGTGACGGGTCTATATGCCTGTCTGGCCTGTGATGCATATTTATAGATATCTTATAAACATTTCATTTTATTCCCACACTTAGTAAAAGCATGATGTTTTATGGTCTCTGGAAATTTCAGTCCTTATGCCTCTCCTTATTCACACTATACAGGTTGACAGGGCTGGAGGCAAAGTCTCCCACAAGTGCCATTTTCCCCCTTCCACTGAACTGCCCTCCCAACAACCTCTATATTATGGTTTCTGACAGCAGCTGCCATGATTGTAGTCCACATTTGGATCGCAGGCGGTGATCCACAGCTCTAATCAGTTTGAATTAATTTCCTTGCTGGAAGCTCTTGAGGACGCAGGCATTAAACATTTGACCCTGTAAGACAAAGCTACTGCCACTGCAAAGATTTTTCTTCAGTGCTGTGAAACAGCTTCTTTGGAAACAACAAGGTCTGCAACATGAGTTCAAACGTGAGCCCAAATCCGCGTACTTCGGTCCTTTTCCTCAGAACCCGGTGCTCTGCATGGTTTTGATGTTTCGCCGCTCAAGTTTGTCATTAAGTTTGTCGATGGCGCGCGTGTGTTTGAACGGGGAAACATCTAAATCGGGGAGGAAGACAGGGTCCTCATGACTTGATTTGAAGAAGATCACTGGCTATAAAGGGTTAAAGCAGAATTTAATGTGTTTAATGAGTCAGAATGAAAATTATCCATGAATAATGTTCTTTTTCTTTCCGCGTTTCATCTCCAAGGCCCTTTGAGTCTTGTTAAAAAACAGCTCAATATATCTTGAAAGCCCAAACACCTACACAAAGTTTAATTTACTCATCAGTTATCCAGTAACTTTTTGTTCAGACAGTCATTGCTGAACTTTTAATTGGTTTTCCTGCATGCAGTTTCTGGGAAATTTAATTCCTGCTTGTTTCAGTACTATACTATATCTTTTATGTCGATAAGGTTTCAGGACTCAAATGAGTAAGACTTGCAAAAAAATTATTATTTTTTTCTTCATGAATTAAAAAGAAAACAACAACGTCACCCCTCTAATATATATGTGCATAGGTGTCAGAAAACAGTACTTTCCAGTCCACGCCATTAACTCTCGTATATCCTCTGCTGTCGAGCTCAGGTCTGAAGATGCGTTCACGTCGCATCACAGTTTTTGTATTTACAGCTCGACTTGTTGACAGTGTCGCATCAACTGTAAAGCTGTAACTGCAGCTGGGAATATTCCATTGTCCCAAATGAAAACTTCCCACTGCAGAAACAAACCAGACAAACCTACGTCCAACCCCTAACGTTAATAACGATCGGCAACAACTTTAATCCATGCGGTGTCTCATCAGCCAATCACAGAGTCATCTGAAGTTATAAATGCAGGAACTTCTTTTTTTCTCACTTGCACCATCCGTCCCACACGATGTGAATGTGACAGTTAAGTGCGGTGTTGCCACCCTCTACGTGAGCCAGCAGCTGCGTCATTAAGGACAGAAGACACAATAAACCTTAAAGGCTTTGACAGATTCCTGATTTTTTTTAAGGCTATGATATAAATAAGAGGTGGTCGCTCCTTCAGTCAGACTTCCTTTCAACCAGATAGAAACATCTAGTCAACATGAGAGCACGTAAATTTAACTTCATGTAAAAACATATATAAATAATGCAATACCCATTTAAATTATTATACAATTCTGGAAATATGTAGTTGTGTACACCAAAGCTTTCTTTTTTTTTTCTGACTCCCACTCAGTCAGAGCTCCATCAGCTCTGCAACAGGTGGGAACAATCTCCTCTAATTATCCCTCCAGTAGGTTAAAAAAATCTTGCTGCATGCTGAGTCCTGATGAAAAATAAATAAATACGTAAAAGCAGCTCTGAAATACAAGTTACAAATTGCCCTCACGTTCAGACTTTTGATGCATTTTCTTTTAAAACCAAGGAAGAGAAATCCGTCCCGTGCATTAGCGATGATCCTTGACTGAAAGTGTGCAAAAAATGCAGTCGGAGCTAGAAATCTTAGGTGGTGTTTCTAAGTTAATGTTTGCATAAGAGCACATTTCTGTGGTGGTTTCACAAGACAGCAGCTGTTAGATATTTGCATGAGCCTCCTCTTTTACCTGTTCCCTCACACCTCTCCTCCGTTCCCTCAGCCTGCCACAGCATGAATTCCTCTAACACTATAAAACAACTTGAAAAAGGGAAAAGGAGAGAATAAGATAGGGGGATTGTTGTTGTTGTTATTTTTCTACACAAAGACACCATCCTTCATCGTTCTTCACTCTGAACCAGGGTGGGTGATTGGAGGAACACTGCTTCTCTCGCTTACGTCGGTCCAACTTTTCAATAATTTCTGTTGAGTACTCTTGATTTCTACCTCTCCTTGGAACTTCTACGTCACTATTGGGATTGATTTGTTTGTTTTGTTTTTGTATATGAATCTATATTTCCTGTTAAGATTGTCGCTGAACCTCTCTGTGATATCAGAATGAAAGAAAATTTACAAAAAAAAAAAGTTATAAAACAAAACACCAAGTGTCTTAAAATATTGTATCGCCATCGTTTTTAATGCCAAGTAATACTTGTAAATGTTTGTGTATCAAATGTTGCCTCAAATGAAACTAAACTATATTATTAATAATATTATTATTTGAGCAGTTATTTTAAACAAGTGCTGTAGACCACTGCTGTGAAAGTAGTCGATTCTGTTCATTGATATGTAATAAATATTTATGGAATTTGAGCTGTGTGGCTTGTTTGGCTATTTTTTTTTATTTTTTTTAAATGTGCACAAAATGGAAAAACAGTTACTGGTGGCAAATAATTTATTACACCTACAATAACATTTGTGCCTTTGACATGTCATCTGTGTTTTAGTTATTACTCAGTGAAACATCATGACACTTTATTTATAACCAAAGCTGTGGTGAGATTTACAAAATAAACAACTAAGCTTCATTGGCTTGTTGAGGAATCTTTCTGTTGACTTAATTGACCAATAGGAGTCTCTACTGCAATCAAGTTTCAATTTTGATTTTTTTTTAGATGTCATTATTGTTGTTGTATAATTACCTCCGCCAAGGAGGTTATGTTTTTACCGCCGCTGGTTTGTCTGTTTGTTTGCAACATAACTCAAAAACTTATGGATGGATTTTCATAAAAATTTCAGGATATGTACAAATTGGGACAGCAAACAAATGATTAAATTTTGGAGGTGATCCGGATCACTGTCTGGATCCAGGAATTTTTTTAAGGACTCTTTCTCATTACTAGATATGGCCATTTTCAGGATATGTGTATATATCTCCACAATAAAAGCTCTGAATGCTTGGCAAAATAAAACACGGGACATGGTCATGACATCATCAATAATGTGTAAAATTAGGATCTGGATCCTGGATTATTCTGAAGTTCCAGAACATGAAAAAAGTCAAGGTTTGAAGATACAGACATGCAACTAACACCAAATTGTAGAAAAAAGAAGTAACAGGTTTGACGTATCTATAATAGTTATGGAACTAGATCCAGAAGAAAACCTCCAAAATGTTGATTTTCACCAATAACAATTAAACTAATAATGATATCAATGCAATTCCAATTGCTGAGTATATGTTTACATGGTCAAGGAATCCAGTATAATAAAACAAATGTAGGAGTAATACTTTTGGGTGTGCTTGGCGGAGGTCTGCGCTCTCTGAGTGCTTTTCTAACTGTTACTGGAACCTGATTTAACTTTAGAAAAGGCTGTTGGCAGCACAGATGGAAGGCTAACAAAATGAAGACAGATGGCGCTGCAGTGCAGGCTACACAATCCAAGTTCCTGCACAATGTGAAACACAAAACAAAGTCTCCCCACTAATTTTGGTACAGCTGCAACTCCCTCCCAGCTCAAAGCTTGCTTTAGATGTGGTTCAAACATTTAGCAAATGCTTCCCAATTCCCTGCAGCTAAAGTACAGTGTAAATCCTGCCGTAAAAGAGAACGCTACGCAGGGGTTTGCCAGACAGCTCCATCAAATGATGTGCATGAAGTGCAGCTACCTGATGTCACCATTCTATACTTGGAGAATTCGGCACATCCCTAAGAGAGTTATTGTTGCCACTCCTACTACTGCCCCTGCTGTGCCACTGCAGCTTGTCGTTGACACTGGTTCTGCCGTGTCAATATTGCCACACATCGATCAGGCACTCTTCTCACACATCCTCCACCAACCTTGTAACCTACAGAAAAGACAACATTCCCATGCTGGGATGCCTGCATGCTCAGGTCCATTTGGACAACGCCTCTGCTGCATCCACTTTCTTTAGAGTGGAAAAAGGGACAGCACTGCCAGGCATGGACTTATTCACTGCTCTGAACCTGTGCATCATGGGGGATACTGTCCTCACCTCAGTCTCAGTTCTGCCCACATTGGTGATGTCTACAACCATTACAACACCTACTGTTTTGGATGCCACTGACACTGGGTATGTTATCACATGCAGATCTGGAGGCTGGTATGGCTGTTTTTCTAGAAGGACCTTGACTGGCACACATGCACCGTTGTCCCTCTCAGGCGTCGTTTCCTGAGCTGCAGCTTCATCTCTCCTCTGAAGCTGAGCAGAACCACACCCCATCGCCACCGAGACTCTGTTTCTGCCCAGCTTGCTAAAGGCTGGCGTCATAGAGAAGATCGATGCTTCTGCCTGGGTTTCCCCAATCGTGGTCACCGCCAAGAAAAACGGTGGAATCCACAATGAAAGTTCACAACTGCACGCAACACACCTGTGATCTACTGCCCAACGCTAGCCACATAGCGGAAGTGAGAAGCGGAAATGATGCGCCAGACCGGGCGCCCTGCTTTTATACTCCACCCACCTCATTTAACCGGAAATTATATTTTTATAGAAATGCATATTTCTATACCGCTACATCTGCAAATCCGGGGCTTAAGTCGGTGAAGCCGCAAAACCCTGACCAACCTCCCCACCAGTAGGAAGTAGCCCCACCCACATCAGTTGGGGTAAGAATGCGGTGGGGGGTTATGAGTAAGAAAGGATTAGGGATAAGAAAAGTGGGAGGGTTAGGGTTAAGAGAACTGGTGTTGGGGGTTAGGGATAACAATAGGGTTGACAGTAGGGGAATGTGAGGGTTAAGGAAGGGGGGGAGGGTTGGGGTTACAAATACAACGAGGGTTAGGAAGTAGGAATGTTGGGGTGGGGGCTAAATAACACAAAATGGCTGACTTGGATGTGGGCGGGGCTTGATGTCAAGCCCTGCCTTTACGCAGGTTGCAGCAGATATTTTCGCCAGTCAGCCTGGCGTAAGGGCCCGCCTCTAGAGGGACTCAATGCCTCAGAGGAAGAAACCACAGCCCTCCTAACCATAGACATTTAAAGAGTAGACGCCACATTGGTTGCTGGGGCGCAAGAACTGCGGCCGCCATCTTTGACCGGTCATTGTACTCCTAGTTGAGCAGCATAAGATGCCAGAGCACTGTGCAGCACATTGCTGTTCAAATCAGAGGACTGTTATTAACAGAGACAGGGATTTCTTTTCACAAGTAAGACTGAACTTGACAAATGGTTGTATTTTGAGGATCAAATATTTATGTACTGTATTTATGCCCACCATCAAAATCATAGCCAGCTAGCTAGGCTATATTTAGTGCTGGTGTTCACCCGGGTGTAACTGAAACTTTGAGTCATATTCCATAACACTGACTTATAACTCATATAAGAATGCTATTGTAGAAATAAAACAAATATTACTGGTAAAACCTTTTCCCCAGGTGGCACACTGTATTATTCACATGTAATTCAACAGTTAGCTACCTCTCACATCTCATACCCACTTACTTTTAACAGTCCCATTGAAGTGAAAGGACGCGCAGCTTCTACGGGCAACTGCATTGACCGTAGACCATACAAGAAAACGATTTCTAGAAATCCATGGCACTGAAGCTTCTGAAAGAACGGGTTCTAGTGCATTTGGAGTCAATGAAATGTTAACACAACAGTACGTATTTGAACATTTAATTTTTGACATTTTAGGGGAAGCTGAGCTTCTTAGAGAAATCGCCACTGCTGCATATTGTTTTCAGTTATACTTATTTCTTTTAGCTGGAAAAGGGCAGGACTCCATCTACTTCCAGAAGAGAGCTGAAGAGAGCCCGGAAGATCCAGAAACTGGAACCTCACACCCACAACCTCAGCCTAATGACAACACAATGCAGGAAGAGAGAGTTGTAATTGGGAACACTGGACTTCTTTGTGTGCCGTCTGTGTGTGGCCACAAGGTGGGGGTGAACACCAATGTTGCTTTCCTGAGAGGAAACAATCAAAAAAAAAATTCCCCCCACTTTCTTGTGTTTTCAGGGAAGCCCTGTCTCATGCTTCTTTCTTTTTTGTTGCCCAGTGTTTTCCTTTCATCTTCTGAACAATAGACCGTCTGGCTCCTGACAATGAACAGCGAGCCAATGAAAACAAAGCTTTTGTAAATTTCTCTTGATCTAGCATAAACATAAACATTAAAACTGAACATGCAACTTAATTTTGAGCTGTGAAAAGTCAATAACATAAGAAATACTGTAGAAATACTGTAGGCCATGAATCTTATTTACTCTGACCTGACACACCTCATTCCCTTGCACGTTAGCTCCATTTTCAACGAGATTAAATGCATTGTTAAGGTTAATTTACTCAAAGCGAAGGAATTTCCAGTCCTCCCAGTTTCCAGGCTGTTTTTTAGCCTTAAAATCTTCATTACAAAAGATCCCAGCTCTGAGTTTGCACTACAAAGAGTTGGAAAGTTGCCCAAAGTTGCATTAGTGGGATCACATCGTAATCGAAGCAGAGGAGTGTTGCTTCTAGTTAAAACTGGAATGAGAAACAACCAAGACAGTGATACGTTTGAGAAAGTCCATACATCGTGTTCAGTTTGACCATGTGACTGAGCCTGTGAGTATGCACGTATATGGTTTTCCCAGCGCCCTCCCAGCCCCTCAGGGTGAGACAGCAAACACAACACAGCCCACGAACTTACGTAAAAGGTGCAGGAATGTTGGAACTTTGCCTCGGACTCCTGGATCATCCAACTCTCACACACAAAGTGGGGCCCCAGTCCCCTTTAAAGACCCGTCTCTGCAAGAACTCAGCAATAACTATTAAAATCTACACATCAATAATTGGACCAGCTTGTTTATAAATTATTTTATTGCCTAAAAAAAAAAAAAAAAAAAAGTTGACTGCATACATAAAATGAATAATAAATTAACATTTCAAAAATGTTTACAGATGCTTTCACAGATAAAATTAAACTGTTCCACATGAGAGAATCTGCAGACTGCTGCGAGACGTTTGTCTCAGTCCTTTACTCCTTTTTAAAGTAGTCTGAGAATCAGTTTCATTCACACAGGAGCTTCGGGGAAGTGATGTAAAATCTTCCATTGCCTCATCAGTCAGCATGTCAGGATCCATTAAGCTTTTTGTCGAACAAGCTGTACAAATGATAAATGCAACAGATAGAAAACCCACACAGGAAACAGGTGAAGCCACGATGAGGATATGAAGCCACATCAGTGACAGATTGTGTTATGTGTAAACACCACAAAGGTTAGAGATCAGCGTACAGTACAGTTTGGCTGGAAAATATTCCAAAGATGCTATATGTCTACAACTGTCAGTGAGTTTTACATTTCAAGACGTTTGGGTGAAAATGAATGAACAGCCTTCATATTTTCAATTCAAATAAGCGAGTACAGTCTATGATATTAGATATCAAATGTCAAGTAACTTCAAATAACTTTTAAGACTTTTAAGTCACATTCTGAAAATGTAAGCATATAAAAAATACTGTCAAAATCCCTATAAAGAACAAAACACACTCCTCATAGAGCTCTCTGATGAAGCTATCGCCTGATTTTTCTGACAGAGGTCACAAACTGCAGCAATCACAGAAATGTCCTGATAGCATGTCATGGTCAGTCTCTTGTCCTTGGAAGTTTAGGCATACGCTGCAACCGATATTAGGATCTGCACAGCCATGGAGACGCAGGGTATCTGCGCGACGCTGTAGGCCACAGAGCGGATGGGCGCCTGCAGAGCAAACAGGTAGGCGATGGTGTGCAGCATCCGGCACAAGAAGAAGACGAGGAAGTGGATGCGGGCCGCTGTCAGTGAAGGTCCAGTCATGGAGTAGACTGCGCCCAGGAACAGGAAGGGGAGGATGTTTTCCAAGTCGTTTAGATGAGCCCTGAAGGAGGAAAAAAAGAAAAAAAAAGTCAAGTCACAGGAAACAGCCAATCACAGTGAAAGGCTTTAATTTATTAACTTCTTTTGATTTATGGCTTCAGCATGTTTTCCCTCACAGAAGAGCTTCCAATCATTTCGCAAGTTTATCCAAGAATTCTTCTTATTGTTTTCTCTCCAAATCATCTGCATGTTAGCTTTCCCTTTTTAAAGTGTTTTATAACACACTGTCCAGGCAGTTTGTCGATGGCGTGCTGTGGTGAATCGTGTCTCGCAATCTGTACCGAAGGAGTAGTCTGCTGGACATCTGAACTCTGGACCCGACTTCTGTCGCATTAACAGGAAGGCATGTTAACTCTGATATTTGTCTTCATCATTCTAAAGTAACAGATAAGACAAGAGAAAGGACTGGAAGTGGCCATCAGCGTTTGTGAGTATCAAAGGGCGATACTGGGATGGGTTGATGAAAGCAACTCCAGAACAGTTCCAGTCTCACTGTTTTTTTTTGACTCCACTGTTTGTGTTTTAAACTGGGACACCCACATACACCCACTTTTCTCAAAGACATCTGCTTAATTTAGGTAAAACTGATGCAAAACTGATGTTTTTTCTGATGCAAAATATGCTTAGGAATGAAGCTACTAAACTGCAGATCTATAGCCAATAGTTTATAAAACAAATTAACAAATTAAGAAAAAAAGACGAAGCCAAGTTAAACACCCTTCAGTTCACTGTTACTAAAGTTCTCTTTCTTTCACATTTGGCCAAAAGAATAAAATAAAAATAAGCTCACAGATGGAGCATGAAATGAAAAGAAAACTGGAGGGAAGCAATAACACAAAAACCCAAACTGAAGTCAGACTCGCTCTGACTTCAGGACATGCTGAAATCTCTCCGTAACCCCTTCACATTTTGGATTCTGATTTCTTTAGCACGAATTTAAGATCTGAATCCTTCTTTATGCAACTGTGGTTTTGCAGTTGCTGAACAATAGTTTCAGTGGAGTTCGTGAGGGAAAAGCACTTTCTCACCTTGGCAGAGCACAATCAAACTTCTTTCCTGCTTCCTCCCAAACCCTTTAGACAAACCCTTTTAAAACTATTATTTTTAGGAAACATCAGTTTTGGCAGACACTGCAAAAACAATCGATAAGGTCTGCAGACTCGACCGTGAGCATAAACATGTCATGCTGCAGAAAGACATGCACATAAGTGAAACTCCAGGGCAGATTCACAAAGACATCAGGATATGTGACTCTCTTCCCTGCAAAGTTGTTTCCACAGCAAGGTTAAGGGATAGTTAAAAAAAAAAAAAAGCAGAATAACATCTGCTCTCTCTTTTTGGATGACACAACACTTTCAGACAAGTTAAAGCATATTCAGACTGCCAATCCCAGTTTCAAATCAATGGGGAAAATGCCAAAGCATAGAAAGGTTTCCACCTACATGGGAAACTCCGACAAGAAGTCACTGAGGAACCACTGCTTGCAGCACATGTCTGAAGCTTTACATTCTTATTTGCACAGGTCTGTAAAATGCACAGAAGACAACCCAGTATCTTCCATAACATTTACAAAAACAGGCAGGAAATGATAATTAAAACCCACAGTGAAGCCATTAGAGATGGAATCTGATTAAGTGCATTTACTACTGTATACATGTGAGGTACAAGTATATTTATTTCATACCACTTACTTCAGGGACGTAAATGCATAAATGTTAGCCTCTCGACAAACATTTATGCAGAAGATTCTGAGAAATCTGCATACCTGAACCAGTAGTGAGCCTTTTTATTTGTTTTTGTCATGATATGCATGCTGTTCTTTAAATGCATTAAGCCTGTTTATTTAGTTTTTGCCTAAATATGCATTTTCTAGAAAATACAAGCAGGTCCATGCTGAAACTTAACTTACCTCCGGCATCTCTCCACATATGGATCCTCTCTGTGAAACTGTAGACCTCCATGTCTCAGCGCGTCCTCAGCATTTGCAAAAGCCTTTCAGACGACAGGAAAAAAGAAAATAATCAACAACAAGAACAACAACAAAAAAAAAATAATAATAATAATGCAATGCGGGAGTAAAAATGAATCGACTCTGATTTAAAAGTAAAAATGCTGTCAGAGCAACTCCACTGAACTCACCTTCTTGCGCAGCCTCACTTGTCCAGTCACGATGGCTATAACGTACATTTTAATGATCAGGAGGACTGCATAGAAGACGAAGCTGGAGAAAACCTCGTTCCGGATCATGATTGAACCTCCGCGATGAGCCGCAGTGAAACTTTGGAGGAGCTGTGATACTGAAGCTGCTGAAAGTGAGAGTGAGTCTGCGCAGGGGGGGTGCGGCTTCTTTAGTAGCCTGCTCTGGGTGAGTCCTCCTCCCACCAAGCTGAGCTTTTCATGCAGGTTGGACTACACGAAATGTGTCATTTATTCAGACTAAAGGCAGAAAATCCCTTCCCTCAGGCTACAGGCTTCTGGAGAAGTCCAAAGTGGGATTTCCGGAAGTGTCATGGTGGCCCTGGCAGCGTTTGCTCACATGACCTCTGAGGGGTAATGTTAAACATGGCTTTATATAAACCCACTGGTCCCTATATGAAACCCACACAACCCTCCCCACCCACACACCTCTTCTCAGCCCATACCCATTTAGCTCGCATGTTCCCCATTTTGTACACATAAGGCTAAATTCATATGGGATCCATGCCATTTGCCCATTTTAATCCCACTTTTAACCCATATGGGGCCCACTTGACCTTGCTTGCTGGGAAAGAAACACATTTGTTAGGGTTAGGCTTTTATGGCACATAACACACTTTAAAAGAGAATCGCAAAAAAAACCATAAATGACTAAAATTAGATGAAAACTAAGCAAGAACTCTCTGGCTACACTTTTAAATGCAAAACAACCATTGGGGCATTCATGGAGCCTGAGGGGACAGATGTTCTGCTGATTTGAAAGAGATGCAAAGGGATTTAGACACAAAAATCAACCACAAAGAGATGTAAAGCTGCCATGAGAGCTCATGAAAGGGTCAAAAGGAGCAAGAAATCTTCCAACCAATGTGATTAAAGAGACCTAAAAACTGTGAAAACAACAGACCTGCTTGTGTTGCCTTCAAGAGGATGTTTCTGTGTGTGTACATGTATATGCATATACATACATATATATGTATCATGATATTACACATATATTAGTATGTACGCGAATTAAACTGTAGCTTGTTTTTTGCTGGGGTTTTACAGTATAAGTGAAATTGATTTCACTTCAGATTTGAGACATAACTCATCATTACTCACTTTACAAATGCAATCCCTCTCTTGTAACTTGTGATTCATTTTTTTCCCCGACCTTACAAACGTTTCTCAACCACTCAAATTCAGGCTTCTTTCCCTGCCACTTGAATCATTATGTGAAAAGACACGTAATCATCCCATTTGCTCATCCTGACACAGAGTCTGACTTTCGCAGTCAGCATGCCTTTACTTTTAGTGGTGATCGCACTAAGAAAGTGATTTTCTTTCTGCCTGCTGGCAAAATATGGGAAGTGAAGCTGGTTACAAAACATGGAAAATTTCCGCTGCAATCTTGATTTTTAGTGAAGCGTTTTTCCGGTCCTCTATTGCACAACATCTTGCAGCATGATGAGTGTTAGGAAAACACTATTTTACACATAGCTTGACACTACACTTAATCACACACAGGAAGCGTTGTACTTTAGTGGAAAGGTATAATTTCCTTTTACCAGTGATCCTACATTGTATTGAAGTGGTTATGGAATGAAGGCATAAATAAATGAATGACACTTTTACTCCTCTACATTACAGCGGGGTATAATAAATTTTCAATTTTGACTAAAATGTTTACCTCAAGAACACTTGTTTATGATCTTGCTGGTGTCTCATCAAATTTCTTTCCAAAATTACACAATTAATATACAATTAATAAAAAAAAAAAAAGAACTGTACTGCTTTTTATATTTTATTTTTTATTTTTTTTAAAGATTTTATTGTTTTATATGTTGTCTTATTGTTTTTCTTAGCGTTTTTGGTTGATTGTAAAGAACTTTGGTCAACTGTGATGTTTTTAAACGTGCTATATAAATAAATCTGACCTTCAAATTGACTTAAAGGAGAAAAAAAACAAGAGAAAGCTCAATTCTCCAAGCTGGCGCTGCTGAAAAAGAAAAATCCATACGAGTACCTGGTAGTTTCTGTAATTACAGAGCAGCATAAACATAACAGACAAGTCTGAACACCAACCACGGTGCTCCTATATGTTGGCTACGTGCTCAGTTACTACATAGAAGCATAATTCACACGTAGCTGAAAAATGCTTTTCTAGTTTGTGATAATTGTTGAGCATATTACAAACTCCTTCCTTCCTACTTTTTCAACTGAACTTTTAATCTGTAGAGTGAATCAAAACATATTTGGAAAATTTTGTTCCAGAAACTTGATAAAAAAGAAGAATTCATGGTAAAGTAAAGTAGCCTTCACACAATTAGAGTGCTTGAATTATGTTGCCAAGTTACTTTTTACTGTTAAAGCTTGAGTACATTTGTGTACAATCAGAACATCTCAACTAAAATATCTGAATATTTATAATAAGGAGGACAACATTTAAAGAAAAATCATCCACTGTTACTCAATTTATTATTACACCACATTTCCTGCATATAACATCAAAGCCGCCGTTCACAAGCGACAGCCCAAATCCAATTTTTTATCATGTTTTATCTTTCCGACTATTTACATTTTATATTGCACGTGATCAGATCTGATCTGTGTCTTCGCCGAAGTTCTCTAATCCTCCACGTGGATGCTGTGGAACCCAAACCAAAATGGAGGATGGTGAACAGGCTTTGCTACGATGCAAGTTTTCTCCAAGTTACTAGAAAGTGCCAGAGAATCTTATTTTTGGTATATTTCATTCCATGAAGTTTTTGCCTGTTCAGACTTGTGAACAGCCAAAAGATTTATCTACGTACAATTGATATATCTTTAAAATAAAAAAAAAATAAAAAATCAGATTTGGGCTGCTAGCATGAAGGCTGTGAAGTCTGCATCGATGCTTTTGTAGCTTAACCCCTCGTGTTCAAGCATCAGCCATCGGCTCCTTGGGTCTGCCAGTCCAGAACTGGTGAGCTGCCCGAGCTGGTGTCGTCACAGCAGTCCTCCGCGTCTGAGAAGGAAGACATGTAGTGGAGGCCCGTCACTCTGTGGTAGCCTCCCTGGAGCGTCTGCGGGTAGGTGGTGAGCTCCACGGCCCTGCGGCCCGTCCTTCTGGCCCTCACAGTCCACATGTCAACCAGCTGGGAACACATGACGCAGCCCATGGTGTGTACACATAGATCATACGGGTAATCATACACTGTGTATACCCGTATGTGTATATACGCTAAACGCTAACACAAGCGTCAGTAGATACTCATCCTTACTCAAGAAGGATGAGAAATGACACGATGCTTTATATACTTATGAAGTCAGTTTATACTTTTAAATGTATTACAATCCAGTATAGTTGTAAAATGATGTGGAATAAATTGAATATCATGCTTTCAAGTCCTTACATTTAATATTTTATACTTTAAATACATGTTAACACATAATTACAAACTAAATAAAAGACCATTTTCCTAGAGTAACAGATACATTATCTCTCTGTGTATGATATACAAAGCAAAGTCAAATGTTTATTCGGAAAATTAGTTCTAAGTGTGACACTTTGTAGTGCAAAATAAAAAAAATGACCCAGTTACGCGTACGTGCCCGTAAGTAAGTGTTTCCCTGGGAACTCTGATGCAGTTTGTTTTTTTCCTCTTTGTAGAAGATAGTAAATTTATTCAACGAGAAGGAAAATGGAGACACGGCACAAAGTTCCTCAAAATACAAAAAAGTCCCTACATTGAACTCTGGTTTAGAAATCAAAAAACCACAGTGGTTTCGCATGCACAGAGGGTGAACAAAAGGTTAAAAACAAAAAAAATAGTCAGTGTCATGGCAGGCCTGTCTTAATGTCTTCATTCCTCACAGCTGTCTAGCATGGTATGTAAATATTTGCAGAGGCTGGAAAAAAGAAGGTTAAAAAAAAACTTCAGAGAGTGAGTCCACGGAGAGAAGTGGAGTTAGGGTGCTGTAGTCTGTCCAGTAAGGTCTGCTTTCAGAGCAATCTAGTTCCTCGCTCTTCTGACACGACCCTTCTTGGCTTTAAAATGACTGTGCAGCAGATTTAGTAAATGAATTACATCCCACCGTCGTGTTAGGCATCTTCTTTTTTAGCTTGAAGGGCATGGTTGTCCCCGGAGACCTAGGAGATGCCTGAGATCAGGAAATAGAAGTGAGAAAAAGAAGAAACTTTTATTTGTCATTGCCTGTATGTATTGCTAGCCTGGTCCTCACCAGACTAGTAATTCTGTTTCACTTCACCACATAGTCTGGGAAAGTTTGGTTTACTCCCAATCAAAAGATGACCGACCAATCAACAAATAGAAGGGTGTGGTTAAGACCTACTGCATCAGTTAGAAATGGTAGTTCTGTTGAGTCCTACAAAAACTACAATGGCAGCGGACACAAATATGGGAGGCTATTTGCTTTGTCTTGGAGAGTGGAAATGATGTATTCGCCCTGAATTGAATATTCTCTGGTATGGAGGACTGTGTTTATAGTGGAAGTATGAGACGGCTGTGCTGTGTAATATGAAACCACAGATGAGGAAACAGATTTTTGTACCAGACTGTTAAAATGTTTAATTCTGCTGCAAAGTAAGTGCTTTAAACATGGGATCCAATGGGGATTTGTTCAGTTTTGGAGTGAGCACCTAGTGGTCATACGAGAAACTGCAACAAAACATACTTCCTGTATGAGCTTCAAACCGGAAGTGTCAGGATTTGGATTTTGCTTGGTATTTATTTATTGTTTTGTTAGGATCTGGGTTTTAATCAGTCATGGTGTTCCTGTTTCATTTTAACAGTCTGTTTTTGGAGTTCTGCTTTCATCTCTCTGTTTCACCTCTCTGATTGTTTGCACCTGTGTCTCATCAGCTCCTGCCCCTATATATTGTCCTGTCTTTCTCACCTCCTTTCTGGTGAACTCTTGCCTTGTTCTGGTAGTGATGGTGAAACTGAAACTTCATGAGGCAGTTAACCACTTTGAGACTATTGTTTTAGAGTAACGTGCTGCTTCGAAGCATTTGATTTAATCAGGAGAGTGACACCTGTTGGCTTTCTATCAGAACTGCATCTGAGTGGACGATCTGGGAAAAAAAAAACCCTCTGTACTGCTGGAACATTTGTATTTGTATTCAATAAATGTTTCAGAGGAATCATTGTGTTCCAGAACCTAAATGCTGTGAGGTGTCAGTGCTGACCACTGCACCGCTGTCTCGATAAGTATTCGTCGATTATGCTTTCACTTATCAAGGCAAGTTTAAGGACCAAACATTGTCAGTCTTACGTGTGGCCAGGACATCACTCATTCACATATACTCACTCATTCATGTAATCATCGTCTGTGCCTAATTTTGCTCTCTTTCTTCCACTCAGTCTCCACCCAGACTGGCACACCTGCAGCTGGTTTCCCAACCAATCACCTGTGAAAGGAAGACACAGACCAGACAGCAGCTTCCACCATGTGGTTTCAGTTAACTTTTTTTTTTGTTTCATTTAGCATTTTCTTTAGTTTGGTCTGGAGGTGGCCGGTAGTTAAACTTTTTATCATTTGTTTAGTTTAGGATTGGGCTTTTCAGTTAGGAGAGGGGGGGCACAGCTTCAACGTCCCTATAGGGGGTGGCCTGCCCCCCCCCCCTCATTTTCTTGCTTTTAGCTGGCATCTCCAGGTCTTTTTGGTTTTCAGGCCTCTTCAGTTGGGTAAGATACAGGCTAAACTGTGCTTATTATTTTGCTTGTTTGCAACTTATTTCAATCCGAACCATTCACTTATTTTTAGCGGGAAAGATTGTTAAATAAACTTGGTACAACTGGGATTTTGTGGCGTCATTCTTGTGTTGGGGTTTCCAGTTTGAGTCATTAGTTTTGTTTTTTTTGTTTTGTATTTTCTGATTGGTGACCACAACACGATGAAGGCTCATCTGGGAAATTACATCCTGTAGGTTTAATCATACTTTTCCTATCTTTGAAGTGGATTGGCTTTGCTGGTGTGCACATCTGAGTTTAGGTTTGGATTTACCTTGCAGGCTACTTTGCCTGTAATGTATTTCTAGTAACTTGTTTTAGTGGCATTGACTAACTCCGTTTGTACTGGGTTTCTGGAACTGGTTTTACATGGTAGGCTCAAGCTTGTGCACACTCCATTTTGCATGGTGGTTTGAGCAAGTGTGTTTTTTTTGGTTTTTTTTTGACGTTGCAAGCAGATTTTTATTAACGCTATGCAGTTTCTTTTTAAATGACACTGCAAAGTCATCGATAGTAGGTAAGATTGTGGTGGTCACCAATCAGAAAATACAGTCACCTAACAATATTTGAGCTGTATTCATAATAAATCAAGTAATGCATAAACGCATAATTCAATACTAACAAGAATTAACAGCAAATGAGGAAATCAGTGGAATAAAGATACTCCTCAGTATTATATGCTCATTTTGAATTTGATACTGACAATGCATTTTTCTTTTTTTTGTTCTTCAAATGATTTGTTCAGTTTTGTCACTTTTTCTTTTGACAACTCCCTGTTGGCATATCTTTTATAACGCTCACCAGTGCTTGCCTGATATACGTGTTTAGCTACTCAACTTGGTCCTATTTTTCACATTCAGCGAAGTTCAGAGAGTGTCACTGTCAATTTAAAGGCACTATGTGCAGCAATGCCACTTCTAACCACATGGGCGCTTGAAGATCTACAAAAGAACCACCAATAATAATGTGCTAAAGACTGTGGGGGACCAAGCACGCTGGCAACAGGAATGACAAGAATTTTTTTTTTTAATAATGGATTTTATTCCTCTAACAAAATCAAACTAGAATAAACCGGGCCCATAAGAGGTCAACAAAATCAAACCAAACTGAAGCCTTTATCATATGAAAAATAAACACAACTGAACAGACTTACAAAGAGAAACTGAGCTGACAGACTACACACGAGGCTGATCAGACCATTAACACACACAAGGGGGATTTACAATACAAACAATATACAAAACCCAAAACAAACCATCATTCAGTCTTGCAAAAACAAAATCATTAAGCAAAAATAACTACCGCAAAGTATAAGCCTAAAGCAAACCATTAACCAAAACTATGAACTCCCCCATGGAGCATCCCTCATGGTATGGCTTGATTGGCTGTGTCTGGCATTTAAGAGCTGTGCAGAGTTGAACATCTCTTTTTCCTTGGGCCCAGCAGCATCCGAGAACTGGTAAATGCCAAAACTGTTGTGAAAATTATCTAAATGAAATAATGTACCTCTAAACAAATGTTCAAACAAAATAATGTTACCAACATATTCTTTTTGGGTGGTGTGGCAGCAAATGCAGCCATCACAAGGACCTTTTGCAATTTTTAGCCCAGGGCATCTCCCTATAGACACCATGGTCTAATACTTCTCCACCTGGCCTCCATCAGTGTTATACATGGAACATGACCCCTGGTGTTCATTGGAAGGAAATACAGTTCTGCACAAATGGGTATGATTGGTCTCAGACTGGGTTTAATTGAATTTTAAGGGTTAGACCACCTGAGCTAGATGATGTGTCTTAAAAGTAATCAAACATTCTTTTAAATGAAGTTGTAGTGCTCATAAATACCTTGCCTTTAAAAGATCTCTCACTGGCAGCATCTTTTGCTCCTAAACTTGTACAATATTTATGATCTTTAATGGTGCTTCTACGCCATAATAGATGGTGAGGTTTGAACTGTGGGCCGATAACGAGCTCCATGGTCTCTGTCGTCTATATTAAATCAAGCCAATAAAAGCCGGGTGAACTAGGAACATGGAACGACAGACCATCCTCCCTCACACAGTCGTAAACATGTAAAACATGGAAGCTGGTGAAAGATGCACAGCACAGCTGAAGCCCAAATATACAAGTTCAAATGTTTACTTACTGCTCATTTCTGACTCAAACTGAAATCTTTAGCTAAATAAATCCATCCCTACACTACTGAAATGTTAGCACAGCCAAAAAGGAGAGATGAGTTAGTTTTTTTTTGTTTGTTTTTTTAAACAATGGGGTAACTGCTCAAATGTTCATCATCTGGACCATTAAAAATGCATGTAGGAACCAGGCAGTCATACCACTTCTAAAATGTGTAGCAACAAAAATAACTTTCACAACACACATTTTAATTAGTAACATTCAGAACAAGTCTCTGAATACAGACTTGTTTAATGCCTTAGGTGTATCAGCATATTCATAACATTTACAATGGTTTTTTTTTGTTTTCACCATGAGGAATAGCTGTCTTCGTATCAGTGCAGATATCCCCACATATCAATATCAACCTGCTTTCCGATATCCACTGTCTCACTTCATTATCTGAAAGTGGCTGGTGCACAGAGAGCCACAGGGTGGACTGAAAATGGCTCTGATGAGGACAGAGGACAAGCAGGGTGCTGATTCATGCCACACCCAGCCCATCCCAGCGAATGGACACAGCAGGGGCAGCTGCTCTGCTGAGCTGAAACGCTACTGCATGGTTATTTCACTTCCAGTTCCAATTGGGATGTTTCATAATTCATCAATATATTTATCAAGTTGTGAAATGCTTCACGCACAGCACACACAGAATAACATCCTCAGTGTGAGCCTGTTGTCAGTAATCTTAAACAGACTCAAAGCAAGCATTCATGCTCAGACACACACACGCACTGCAGGAAGCATGCAAGTCTTTATTTAATGTGACAAATGTTGCAGATATATGCCTGCATGCTTCTTTTTTAAATTTTGTGTACCTTAGCCTACCTGAAGCCAGTGTGTCGGTTGTCTTGTCAGCATCCACGCTCTTTATATCAAATCCTTTCAGCAGTCCGGTGTGTTTCCCTCTCAGTCTGCTGATGTCTCTGTCTGCTTTTGACAGTGTTGCCAACTCCTCAGTAAGGAAAATCGCTATTGGCTGTCCTAAAAGTCGCTAGAAGTCGCTAAATGACGTCATCGCCTAATTTGCATAACTGGTCATGCTTATGTAATTGTAACCAACGCTGTAGGAGAGAGAAATAACATTGTGGAAGACACATAAAGTGAGTAAGAAAACACCCTAATTACATTTAGAACTACAAATTAAATTTCTTGTAGTAATTATTGTTTTGTTTTGTTTGTTTTAATGTCACAATTCCAACCCTCCTCCTTTATCCAGGCTTGGGACCGGCAAAAGTTACCTGAAATAGGCACTCTGGTGGAGTAACTTTTTTTGTGTTTAAGTAGTTTTAAACCTTGTGATCCACAAAAAGTAACAGTAAAAGAACATTTTTAACCATAACATTGTTAACAAACTACATTAACAATCTAAATGGACCAAAAAAGAGACAATAGAAAAAACAGTATCAATGTGAAAAAATTATGGGAACTAGCCTAGCAACTGTAGCACTTGACTTAACGCAGGCTGCGTTACAGTCGGGGGGCTACGGCAGAAGCAGCAGCTTCGCTCAAGCCCGATTCATATGAGGTTTGGACGTGTAGGAGTGGACATCTCCTACTCTGACAGCAGGTCTGAAAATTCGCTAAATATAGCGACAAAGTCGCTAAGTTGGCAACACTGCAGGTGTGCCTCCAGTTAACTCTTATTTTCAATGAAGCTATCAGAAGCTTCCAAAGCCATGACGTCATCATCTGGGGTTTTCCAAATTGTTTAAAGGTATAGTAATCTTAGTGTATGCAAATGTATCACTTTGAAGAAAGTGATTTAAAAAAAAGCAACTAAAAAAAAATAAAAAATCTCTTTCATTATTCCGACATTTAGCAAATAGAAATAAGTTTTGTAAAATAGGAAATGTTTAGTCTGAGTTAATGTCACACAGTGAAGAAAAAAAAAAGCATTTTTGAACAGTGTATGTAAACTTCTGGTTTCAAGTGTAGTTGAAATCATTTATGACCTTGACAGAAAAGAATTAAACCCTTCATGATATAGCCAGGAAAAATAGGATAAATGATTTGTAAGGACACACCGAGATGTATTAAAATTGTTAGATTTAAGCATTCAAACCATCTTGAGCTCAGTAATCTTTATTTTTAACAACCTAGCATGGCTCACCCAAAGACATGACAACAATATTGGAGCTAAGGCAGTATGGTGAAAATTTGTATCAACTTACATAAAGTTGATACATTATGCTTTGTGTGTCCAATATGAGGTGTGTATCCAATATTAATACTAAATTTCACTACATTAATAGATATTGTGTAACTAGCTATT
>JBAMYA010000004.1:4422017-4444094 GCA_037176975.1 Arrhamphus sclerolepis
TTTAGGAAGCTCACAAGAGACGGTTTAAAAAGTACTGGTTGAACGGAGGCACTATTTTTTGATTGGGTTAGGAGCATTTTAAAGTCTGAACTCTTGAATTTGGCACATTGTTCCACAATGATGTCAAACTTTCCAATGAGGTAAAGCTCCCTTAAGAATATAATCATCTATCAACTGAAATGACCCACACCATGACATCATCCCAGAATGTTTTTAAGTTATTACAAACCACAACCAACTAAGTTATCTATATCTGTTACGTATGTACATTATCAGAAAAGTGTCTAAACAGACTTATCAAGAACGAACTTAATGAACCCAATGACACAATAGTGACATATTGGACTTAGTATTTTATGATTGAAACTATACTCACTTTTAAATGGGGGGTGTTATCTGGTTAGCTACTGTAGGTCTTGCTAAATAGGTCTGGCACCCTTCCTAGCCAACTCTATTAGTACAGAATGTATCAAAACCAATTACAATGGGCCTGGCTTTATGGGATGATTCATAGAGAGGAAGTGCCATGAAAAACAGTAAGGATGTTTGCAGAATCGCTAATCACATCTTGGATCTACAACGTTTTACTGCAAACACAACAGTGCATTCCATCGTTGTTCTAACTCTTATGTACACCGTTTTGGCTCTTCCGTTGATATTAGCCTGGTTGTCACTCTGAAATATATTGTTTCCCTGATAAGCTGCAGGCCTATCCAGCAGGAGGTCCTCCTTTGTCTGTTGGTAGTAACCCCTGGAAATCAAAGTTGAATCTAGCAGAACCAGAAAAATTATTTGTATCAAATAGGAACCAAATTATGATGGCTGGCCAGGCTGACTTTTAACATTTCTATAGTCTAAATGGAACCACAGTTTTTTGTGTTTTTTTTTTTTGTTCGGGATAAATGGAAAAAAATGCACTCAGTAATCACAATGCAATCACCTTTTTGCCATCATAAATCCTCAGGAATTGTTTTGAGGAATTTCTCCTCACTTGCACGGTAGTGAGAACTGAGATAAGGATGTTTTAGCTCACTACCATGCATGTAAGCTATGCTAGCTTAAATATAGAGCTGGGTCTATTTTGTGCAGCCTCACATAAACATTTTGGTCTCGTACAGAATTTAAAATGAAAGCAAAAATGCTTGCTGGCAGACTTCAAGATTTAAAGCTGTTTTACTTCATTTAACTGTCTCATGGGTTCATATTTGCCAGACAAATATAAGATTGGGACTGAGGCCAAAACTGGCTGAGAACATAAATTACATTTTAAAAAGAGGAAGTTGCACTTTCCCATTTAAACTGCAAGATATTGCATGCTTTCAATTATTAATGCTCCATCTCAGTGCCAAGATCACACAATTACATAATGATGCTCAACACATAGAAACAAACAGATGTGATGTCATTTCAAAACACAAAACAAGAACACATTTCTCAGTATACATTTAACTGAACCAAATGACATTTAAAAATATATTTCTGAGAAGAAGGAAAAAAAACATTTCAAAGCATAGTGCAATAGCTTACAGCAACAACTCAAGATAAGGCACACAAACACAAAATGCATTTAAAGGTAGAGTAAGCAATTTCTGGATGACATCACATCTGGGGTCCGTTTCAGAAAGCCGGATATGAAGCAACTCCCGAGTATGTTGAACCGGAACCGGCGGAGGTTACTTAACCCAGAGCAAGAGGGTTCAGTTGAGCCGGTTTCAGAAACCGAGGTAGCTCGTACTCAGAATCTGTTACCGCGGTAACTGATTCTGTGAACTAAACTTGGTCGGGAGCAACTTCAACACAACCCGAGTTTCTTTCTGTCTCCTCCCCTTCATGACGCTGGGTTCAGTTTCATCAGACAATCAATCACATAAAAGATCATTTTGGGGACGTCTAAACAATGACATGTCACATTTTCATCAGGAAAGGATGTAGATAGTTTCATGCAGTTAAACCAGACGTGACCTGTACTCATGACACCCTAAAGATTTTTTTTTGTCAGTTTACTTACATGATCTCACCCTTATATTTAATATATTATATCTAATTAATAAGGTCAACAAAACACAGAGGGCTAGTTCCTCCCTCCACTGCACAACCCCAACATGAACTTTCCCAGGGTTCACCGTCCTCCTTCACTTCATGTGCGCTTCAGTGTTCGTAATGGTTTGGAGGACTGGTTGCAATCGTGCTCTGTTCTTCCCAATTGGCAGTTAAATGAGATGAGCAACCAATAAGGTGAAAGTATTTATTTCACACAACTACAATTGCTGTCAGTCAGAAATTGTATAGAACTGCTTACCCTACCTTTAATGAAATGCATTTTAAAAAAGATGCAGGGATTTTTTCTTTAAATCAAATACGGATATTTCTAAATGTTGCGGGTTAAATGAGGAGTTGCTTTACTTTGTGAACTGTTTTCTGATTAATGGACACCGTGCACAGCTGGTTCACTATTTTTTGATTATGCAGTGTGTCTGTATTGGCCTCACGCCTAAGGGCAATTGTAAAAGTCGCAAAACTCATAATCACAGTTCATCACATGTGATCAAAGATAAACCAGATTTTACAGGGGGATTAGTCCTCCCCACAATGAAGAGATGGATCTTCCGTTTCCCTGCAACAATCCTCATTGAAGCGTCATACCTAAAACCAAGATGATGATGTCCATTTCCTGACCATTTTCAATGCTGTCTGACTTAAGGTGTCAAAAAAAAGAAAAAAACACGTTTAAATTCAAGACCAGAAAACTTTAATCATTACATCAGTTATACAGACATGAAGACATCCCACTGAGCTGCGGTCAACGACGGCTGAAAGCATCGACAGTCATGACCACTGGAGCCACGCACAGTTCAGTTCAGGGAAAACATGAGTGAAATGCTGCTGTGCGCCATGATATTTATGATTAACCACCAAACCACAGCAATGCTCCTATCTTCCAGTAAAACGAAAAGCTCACACGCATAGCAACGCGCTCTGACATGAGCAAACATTCTCACAGGCTGTAAATCATTAAACAATTACTTGATTTTTCCTAACGCTACAACAGCCCGTGCTACCTCGTTTTTTTTCCGGGCAGCTGTTCGAAACCGTCATAATTTATTCACTGTCCAGCATGTCTCTGAAGATAGAATTACAGATTGCACAAAGTTGTTGTTTTTTTTTTGTTTTTTTTAAATTTCATTGCACTTACTCCCCCCTCCCACCCTTCAAAATGATCCAAACACAGGACACACACTGCCATTGTATGATTATCACACTAGGTAGTTTAAGTGAAAAGAGAAACTTACACCACAAAACACATGGAATATCATCAGTGACCTTTCTTATGAACGCTGATGAATAACTGAAAAATCAGAACGGGTACAGATGGATTTTTGTGACAAACTAGACACAGCAGATACTGAATAATCTTAATGATGGCTTTCTTGTGTTTGGCTTTTAATCATTTTGGTCAAATGTGTATGTGCATGTCTGCTGCGGGTGGCAACCTCTCGTTTCGTATTGAGTCAAGTCAAGGAGGACTTTAAAACTGAGTTTCTAGTTTCTCATATTTTCCAGTTCAGATGAACCCTGACTGCTGTGCAGAAAAGAAATTAATGAAACCAAACAAAATCTCCGACTGGGAAGTCATCTGCCAGAAATACCCGGATGCCTCACAGCTGGCAGAGAAAACATTTTCTACGTATCAAATGGGGGGGTTGGACATTTTCCCATGTCAAACTTGCCAAATATGAGCTGCTACTTGTATTTGAAGAAAAGAAAAAAATAAAGTCAGGAAAACATCTCCTGTTACTCCTGTTATGTTGTAATCAAAGTTCTCGATACCTAACAAGCATGAATCTGATGGATTGTGTTAAACAAGGGAGTCTAACTAGAATGGTTCAGACACATAAGAGTTTATCTTGAAATTACAGCCAGCAGGTACCTGGCTGACAAACTGGAAGGATGAGAAAATGACAAACCACAAAAAAAAAAAAAGAAAAAAAGGAACATTTTAATTCGTCCAGCCTAAGAAACGTTAGCAGGGAGGTCTGACTAGTTAGCCTGGCTTACCACCTCAACATCTATCTAAACTCGAATGTCGGATGATAATTCAAATATGGTGGACGTTCAGGTCAAACTAATTGTGTGCATTTCAAATCTGTTTCGGTCTGTGCGAGTTCCTGATGTTCCCCTAGACTGGCCTCGTTTCCTGGTAACAAAACCCAATCTTCTGTACAAAAAAAAAAAAAAAAAAGTAAGTATAAATAATCTTAACATAAACTTTCATCATCTTTATACAGTCCATGACAATTAAACATCATTCATGAAGTAAAAAAAAAAAGAAAGGAAAAAAAAAAAGGCGGGAAAGGAGAATTCGGTTGAGATTGCAGCTCCAGCTACTTTACAACTCTGTAGATCCTAACATACGAAGACTTTAAATGGGCCTCCATTAAATTATTAGGTCATTTGGCATTAAAAATTACCTTTTTTTTCTTCTTTTTTTTGCTTAAACATTGCTAATCCTACAGCAGCAGTATTTATCTACAACCCTCTTAATCATTTCTTCCGATAATCTCAACTCCAACTAAGGACTACCCATAAAAGTCATCTGAGCAATTTCCAAATGGCAACTTTAAACAGTGGACAGACGAGTACTGTGAAACTGTCGCGTCCAACCTTTACATTAATAACAATAACTTAAGCAAACAAGGCATAGTGATTTTAATCAGTGATGTGTATCATTTACACACATTTAAAATGCACTGGAAAGTGACGATATCTACATATGCACACACTGTTCTTTTTTTTCTATTTAAATAAGCAAATACCTGTGTAAAGTTTTGATTCTTCGACTTGCTAATAACTAAATGATGAGAGCTGATAGAGAAAATGAAAAGCATAAATTCATTCTAAGAGCAACCAGAAAGGACTTCTGAATATTTGCATGCTGTGCTGTTGTCATCTCTTTCTTGCTAAACTTTTACACGGTGAAGAAAGTGCTTCATTTAACAAACAAGCGTTGCATTACTCTGAATTACAGGAAGCTCAAACTGCAGCTGATATAAGTTGATTGAAACTAATGCTCCAGAAGAACTGCAAAACATTTCTCTGTACTCTCTTGCAAGGGGAAAAAAACTGCTGTTATGATACTTTGTTGCACAAGATTTTCTCAACATCTCTCAGACGTGCATTTCTGTTTCCTGCTTATCTCTTCCTCTGTGAGGCAGAAAATCTGTACATGTCTCAACTGCTTGCATAAATTAAACGGAAGCAAGTCAATATTCAGATCATTTTAAGCACACGAACAGGTAATTATCTGATTGAGCATAGGAGAGAGAGAGGGAAAAAAAAAGCCTCATCTTGTCAAGAAAACGCCCTTTCTTGCAGCTGCATGCATTTTGAGCCCCAAAATGATGATATCACTCATGCATGTTTTTGTAGTAATAAATAAATCTGGTTTTGGTTGTTTGCCTGGAGAAAGTACACGCTGCGAAAAGAAATAAAATAAAAATAAAATTCCTGAGGGCTCACTCCATGGTGTATTTGAAGTTGGAGGTGCAAGAGTTTATTTGGGAATCTCTCACTACTTGTTCTGCACTTGTTGCTATGTAACTAGTAAACAGGCAAACAACGGAAAGCTTGTGAATGCTGTGTGCTATCAAATGAAACAGAAAAGTCCTCGCGCTAAACGTCTGAAGTTATGCTCTCTGCAGCGCTCTGGTCTGTGACAGCGGCTGCTGTCCGCCCGCCACAGCCGGTTAAAGCGGCGCGGGACATCGAGTCACTACAGCAGCCACTGAGACACCACAGCTACCAAAAACAGCTCCAGAGATGGGACACGTCTTTCTTTTTTTTCCCCCTTTCCGTAACACTGAAGATCAGACTTATTCAATGAATAACTTATGTACTACTGAAGTACAGTTTCCTCCTCTTGTGGCATCGCGTCAAAATAATACATCGCTACATTTACAAAGTGCTCACAATGGGGCTTCTTCACCACGGTGCAAATTCCCTCAGCTTCCCGTGAGGACAGGAGTGGGAAAACTGGAATCAGAAGACCTGGGGAGAGTAAGAATAGGGGAAAAAGAGAGAGAGAGAGAGAAACCATTTGAGAACTTAAGGACCCTGAAGTTCAACTCTCTAAATGGGGTTTACAGCTGTTGTCGAGCCTCCGTTGTTCTTGGCCACGTCTGCAGATGTTTTGCTGCCTGCTGGCTCGATGGGAATTTATGGGCCGGTGTGGTTGACGCAGGCAACGCTGATGGGATTGTCTCATGGTTTAAGACTTTAGCGCCTAGTTATGTTTAAACCCGAAGTACATTCAAAACAAATGCGAGTCTGTGCACAAGCAGGTAATGTTGTTCTAAAGAGATTACTGCAGCATTACCATTACTTTGTACCTACTTGAGAATTTTCCCCTCTAAAACACCGTTTTATTGGAAGATTTTTTTTTTCCGACTGAGATTTGGATGTTGTGCTGCTCGAGGGGCTTCTGTTAATGTTCCTGCCCCCTTTTAAACATCTGTTATTGATAACCACGACAACTGAAAAGTCGTGTTCGTGTGGGAGAAGCTAATGACCGGAGTAAGTAAGGGGGGGGGGGGGTTGTGCTCCCATTGCTCATCACTGGTGAAGAATGGGAACAAATTTGGTGTACGGAAAAGAAGAAGGTGCAGGAGAGAGCACCAATTATGGCAATAAAGCTTTATGTTTCACTGATACGTGGATTCCAGGCTGCTAAAGCAGGGGCGTCAAACTCATGGTCCACGGGCCAAATCCGGCCCACAAAGACAATCACATACGTATAGCGATAACATTTTTGAGGAAATTTCAATATGGCTGCCCGTTTGATTCAGTAGTGGCGCCAAAAAGTGGAATAACTGAGGTGGAGAGCAGCTGCCAACTTTTTGATGTTTGAAAAAAGGTTTTACGAACAAAAAGTTGCTCATTCTTGACAAAACTTCTCACTTTATGAAGTGTAGTTTTTTAGAACAAAAATCTGTGATTTTATGATTTGTAGTTTTATTTTACAAATGTTGGCAAAAGGTGATTTCCATCAAAAAAAGACATTATATATATATATATATATATATATATGTATATATATAAACACACACACACACACATATATATATGTGCGTGTGTGTATTAAGTTCAAAAGTCAATTTTGTGGCATTTGTGGTTAAAGGATAAAAAAATCTTGGTTATTGAAAAAAGGCTTATTTGTGATTTTAAAAATTAAATTGTAACCTTTTATAAAAAATAAAAAAAATCATAATTGTGAAATTTGATATTTCATGACAACAAAAACATAACTTTTTGTTAATGGAACACAAAATGTTTCAATTTTTTTTATTTATTTATGATTTTACAAGAAATAAAATGTGACTTTCAAATAAAAGTCCCAAAATGTTTGAGAAAGGTCACAAATTTTCAACTTTTTTATGAAATTATGAATTTTGGTATTTTACTATTTCTATTAACGAACAAATTCAATAGAGTTTTGTAGTTATTTGAGAAAAAAAATTGTGATTTTAGTACAAACGCCTCAATTCTATGTTAAAAGTCACAAATGACAGAAATTCCCTAAAAAAAAAAAACGAAAAAAAAAAAACAACGAATCCAGGAACTAGTGGAAAATCTGACAACATGGCTGGTTTTGAAAATAAAGAATAATTGGTCCTTTAATGGTAACCATGGTGATGATGTGACCTGGCATGACTTTGACTCCCCTGCTCTAAAAGTGTGGATTTGGGACGATACAGAAACAGACTGACAAGCTCAAAGGAGGCAGGACAGCAGTGTTTAGCAACAGATGGATTCATCCTGGACTAATTCTGCTGTAAAGGAGCATCTACACACCCTGGATATTAAAGTGCACCGAGTAATTTGCCTTTGAGGAATAATAAAGCATTATTTATTTCAACTGAACCAAGAGACCTACGGAATAAATATTAAATAACCTATGTTCGTCTCAAAGTGCTCTCGTCTCTGCTTCAATCTTCCTCTCTCCGTGAAGGCTGTCGGAGTCTACCGGGGCCACCGTCTGTCTCACGGCGATCTCAGGGCCTCCGCCATATATGCCCAACAGGTACTGCCACGTCTCCTCTGAGATCTGACCGTAGTCTGCACCTGAAGGGACAAACACAAAGAAAAAACCGTTTCCGTCCGTTTTTCTTCATTTTGCACTTCGTTCCCACCAGCGCTGAGGCTTACCTTGCTTCAGCTGTATGTGTCCTCCTTTCATAATGCCGATCTTGCTGTTGTCAATAGGACCAGGCGGCTCTGATATTAAAAAAAAAAAAGGAAAAAAAAAAGGGTTTCGTGAAAAGAGAATAATGAAGAGCTCGGATAACAAACCGGATTTTTCTACTTTCAGGGTCATACCATTGTCTTTGCCTTTCACAAAGCTCTCCCACTCTCTGAACCACTGCATGCTGATACACAAGATCACTGTCGGGGCCTCCTCAGCCTGAAACTCTTTGTTCAACTACAAGCGACAGAAACATGCTCATTCAACATTCGACACAAAGCATGAAGATAGATTTGCACACAGCTGAGCCCCCTTTACCTTGATGAAGGTGTCGATTTCTGTTTTCCTGCGTTTAGCTAGAGTTTCAATCTCCACCTGACAGATGGTGCAGATGTACAGGTGGTTGACTGCTGGACCACCTCCAAAACTGAAAAAAGAGACACAGATATTTTGGCACTTGATAATCCTCGTCATCAGGAAAACCGAAAAACACGTGACCACATCCTGGCGTATCAGCGAGTCAGTACTAGAAAAGTCATCTGTTTGCATTTAAAAATGAATAAATAAATCACACTGTCTGCTGTAAAGTCAAATTCAGGTTTGCCCATTTGGGCTTTTGCAGTAACGTGATGATGCAACATGGCGCAAGGAGCATAAGCTGCAGGTAATTACAGTTTTCCAACTTAATCAGTCAGTGCACTCATCTAAATATGAAGTGCCTGGAGCACAAATATTATAGTGTTTAAGAGGTATGATGCAAGGTATGATGAAAAAAGGACTGGCTGTGGTCATTTGCCTTTATAGAGACCACCATCCAGTAATGAAGGATGCTGGAACCACTGGATACAAAGAACTAGACACCTCTGGATAGCCATACAGCTACTTATAGAAAAAAAAATGTGACATGCGCGGAGAAACAACCAGAATAGTAACAACAAAAAAGAGAAAACATTAAAAATGATGTGCAGTAGAGTAGAAACACTTAATATCACATTTAATAGTTTCACCTTCAGTAGAAGACCAGAGTGATTAACAGTAAAAGCTCTTAAGATTTTTCTTTACCATTTTCTACCTTAGATATCTACATTTCGAGCCACCGGGGATGTGCAGAGTTACATTATTCCTTTTAAGAAACCATGTTACAAGAGTACGTTTACCTGTTGTAAAGGTATTCCCACACATTCTGAGGAACGATCACAACCAGATCATCAATGTAGTGGTACTTATTAGGCGGGATCCCTGCGCAGAGAATAATTTAAGATTAAGATTAATTTAAGATTAGTTTCCAGGTAGGTCTTTATCGGAGGCCAGTAAGAAAAAAGAAAAAACAAAACAAAACACAGTTTTATGTCCACTTGTAGAATGACTTCAGCCATGTTTTGAAAATGGGCTTTAAATTATCTGCTAGTTATTGTGCTGTGTCCCTTTTTTTAGTGAGAGGTGTGTTTAGATTCCAAACATGGCAGGAAGTAGTAGTTGAGAGACTCACTCTTTCGCAATCTGCGCAGGTTTTTTTTTTTTTTTAAAGGTCAAATGGCTTTTAAGAATTACAAAGGACATGAGAAAGAGGGAGGGAGGATACACGGCAAACGGGCCACATGCTGGGACTTGAGCCAGCTGTATGAGGACCGTATCCTCCGCACAGGACCAGGTGAGCCATCTGGTGCCCCATGACTTACTTCTTAAAGAAAGTGTATGGATATAGTAAGATTAAGACACAATTACCACATACAATTACCTCCATGCTGACAAAGAAATGTATGATTGCTGATAGGGCCTGGTTCAGCAAAGGTGTTGAACTTGTTCAGCCACTCTCTGGAGATGTAGAACTGCAGCAGGCTGGGCTCCTTCATGTTGGCCAGAGCCACCACCTTCTGCCTCTCTCTCACCGATTCCTCACTGCTTTTCCTGCGTTGAAAAACCCCCAGTTAGCAGCATCATTATGAATAAATCACATCAGTGGATTCAGAGTAAACTGGGCTCCAGTGATGCTCACCGATAGAACAGCACATAGGCTTCTGCATTCTGAACCACCGTCTCATGGACTTCTGTGACATACTGGTCATCAAACTCATACCATTGGCCATTGATCACATTCTGACAGTAAGCTATGTAGTGCCCACCTGCATCAACAACAAAAAAAAAAAGGATGTCAGAATGATTACTTACAAAACAAGCAGGGTACTTGCACATGTATGTTCTCTCTGAGACACATTATCAGAACTGCTCATGTCTACAGGAAATGACAGCATCACGTACTTCCTGCAGTGCCGTGGTGGCAGATAACTGACAGAAGGTCGTAAGTGGTGACTTGAGATGGACTCTCTTTCGCCAGGAAAGGCCGCATGTCGAGGCCCTCCAAAGGGAAGGAAACATGGCTGCTTATCTTGAACGAATACATGACCTCATGCCGGAAACGCTTCAGGTGTATGCACAAAATCTGAAAAAGGAACGCAGTTAAGCACCTGACGTCAAAAAAGCCTAACTTTTTTTTTTATGATGCAAGAACACGTACCTCTGGAAGCTTAAGCACTTTGCAGTATTTAATGCCATTTCTCAACCTACAGACAACAAAAATGAGGAGATAAATGCGTGTGAGGGAGACAGTAAATACGGTCCAGAATAAACAATAGTTTCACTGTGTAAACTCACTTTTTACACCTCTCACAGCTGTACATGTTGTCTCCTGGCAAAAAAAAACATACTTAATGTAAAATCACACATATAGCCCCAATAAAACTAAACTGTGGGTGTCAAAGTCTTTTTATTCTCATGGAACATCATCACCGTGGTTACCATTAAAGGGCCGGTTATTCTTTACTTTCTCAACCAGCTATGTCATCAGTTCTCCCACTAGTGCCTAGACTTGTATGTTAAAAGAAAAAAAAAAGAAAATAAAGTAGCAAATTTGTAAAATCTCAATTTTCACAAACATGGCAACCACTATCATGAAATTCAAATTTTTGGTACTAAAACCACAATTTTAGTCAAAATTTGTAAAAACTTTTACAAAAACAAGGAAATTTGCAAAAGTTTCCTTGTAAAATCACAAATTAAAAAAAAAAAATCAGACTTTTGTAAAAAGCTAATTTTGTTGTAAAATTGAAAGATTTTGCAAGTTTGAGAAGACTTTTTTATGCCATGTTTTATGTATTTACTTTTTAACTTAAAATTACTTTTTTTTTTGTTGGAAAATATCAGCTTTTTGCAACATTATGACAAAATTATAAGTCATGAAATTGCAATTTCAGAATTCTTTTTTTATTATAAAATAGTTAATTTTACAAAAATGTTTTGACAAAAATGAGAAACTTTTCCTTGTAAAATCATGACTTTTTGACATAAACCAGCTGCTCTCCTCAGTTATTGCACTTTTTGATGTCGGCACCGAGTCAAACGGGCAGTCACGCTGACATTTCCTCAGAAATGTTCTACGATTGTATTTGCACGCTTTTGCGCGGGCCCTGGGTTTTACGCATGTGGTGTAATGGAACATGGTTTAGGACACCCTTACCTTTGAGTTCATCTGCAGCAAAAAAGGCAGCGAGGCAGTCCTCTAGTGTTACCATGGGCCCCCAGAACCAACTGGGGATACACGACACTACAAACCTGTTCAAAGGCACAACACAACCAGGTTTGATCACTGCAGCCAGACATGGGCCTGATGTGGACCTTCAGCAGGTTGTAAAAACTAATTTCCCCAAATGCCTGGAGGGATATTGGCTCATGAACAAAGGTTCAGCTTCTAAAGTCAACTTTCAGCCTCAGTACACAATGCGCTCTGTGGATAATCGCATCTCCAGCAGAGAGCTCCTGCTAGGATCAGTCCGACGTGGCGTCCATTTCTAAGCAGCTGACTACTTTATTTGCACATTTAACGACTGCATCTATTTGAAATTCAATTTTCTCTCCATTTTCACCAAATGCTGAAGGGAATATAGAAGTTAGGTTTTCCTCTGACTAAGCAATAAAGTTTACCGAGGGGGAAAAAAAACAAAAGTTCTTCTAGAGTAGGAGTGCTGCACAAAGTGTAATCTGATGATTAAAACTTCAAAAATGCAATAACATTTGTGCTTTAGCAACATCATGAATGTAATAAATTTGATTAACTGGTAATATGAAAAGAGCAATTCAAACAAGTCCATGCACTTGTTGAAACTGGCAAATAATAATTACGTATTAAAGGGTAATTCTGCAGAACTGGGTCCCATGCACATATGTCCCCAAGACATTTGGAATACTGAGTCAATAATGACTGTTAGTGAACACTGAATAAATTGAAACGCACATTTTTAACAGAAGACTAGTCTGGACTGCAGGCAGGCCAGTCTAGTACCTGCACTCTTTCACTACAAAACCACACTGTTGGAACATGTGCAGAACGTGTCTTGGCATTGTCTTGCTGAAATCAGCAGGGACGTAACTGGAAAAGACGTTGCTTGGATGGCAGCAGATGTTCCTACAAAACCTGTTCAGCATTAATGGTGCCTTCACAGATGTGCAAGTTAGCCACTAACACACCCTCATACCATCACAGGTGCTGGCCTTTCATTTTTGCACTGATCACAATCCGGATAGTCCTTTTCCTCTTTGGCCCGGAGGACACAACGTCCATGATTTCCAAAAAGACCAGATCACAGCACAGTTTTCCTCATTGCGTCAGTCCACCTCAGATGAGCTCAGGCCCAGAGAAGCCGGTGCTGTTTCTGGGTGTTGCCATATGGTTTTTGCTTTGCATGGTAGACTTTTAACTTGTACTTGTACATGTAGCGACCCGCTGTGTTCACTGACGCTGGTTTTCTGAAGTGTTCCTGAGCCCACGCGCTAATATCCTTTACAGAATGATGTCGGTTTTTAATGCTGTTAAACCTGTGGAATGTTCCAAATGGGTGTTTTTTAAGCATTCCTCAACTTTCCAGATCTTTTGTTTCCAAAAAAAAAACAACAACAATTATTTGCAAATTTATCAGTTTGAACATCAAATATCTTGTCTTCGTAGTGTATTCAATTGAATATAGGTTGAAAAAGATTTGCAAATCATAGTATTCTGGTTTTATTTACGTTTTACGCAATGTCCCAGCTTCGTTGCAGTTGGCGTTGTACATCTCTGTTGCCTGAGATGAAAAATATCATCCAGGGGTGAACCAATAGTCTTCCTTTATGTCTAACATGCAGACTGCAGGACTCTTCAGTGGCAAGTATCTCATAGAAAGAAAGTTACGTCACTGCTCAGTTACTTAGGAGTCCTCAGCGAGCCCTAAATTCATCCCTCTTGTTGGCTTGTTGTTTGGGTCACAAGGGCTTCACTCTAAGCAGAGATGCCCAGATTTCCGAACCTCACATCCAGGAGGAACAATGTGGGCTCCGTCCTGGTCGTAGAACACTGGACCAGCTCTACACCCTCACTAAGATCCTGGAGGGGGCATGGGTGTGTTTGACTGTGTCCCTTGGGGTGTCCTGGGGGGTGCTCCAGGAGCATGGGGTACGGGGTCCAATCCCGATACAAATGGAGCGAGAGTTTGGTCCGCATTGCCGATCGTAAGTCAGATTTGTTTCCAGTGAGAGTTGACAGAATTTCCAGGCGCAGCCAAGGAGGGGAGGGTTTCCGGTTCGGTGCCGTTGGGATTTCATCTCTGCTTTTTGCAGATAATGTAGCACCGTTGGCATCATCTGGTGAGTACCTTCAGCTGTCACTGGAGCGGTTTTCAGCCGAGTGTGAAGCGGCAAGGATGAGAAATTTTCTCAGAAATGTTCTATTTGTAAGCAGATGATTGTCTTTGCATGCTTTCGCTGGCCAGATAAAATGAAGTGGTGGGAGGGATTTGGCCCATGGGGCTTGAGGTTGACAGCCTGGTTTAGGAGAATCCATCCACACCCCTGGAGATAAAAACCCGATTCAGCTGCGATCTCATTCTTTTGGTCACTACCCACATTTTGTGAACATCGGTTTGGGGTAGGACCTTAGATTGACTGATGGGTAAACAATCGTCTTTTCACTCAGCTCTCTCTTCACCACAACAGACCGCCAAAGAGCCCGGATTACTGCTCAGCGCAGCGTACGACACTTTATCATCATATAAACACAGGATTCTGCTGTGATGAAAGCAGAATCCTGACATTTGTTTTCCCAGTGACTAATCAGTCGTGCGTGTGTCCGTTTCCTGTTACTAAAAAAGTAAGTGAATGTGTCATGATCCTCAATATCAACACATCTGAAGTTATTAGAAATGTCCTTTGACAACACAAGGTGGGTCAAACTATAGAGCTGAAAATTGGTGACACAGCTTCTGGAAGCTGCGTGCCCTCACCTCATTATTCCAAAAAATACCGAGGTTGATTTTTCAGACGTAATGTGGAATTTCACAAGCAAGGGACTGAAAACATGACAACTCAAGATTCTACATGCCAGCTGTTTTCAACGTTTGCCCTAAAGTGATGCATCTCTAATCTTTTTATCGGGAGATTAAGTTGATATGAAACCCTTCACATGTCTACATTGCATATTTCCAAATATGTCGCCTCATTTACTGCACATGTAATCAGATTCTGTTGGATTACAACTCTGGCGCTCACATATCCTCAGGTCTAGTCTTTTGACTATGAGGGGTTGAGTGTGACTCACTGACCGACGTATGGAGTCCATGATGTAGGAGATCCAGCCCTGAGAGCCGTAGTTGTCGGGACACACACCGGTTTTGACGGGCAGATTCTGATGGATGGATGAATGGAGCTTTGCCAAGTCCTCTTTACCAGGAATAGGGAGGGATAAATCCTGGAACGTCTCTACCGTGGTGGAGACCTGTCACATATTCAGAGGGCAGGATTACACGATAATAGTTCTTTTTAACCTCTACGTTTGACTGACGTTAATAAGGAGTCATTCCTGTTGTCGAAAGAGTGGATAATTGCAAACCTGGTTTTAAAATAGTTAGGACAAAACAAAGGGTAATTAAAAGCTCAATTGCTCCCATTTCAAGTCTCAAATCCACTTTCTATTCGCAATAGGAGAGACGAGCAAATAAACCAACCAAAATAAGATAATTTTTGATTTGATATTAGCAATATGTCCCAAAAAGTTACAACGGACCAATGTGTAGCGTCCAGGGTGTTTTTTTTGTTTTTTTTTTCCAATCCATACTTGTCTGGGAACTGAGGAACAGAGTTTTGGGAGAGGAATGTGATCACCTTGGCTCATGCAGGAATCAAGCTGCTCAACATTCCTCTCTCTTATCTTTATCATATTTTGTTTCATTGTTTCCAGCTGGTAAAACGTCTGGGCCACGTGCAGACCAGCTCACCTGGACCTGAACTCGTCTACTCCAAATCCGTTTTTGATTTTGGCCCGTCCATCCTTACCTCTGTCATCATCGGTCTCTCTTAAACTGTTCCGTTTTAGATCAGTTAGGAAATATCAGAAGTATTTCTCTTTACTAAATGCCAGATGCTTAGTGAGAAAATACATTTTTGGGAAATTATTTAATACTTTTAGAGTCAGAAGTTTTCATACATTTCCATAGTATTTGGTAGCATTGCCTCTAAACTGTATAACTTGGGTCAAACGTTTCAGGTTTCTTTCCACAAACTTCTTGCAACAGGTTTTTTGAATTTTGGTCCAGTCCTCCTGACAGAACAAGGTCGCCTTGCATTTAGCAAATAAAAATGATTTTGGTAATCCTAACTGGCCTAAAAAAGGAAAATGTTTAGTCTGATTTAATGTCAGACAGAGAGAGAGAAAAAAAATATAAAAACAACCTTTTTAAGACGGTGTATATGAACTCCTGCTGCCAAATTCAAAACAAGCTGATATTTTTCATTCAATGGTAAAATGTCTAACTTTCAACATTTAATGGTTTTTTTGTGTTGTAATGGGAATAAAATGTGGATTTATGAGATTTGCAAATCATTGGATTCTGTTTAAATTTACATTTTAGATGGGTTTGTTAGAAAAATAAGAAATATTCTCCTATTATTACTTATTTTCCCATTTCAGTTTGTATAGAATGGTGGAAAAACTTAGATATTAAAGCAATATTTCCATTTCATTCCATGCTGTCTGTAAACTACGACATTACAGAACCAGTTATAACACCAAACATGTTTTTGATAGCATATGTGAGCAGCTCCCCCTGGTGTTTAAACATGTGAAGTACATCTTACCCTGTCACAAGTTAAACACTGGACCAGACTGAGGATGGAGCCGTCAAAGATATCGGAGATCACGCTGCGATAGTGGCACTGCTTCTTCTTCCTGGAACTGAGCAGCAGCTGAGCTGCAAAACACAAGACGGCAAGGAACTACTTTAGACTGACGAAGCAACTTCAACGCAGCCAAAGCTCAGCAAATCAGTGAAACGCGGCGTTCTGGTCTACTGAGTCGCAAATCTGGTGATTGTTTCAGAACCCATAAGACTCAAGCCGATCTAGAATGCTCTCTGTTGTAAGAATCTGCGTCAAAGAGCAACAGTTGTTCTTTTTAAAGGAGAACTCAGTGTTTCAGCAGGATCAATCAAAGAGTCAAAAATACTACAATTAATAATCTTTTCCTTAAATTCACATGGAAACAAAACAATGTTAATGAAAGGTGAAAGAAGAATTCCATATTTAAGAGTGTGTCGATGACATTTAAGCACTTTCCAACAAGTCTGGTTTAATAATCTTGTAGTTTTTGTGCAATAATGATAAATCCCTCCGTCTGAGCTCAAACAATACTGGAGGAACAAACCTTTTAGAGTCACGACAGGTGATCTGGATCACACAAAGGCAACATAAAATGATCCGATGATAATGCCCAACATTAAAATAGGATGCCATTAAAGCCCAGTCCCAGTTATGTTACTGATGGAACTTCTGCCTTCGTCTCCATGATCCACAGAAGATCAAATGGGAGCGTTCATTCACCCCTTGAATGCATTTTTGGTGATCTGAGGCGCTGGAGAGGGGTGACCGCTAGAAATTAGTGTTGGGTCTAAACTGGTAAATGTTTGCTCAGTGTGCTTTTTAAAAAAAAAATTTATCATGTCATTTAGACAAATCAGATTTTGACGTGTTGATGGTGGAATATTTAAAATGACAATCAATACCACAACCACCTAACATCTTAATCAAAAGGACAAATGATTAGTCCACGAGAGGGAAAGTTTAAAGGATTACTGAAAACACGTTCTACATTCACCTGAATGAAATAGTCATTTTATTAGCTAGCGTAGTGAACAAAGAGAGGATTTGAAAAGTAAGTGGTCATCCATGAATGACTTTTTTAACACTGTCCAAATGTACAGCAAGAACTTTTATGTCCATATAAGTCAAACTCTTAGTTATCCTGGACATGCTAATGCTAAGATGTCTCACATCTCAAACTTTTTCAATTTAAACTCAGTTTCATGTCCACATTAGCATGTTTTCATTGCAAAAAGGTAAAATTTAGTTCCAGTTACACCTGACTATCCTGCTGAATTTCAACCTCACGATTTGCTCTGGGTCACTACGGTCCATCCCTGTATCAAGTGACTGGGCACGAGCCTGAACAGCATGAGCTCTTAGATCTCTTATGGCAGCTGTGTCCATAACTTGCTGTGACTGGTGGTGCAAATGCGTGTGCACAAGTTTGAAAAGAAAACGGATCCCGCAGCTCTTTAGAACTGATTAGGTGCCCTGAACAGGCAGCGAAACATCTTTACTGACAAATCTGAGAAAGTCTCTCACCTTTCTTGAAGGAGTATGCAGGTCCTGCGGAGCGGAGGGGGCTGGAGCGTGGGGGACTGGAGGAGAGCTTGGGATGCAGCTCCTGAAGGGTTCGCACAGGACTGCAGGGAGTGGATTGGGGCTGGGTCATCGATGCTTCATTATCTGGTTCTGCAGGAAAGATCAAATTGGAGGCACAAAGTTTACAATTTAAGGAAGACTGATTACATTTCGAATTAAAACGCCACATTTACGTTGCTTATGTCCTTCTACCTGATGCGTTGTTGCTCTGGACTTGCGCTTGGCCTGTGTTCGACGTCTGGTTGTTATCTTGGTTTTGGACCTCAGCGTTTGGTGCTGGTACCAACACCTCTTCCTCCCCCCTCTCAGGGGCCCCCTCCTCGGCTGCTGTGTCCACATCTGCATCCTCATCCATCTCCTGCGAGCCTCCACGCAGGGGCGAGCCAGACACCCTCTTTTCTTTCAGCCTCTCTTTTTCCGAAATCACCGCCGGGGAACCGACGCCCGCCATCCCGGCAGCCGGTGACCTGACACCGTCGCACTCGTCCTGCAGGAGCAGCTCGCTGTCACCCACGCCTCCGCCCTCCCCCCGGTCGCTGCTGGAACCGGAGTCGCAGGAGAGGAACTCGTCCTCGGACGGGGAGCGGTCCCCGTCTCGTCTCTCCTCGCCGTCACATCCGTCCCCGCTCATGTTGCACTCTGTCAGAGGCTCCTTCAGCTCCTCGTGCAACTGGTCCATCAGACAGCGCAGGAACTCCTGGGTGTCCTGGAGAGACACATGGAAAACTCTGAATTTCTACATCAGATGCCCATCCTGACACAAATCTCCCCCGTTAGCCGGGCTTGGGACTGGCAGTATGGCAACGAGGGCAACGAGGGCAACAGTCTTGCCCAAGGACACATGAAAAATGATGGGACATTTCACCATGCCACAGCCAGCCCCAGCTAAAATCTCTAACTCGATCTGGTCTTTACATTGAGCCAAATTAAAAGCTTGTCTTTCAAAAGAATTAAAAAAAAATTCAATATTAATGCGATTTTACAGCTGATTTAAGCATTTTTAATGGGAAAAAAAAACAATCTTGGGAGGTGAGACGGTTACTTTTTGAAGGTTGTCAGTCGGCAGATAAGATGAAGGCAGACCAAACAGAGCTCGATAGATGAAAATGTGCTGATGATGTGAGAAGTTTGAGTCTGAGTCACTATCCAGTGCGAGCATGTGCAACAGTGTGCAAAGGTTATGAGGTTTGCAATGAACCTCTGTGCAGCACAGCTGACTGCATCCAAAATATAATATGTAAATATGCATATGTGAGGGATGCCAGGTTCCTACCTGCTGTGCATAACCTCGAAACATGGGGTTCACCAGTTTGATCCCATGGGACAGGCTGGTTGGTACAACATAGCTGGGTCTGAGAAGGCAGAATCCATAAAAGAGATTTAATTCAAAACACTTCAGTCCTTTACAAACTGTAAATGCTGTCCTTTTTTCTTTTTTTTTTCCCTTTTCTTATGCCAGAGTTCTGAGATGAGCTTCTGGTAGCTCTTACACAGAGCAGGCTTCTTATCAGTCCGGACCAACCCACTGCAGTCCAAGAAGAACTGAGTGAGAGGAGGGCTGGTGAAGAAAGAAGGGAGAAACTAATTAAAACAACAACAATAAGAATCAAATAAATAAATGATGGGTTACATCCCTAGATACTGGTCTCATGTGAAGCCAGTAAGTGAACCCACCAGTTGGATAGGGCTTGAAGAGCAGCATTCATGTAGCAGGAGTTGCCAATATTTTTCATTCCTGTCAAGCCTACAAGCAACAAAAACAACCCCCACAAAGCTCTTACAGAATGTGTTAATGAACTCAGATGTAGAATAAGTGAAACAGAGGGTTAATTCCAACTGGTGGTCTGGATTAAAAGTTAATGTTCTTACGTCTTAAACATTGCAGCCATGACCACTTATTTTGAACCCTTTTTTTTTCCCTTGAAGCCTTAAACGACATATAAACGTGGTACCTCTGGGTTTAAGCTCATCCTCCTCTGAATCTGAACCCTCTTCTTCTGCCACAGCAATTGGTACGGCTTTTAGTGGGTGACCTGCAGCAGAGGGAGCTGCGTCCTGTGAAAATGAATCATACGATTCCTTGAGTGCGCAAGTACTCGTCCAGCGGTCAGAGATGGAGCACCGTGAGGTGGACTGGGCTGAACTCGCACCTGCTCCGTGGTCTTGCAGTGGTGGGCTGCAGCCGGTACCGGCACCAGGGCCGGCCTCTGATCCAGAAACACCTCCCGCTCACACACATAACACCAGATCCTGAAGGTTGTCAGGTTCACTGTCAGATTGTGCTTCTTAGCCTATCAGAGGCACACAAAACAGCCGCTACTTGTAATCGATTAAATGTTCAAGCAGCTAAGAGAGCGGGCCACTGAAGGGAAGACAAATAAAAAGGAGAAGCTTTTACCTGAGCGTGCAGCGTGCTGTGATCAGAGTAGGACTCTCCACAACCAACGTAAGGACAGTCACTCTAGGGAGCAGAAACACTGCGTGAGACGGGTCTTGTAAAGACTTTGTCTTTGTGAGACGGGTCTTGTAAAGACTTTGTCAATCAAAAGACAAGATCAATTTCACTCTCTCGCTCTCTAGTTCAAGAGGTGCTGCATTTAAACTTAATTTATCTACCACACTGTCAATAACTATTAAGCTGTTGTCACCTGCAGCAGGAGCTGCCAGCCATGCCAAAAAAATTGTATATAATAAGTCCCACTCTTACCTGGAGACAGGCCCAGAGGTTTGGGCCCCCAGCTCCACAGGACTGGCAAGTTCCCTGCAAACAGATGAAAGGAAGAGAGCAGAGAAGCAGAATAAAATAATATGTGCTTGCAGAAAGATTTTGGATCACACATGAGGAACATTACAAAGTTTTCAATATTTTGCATCTCATCTGGTTACTTAACAACAGACATGAGGGGGTTGCATGTGACAAGCATGACACAAACAGCCCATAACTTGCATTGAGACATCAAAACAAACAAACAAACAAAAAAAACACTTACATGAACAAACAGATGAACACCCACCTTGGACTTCTGGAGGAGATCCTCCTTTGTCACTTCGCCTATTGAGTCCAGGTGAGGACAAACGTCTTGCTCTGCCATGGCTCTTCACTGTCTTCTGCTGCTGATTTGACAGGGCACCATTAGAAAAACCTGTGTTGTTTCACCAGAGAGGCTACAGTTAGCTTTGTCATCACAACACGAAACACCATCTGCGCGCACAGAAACCACAACCACGTTCCCTCTGAGTGACACATCCACATCACTGTTTACACGCTACCTGTTTACAAAAGAGCCCCCCCAAAAAAAAAAAATAAATAAAATAAATAAAAAATATGTATCTGAGGAGGCTGGCAGCTCAGCAAAGTGGCAGGCCCAATGTTTACCCTCGAAAGCTCGGAGCAGTCTGCCGTCTGCAGCTGCTGTCAACGGCTCGTTTTCACCACAGAGGAGGAGCAGCCGCCGAAACGATAGCGATTATTTCTCCTCTTCCTGTAAACAAGCCATGATAACTGCGAGCAGGTGACACAGTGTTAGCAAGAAAAGCCGAGCGACGTAATACCCCGACCCAACAACATCCTCCAACAGCCCCCCCACCCCCATCCGCAGAGCTGCCGGGAGAAGCGGCACCACCATAGAGAGCACGACGCAGGCTGAAGGAGGAAAAGAGGCGGGGCACGTCGGCTTGTATGCCCCGCCCACTAACTGACGGAGAGCTCGCTGGGATGTGTTGCCAGATTGGACGGGTTTCCGCCCAATCTGGCAACACCAGTGAGCTCTTTCTTTTGAACAAGTATCAAGTTTTTGTTTTGTTTTGTTTTTTTCCCTTTGTTGAAATGCACATCATTTTACAAAACTCACTTGAGGAAACAATTGCTTGCATTTGAAAACAGTAGAAAACTTAACAACACATTAACAATTTAAAATAGAATGATATAAAATAAAATATTGACATGGGTTGACATTTCAACAAAGATGCTTTAAGCGTGTTAAAAGAAAGAGCATTGTAACTTACAAAACAAGAGTTTTTGACATTGTTTCATATAATTCATTTGTAGACTGATTTTATTCTCATAATATCTTTAG
>JBAMYA010000004.1:4444194-4454636 GCA_037176975.1 Arrhamphus sclerolepis
TGCTGTGGTGCTGTCTAAAGCCTGACTGGAAGACATCATAGCAGTTGTTTATGGTTAAAAAGTCATTCAGCTGTTGATAAACAGCTTTTTCAATTATCTTACTTAAAAATGGAAGATTTGAGATCAGCCTGTGTTTAATCATTTGTTTCTTGTCCAGATTATCCTTTTTCAGTAGAGGCCTAATCACAGCTGCTTTATGTGGCTCTGGGAAACGCCTGACATTAAAGACAGGTTCACAATCTGTAACAGATCTGACTCCAGGACTTTGGAGACTTTTTTGAAAAAACCAGTGGGCAGGACATCTAAACAGCAAGAGGAGGAGCTTAATTGTCTTTACTCTTAATAGGATAAAACTGTGTCATGGTGTTTAAACTGGTTTTCGGTGGAGACAACATACCCTGAACCTGCTGTTGATGTACCAACTGCTTGTCTAATATTTTGAATTTTGTCCCTTGAGAATTTGGCAAAGTAACTACAGGCCTTGGTGACATGAAATTCTGCTGCAGTTGACACAGGAGGGTTTGTTAGCCTGTCAACTGTAGCAAATAAGGCACGAGCATTATGACTGTTTCTGGTGAGAGGACTTCCTTGCATTCCTCAGATGTAAATTATAACATGAAGTTTATCTTTATAGATGTCATAATGAACCTGGGAATTTGTTTTTCTCCTTCTGCGCTCGGCTTTCTTTTGTCATTTTTGTTGACTCGTTAAGAACAGCTGAACTGTTATTTTGGTTTAACCAGATTTCAGTTAAAAACAAAGTCAAGGCTGTGTTCATTAATTAAAAATGTTTTCTCTGCTAAGGACCTGACATTTAATAAAGCCAATTTAAACATTTACATAAATATATACATACACATATATACACATATGCTATTTTTGCACATGTTTTGCATTCAATCCCACATGTGGTTGAAATGAAAATATTTATTTTATTTTAAGTTTAGTTTACTTCAGGGGTGTCAAACTGTATGTCATCATGGACCACATCATCAACATAGTTACCATTAAAGGGCTGGTTATTCTTTACTTTCTCAAGCAGCTATGTTGTCAGATTTTCTCTATAGCTTCTTACTTTTTTGTCACATCTCACGTTTCACAAAATTTGCAACTTTGGTCATGAAACTGATGGCTTTGTACTAAAATCACAATTTTTTGTAATGTAAATTTAATGTCATTTTTTGTAAAATGGTGATATTATTTCACAATAAAACATTGTTTTTTCATTAGCAAAGTCAATTTCTATCACAAAATGTCAGATTTTGCAAAATTTGCAGCCTTTACAAAATAATTTTCAACATAAAATCATCACTTTTTTTGCTGTTGTAATATTTCAAGCTTTTTTAAGATCAAGAATTTTTCTTTCTGCAACAACCAATACTTCATCATCCAATCACATATATCGAATAGTGACATTTTAACTTAAAATTAGTTAGGCCTACCTTTTGTTGGAAAATATCAACTTTTTTTTAGAAGCCTTAAAATTGAAATTTTTCTATAATTTCAGCTTTTTGTCCTAAAACCACAAATTTTTGTTTACAAAAATCACAAGTTTTGACCAAAAAAAAAAGTGTTAAGCTTTTTGTTGTAAAAGTTGCAAACATTTGCTAATTCATGACTTTTTCCACATAAACCAGCTGCTCTCCACCTCAGTTATTCCACTTTTTGATGTCAGTCAAACGGGCAGTCACATTGTAATCTTGTTTTTGGACGCTCTTACGGGCCAGGTGGAATGAAGTTGAGTTTGACACCCCGGTCTATTTTTATTTATTTATTTTTAATCATGCATTTAATTTTGTTTTTATTTTATCGGTTATTAATACAGAGATTAATTTGGTAAGAAGAAAAAAATCTGATTTAAAAACTGTATATTGATTCACATTTAAATGATTGTAACAGTTAACCATTTGTGTACTCATCAGAATCAGTATCTGAATACTTGCAGGTGGTCAGCGGTTGTTAAATCCTTAGACATATTTAAATGTTAAATCTGACTCCAGATCAGTCTCCCTGACAACAACGCGTTCACGCCGCAAACCTCGCGGTATTAACCTTACCCAGAATGCACCGTTCTTCCTTTCTGCCTGAACCGACATGGTGGGTACAGAGCTGATTTTTCTGAGCGAAGGTTCATGCTGTTCAATCTCTTTCCATCAGCGTCCTCGTGTTCATTATTACGCCTTAGAATGTACATTTGTAATCCTGCAAACCTTTACGTTGGATCTGGGTCGATATTTGTTCTTGATAAAATGTTGTTGCTGATTAAAACAGGGTTTAAGTGGCTGGAGTGTAGCCGGTACTAGAAGCTAAAGCTATCGCTCCAGAACACGTTGTTATGAGCTGTTTATTGTTAATTATTGTTATTGGGAATGCTGTGTTGAGTTTTATCAGTATATAAGATTGAGATAAACGTCACTAACCACACAGTATATTGTTATAGTGGAAATGGTTGTTAAGCCAGGCAGTGTTGTGAAAATGGGCCCGAGCATTGACTGAAGTTGCTAACGTTACGTTTGGAGGAAACCAGCTTTAATCAATGTTAAGTCCTAAATTTGTATTTAAGAATTTCTCGCGCAAAGTTAATTACAGGTAAGTTAGTTTTTTGATCCTCTAGAATTGGATAAACAGCAGTACGTTTGCATTGCGGTTTGGGCTAACTCTTAGATGTGGAGCATTTTTTTTCTCTCTCTATTTATGTTCATATTCGGTTTAGGTCGTTTTGGAAATAAGTTATGGAAAAGTTTGACCTATGATGAGATGACCAATGGTCTCTCTTTTTTATTTAAGGGCATGAAATGTAAATTGGTCTATACTGATGGATTTGTAGTTTATGAATTGAATGTGTGTATTTCTTCTTTCTTGCCAGCCTAAGGGAAAGAAGGCTAAGGGGAAGAAGGTGGCACCTGCCCCTTCTGTGGCCAAGAAACATGAGGCCAAGAAAGTTGTGAACCCCCTGTTTGAGAAGAGGCCAAAGAACTTTGGCATTGGTGAGTAGTAGTATTTTTTGATTGACAACATATTGTAACAGTGCAGATGATGTAAACGAATATTTGCTATCTTAACACCAATGAAGACAATCTCCCACCAAGATCGCTGATGCACCTGAAACTAAGAAAAGGAAGGCTGTACGTTTGCTTAATGTCAAATGTGTTTGTAATGATTGATTGTTTTTCCACAGGCCAGGATATTCAGCCCAAGCGTGATTTGACACGTTTTGTGAAATGGCCTCGTTATATCCGCCTGCAGAGGCAACGCTCCATCCTCTACAAGCGTCTGAAGGTTCCCCCTTCGATCAACCAGTTCACCCAGGCTCTGGATCGCCAGACTGGTAAGATTGACAAAGTTTTGGTTTCGAAGGGCCTTTACATACTCTGCAAGGACATAAATACATTTTTTCCACTCCCCCCTCTCTCGAACAGCCCTGGTTTAAGAGTTTGGAGTCTGTTCTCAACACATCTGGGAAGAACCTTTTTTTTTCCTTTTGTGGTATCCCACTATTGTGATTGGTCAAGAAATTTAAAACAAGTTAGTAATGTGGAAAAGCAGAACTTTTAGTGTTCTTTCCACCTAGAGAAGATAACACCTGATTCAAATGAATGGATCACCATCAGCTTGTCATTGAGATCTTACATCAGGTGTGCTGTGGTAGAGAAACGACATGTGGGACAGCAGCCGTGGAGGATTGGAGTCATCCACCTGCATAAACTACTGAGCTAAGCAGCAGGCAATAAAAAACTCTTGTTCTTGCAGAGTACGTACATGCCTTTTTAGAAAGTGTTTCTGTTGGCATAGTAACCTGAAAAGTTTTTTGTGGGACTTTAAAGGTACACTTGCCGCTTTACAAATGATGTGAAAGAATATTTGCTATCTGATTAGTTGTGCTGACCATTTCCACCAAGATCACTGATGAAGTTGCTTGAAATATCACTTTGTGCGGCTTCAGAAGGTGATGGGGGAGGTTTTAAAATTGTGCTGCTGCTGCTCCTCCTCAGCCACCCAGCTGTTCAAGCTGGCCCACAAGTACAGGCCAGAGACCAAGCAGGAGAAGAGGCAGAGGCTGCTGGCTCGTGCTGAGCAGAAGGCTGCTGGAAAAGGAGACGCTCCCACCAAGAGGCCTCCTGTCCTTCGTGCAGGTGAGATACAGCGATTTTGGTAAATGATAAAATTCACTATGACATGAGGGATCAAACTGGACAAAGGCTTTTCCTGATGTTGTCTAACTTGGCCTGAATGCAGTGATGACTTGAATTTCTTCACCTGAAACTTGTCTTGATGCTTTTTGAGCTTTTTAACCCTGAGCATATTTGGCCATAATTGCAGAGAGGTTTTTCTGGTGTACACGTTAGCAGATCACAAGTTAATTCAGTTTTCTCCTTTGTTACAGGTGTGAACACTGTCACCTCTCTGGTGGAGAGCAAGAAGGCCCAGCTGGTTATTATTGCCCATGACGTGGATCCAATTGAGGTACGACTGGTCAAAAATGTTTTGGCTTCATATTGAGTCGAGCTGAGTTTAGAAAGTGGTCACTGGCAATGATGTCTGAATTTCTTCACCTGAATCCTCTGTGTGGATCAAAATATACGAGCTTTTTAACCCTGAGCAGAGACCACAAATTAAAATAATTTATTCTGGAAATATGACCACATAATGGTCATTTATTTTTTTTCTCCTCCCCCTTCAGTTACTTGTTCCTGAAATAACGGGTATTTCTATGCTGTCTCTCCCTCCCAGCTGGTTGTGTTCCTGCCAGCCCTCTGCCGCAAGATGGGTGTCCCATACTGTATTGTCAAGGGCAAGGCTAGACTGGGCAGACTGGTGCACAGAAAGACTTGCACTTCAGTTGCCTTCACACAGATCAACCCGTAAGTATGAACGTAAAACTGATCTGTGACACTGCAAGATTTGTCTAGTTATTGCCCAAGTGAAATGTATTTGGATTTACTGGCCTTGTTCATTGCATCAAATGAACATTAAACTTTTGGTAGTTTTTAAGAGCATCTCTTTGCCAAAGTGTGTAAGTATTTATTTATTTATTTATTTTTTGTGCTAGTGAGGACAAAGGCGCACTTGCTAAGCTTGTGGAAGCCATCAAGACCAACTACAATGACAGATATGAAGAGGTGAGTGTTAGTGAGCTGTGGTTGTACACATTTTTGCAAGTATTTGTATCAGAGAGACAATTTTTTCAAACTCTGAACTTCTCTTTCAGATCCGTCGTCACTGGGGAGGCGGTATCTTGGGCCCCAAATCAACAGCCCGCATCACTAAGTTGGAGAAGGCTAAGGCCAAGGAACTGGCAACCAAGCTTGGTTAAAATGTTTGGAATAAAAAATTTATGTCCTAAGAAGTTTCCTGTCTTTTATTACTCACATTATTTTTAACTGGATGCCACCTGTTACTTTAGTTAAACGTAGCAATAATGGTCCATCAGAAAACATTGAGGCTTTATGAAGACTCTGGCTTTGACAGTTTAAAATTGGAAAAAGCATGAATGGAATGTAAGTCTTTAAAAAAAGAAAAGGTTGGGTAAATCCCTTTTTAAGAACATCTGTGACCTCAGTGACAGAATCTACACAGATTTAACATTTAAGTCATTTAAGAAGTTGGTTTAAAGTAGGTTTGAATGTGATTCAGATTGGAATAGACATCCATGTAGACGAGATTTAGGAGATTTAACAAGCTAGAGGGAAGCATGTAAAAAAATGGAAGTGATGTCAGTGAATCTGAACATGAGTTTTTAGTGGCTCCCCTCTAGATTTTCACTTTGATTTTCCCCTTTATCAACTGCTTTTTATGTTTAATCAGGCACTTGCTGGAATTAAACAATTTTTAGAAAATGTATTCACAATGAAATTCTGCCGTCTTCAGTTCCATCCTTTATTCCCACACTTGAGTTGCTATTTACACGTTATCAGTGAATGTTCTTTAGGGATGTAGTACAGTTGAATGGAGGTAATGTTTGCTTTCCACAATTTAAGTAATTACAATCTAATGAAATCACAGTTTAATCTTCTTGATGAACTTGATATACCACATGTAGGAGGTCGCTGCACATAAGCCGTACCTAAAAACAGAAGAATTGGTGACTGGTTAATTCTTACGCTCAGAGCAACTATTATGAGAGGAAAGTAGTTCAAGTCCACCTACCATGTTATTACATACTGCATGTGTTCGTTCCTCAGAGTGATTCTGGTCTGTCCACCGACTGGTCCACCAGGAATAGTGCTCCCTGCACGATGGAAAACACTGATGTTAAAGGGGCAGCAGTGTCCAAGACAGCCAGATGTTTTTAATGATTCAGCCGGAGAGCAGTGATGAGTTTGCTGAACCGGAGTCATTACCGAAGTCTGCATCGATGAAGATGGGCACAGCTCCAGTGACGCTGGACATGGCCTCGAGGTCGCGGTAATGCCAGCGGTTTCTGGTGACATCGTTGTCCGGTACAAACGGTTTACGAATCTCTGTGAGCCTGACGACTCCCACCACCTCCACCTCATCCTCGACCTGCATTTAAAGCGTAATTTGATGTGCATTCTTCATTAAGCTGCAAGCGGGAAAAAAAACTGCTAGATGCAACTACAGGAGGCTTGTGCTTGATGCAAACATCTGCAACACAGTTTTTATTCAGGTTCAGTTAGTACAAAAAATGTGCAATAAAAATTAAGAATGTTTCACAAGTCAGCAGGTGTCTGACTGCTGCAGTGGAGAAACGAGCTTAGTTCAGTCAGCATGAGGTTAATGAGCCTTTTTTTTTCTCTAGAACCCAAAAAAACAAGAACCTCCTATTTTTCTAATGTAAGTCCAAAATCTTTTCGACTAACCTGCCCCTTTAACCTCGTCTCTGGTCTTATTTTCTGCCTCGGGACATATCCTCTGTTCACCAGGATTGTGATGCTGCAGCAACAAAAGAGCAACGTTGATAGATGTTGCATGAAGTCTCTGGACAGTGATGCGTCATCAGCTCCTTACCCGAGGTCGGTGCAGTAGAAAGGGGTGATGACGTTCGCGCCCGTCTCTCCGCTTGAAGACAGCCTTCCTGCATCTCTGGCCTCCTTCTCCGGGTCGACAGGCGAGCGGGGCAGGATGTAGAGCTCCTGCGAGTGGTCGTAGCGCCCGCGTACTTTCACCCTCCTGTACTCTAGATCGTTCAGCTCACGAGGGCTACAGCGCAGCGAGAATAAAAATACAGACAGGGACATTACAAATAATGAAACCTGCATTGTTTTTTTTTATTTAACTTCAAAGCACATTTAGTGTTTTGTGCATTAAAATTCTGGAAATGATCACGGATTAATACACAAGATAAAATTGAACTGATTCAGCTGATTTGGTTTTTCCAACTTTTTCCTGACACCGGGTACATTTTCCATTGATCCCTAGATATTTGCATTCACTCCTAAATACTTAATTTTAATTTCAAAGTTGAAAACCTTCCAACTTTGAAAATTCCCAGAATTTTACAAACCTAATTAACATTCACTCTGTAAAAACAGCTCATATAGAAATACTTATATTCCTAAATATTGTCAAATTATCTTACAATTAGGCAAAAAAAAAGAAAAACTATCTGCCAATGGGATACAATATAGTTACTTGGCTAGAGTTCTTAAAATTTGATATATAGTTCTTTTAAAATAAGACAATGTTCTTGAGTAAAAATTAAAAAAAAAGCTTTTCTATTTAGATGAAAAATACGTCTTGTTTTTTTGTTTTTTTTTTACTTTTTGTAGCTATTTCTTGTATAGAAATGTGTTATTCCTGGATTATTTCTGCACCATTTAAGCAGCTTTAAAGCTCTGGAGCTGCTTTCATCTGTGGAAAAGGTTTTAATGTTTTTCAGTTCGCTGCTTTGAGTATTCTGTGTCAATTTAGACTTTCAACAAACGTACTTACTCAACAGGGAGAGGAATGGGCTCTAATGTTGTCAGTCGCTGCAGCTCATCAATCAACCCCATTTTCCACTGACGCCTTTTCATCTTCGACGACATATCAATTATAAAGAAAGCATTAGAAATACTTCAGTTAATTTCATTTTTTTTTTTTAAAAAGACACCACAAAGGGGATATATTGTACCTGCCATGAGCCAAGGCCAAAGGTGGTGACAGGGATGAGAAGCAGGAACCATTTGAGGAAAGAGTCCTCGCTTTTCTCTGCTTCAGCTGCCGCAGAGCCGGACAGCCGGCCAAAGCCGATAAACTTTCCTGAAAATGTACAGGAGCAAAGTTACCTCTTTGTCGTTTAAATTGTCATATTATGTTCTGTAGGTGGTGAGATCTTCAAAGTCTTTGCAGGAACATTTTCCTGTTTTTAGACCCAGCTGATGAAGTGTCCATCTTCACGTCTGAGAAGAGCCGTCTCTCTGAAATGATTGTTTTATATCCAGTCATGTGACCGAACTGTTTAACCTAACTAGTTGTCAAATGCTCTTGCATTTCTTTTGTTTTGTTTTGTTTTTTTTATTTACGCCAGTTACTTTTCCAGCCTTTTCCTGTCACAACGTTTTTGGAGCTGTGCTGCTGCCATCCAAGTCAAAATGAGCAAATATTTTCCATGAAATTGTAAAATGTCACAGTTCTTTGTGCTCTATCAGGATTAAAATTGCTGGTTTATGAAATTTGAGAAATTTCTATTTTAATCTACGTTTTACATTTTTGGGAATTTGGGTAGTTCTAATTGTTTCTGTTTATCAGAAATATCAGAACAAGACAAAAGCTACTTATATTCACTATTTGTACTGAATATAGTCAACACATGTTGTGTTTACGGATGTTGAGTCCAATAAACTTAACGTAACATACAATGAATGGAATATAGGTCAATATGTCCTAAAAAGCTGGATCGAGTATGGGACTTTAAGACAATTAAGATAAATAAATTAAAAATAAATTAAAAAATTGAGCACATTGTGGTTTTGACTTTTAATTTATAGCATATTTTATCCTTTTTTCAGGCGTACTCTTGATGATACGTGCAAGGTTGTGCATTTTTGAGTGTTCTTCATTTTTTTTAAACATATTTTTCATTTTTAGACTACTGAAAACAAGAGATCTGGGAAACATTCCTGACAGGAGTGAAATGTTGATGCATGTTTGTTTCTAGAGAAAAAGTTGGTTGGTGAAGTGTCTAAACAGCATGTTGATGAATTTAGGTTCTTAACTACCTCCTCCAAGGTTTCAGCTCTGATAGGACTGAATGTTGACAATCCGATCAAACAGTTCTGGAGCAGCTCCAGTTTTTGGTGTTAATGTTTCAATGGCGATTCTGATGTTTTGGATTTTAATATCAAAGAAAGATGCAAACTCATAAACTCAGGAGCTAACTGTGCTGGGGGGGGTTAGTTAGTTTCAAAACAGTGGCAAAAAAGCAGCTGATTGTTATTGATATTCCTGCTGATCATGTCAGAAAAATTGCTTGTCTAACCTTTAACAGTGTTGTAAGTATGAAAGCTTTTTAAAAATAAAATATTTCATAATGAATGAGTAGATTTGTAAGTACCGTTTCCACGTTTGAAGAGTCTCGGTACGAAGAAAGTCCTCTTAATGAAAACAACGTGAGTCTGTAAAGACATAAAACACTCGAGTCACACATCTGCAGGTCGCTGAGGAAAATGACATTCACGTTTTCTTTGGAATATAAAAACACACATATGAACTATTCTCCAACGAATGACCCACCTGTTTCCTAAGTGTCGGGAGGAGCCTGCTCGAATAAGCCAGAAGTGATTTCAGAGAAGCCATAATGAATTAAAACATTAATGAAAACGAGCTGTAAGTATCAGACAGGGCTGCTGCATAACAGCTACATAACTGACATGTTTCTGCCCGGACACAGAAGAGGAGGGGGGACGGTGTTCGGTGTTACCCCTTCCGGTTAGGCGACACTTGACCCACGTGCGTAAAAAAAATAATGTGTTGACATATATATATATTTTTGTAATTCAGCGGGATTCTAGTGATTCTAGTGTTTGTTTCTTTTCGCACTTTTTAACTGCTCCATACCACTGTACTTGTAAACATGGATCTCGCGGCTAAGGACGCATACATTCAGAAACTTGCCAGTAAAGTATTTTCTCACCAAGAGAAAGAGCTGAAGAAGAGACCGTTTGGTGAGATTTGCTGCTTTATTTTCAACTCAATGTAAAGCTTTTAGGGGGTTCTAAATAGAAACAACCTTGGTAAATGTGATTTGTTGCGTCAGTGGTTGAAAGAAAGAAAGAAAAAAAGAGAACTTTATTAATCCCCGAAGGGAAATTCAAATTGTCAAGTGTTTATCATCATCAAAGTGTAAAAAAAAAAAACAAAGAAAAAAAACCCAACAACAAACAAACAAAAAACATTATCTAGTTAATTAGATAGAATTAAACTGTCTTATTGCTGTGGGGACGAAGGATCTCCTGAATCTTTCTGTTCTGCAGCAGTGAGAGGAGCCGACTGCTGCAGCT
>JBAMYA010000004.1:4454736-4515039 GCA_037176975.1 Arrhamphus sclerolepis
CGGTCCCTCTCCTCTTCAGTATGGCTGATGTGCTGTCCCTGGTTTCCAAATTAACTCAAAGTTTGACTGACCTGCTGTGAACCAAAGAACATGGCGGCATTTCTCTCACATTTACACATGGCTTCTTCCTTTCATTAAAAATCTTTAACCGGCATTTGTAGATGGCATGGGAGTCTGTGTCCTGAGACAGGGATTTCTGGAGTCCATGCAGGATTTTCATGACCAAATAATGTCTGTCTTCAGTGCTGTGCTGCCTCAGAGATTGCAGGTATCCATTACTGAATTTTGGCCTTGTCCTGTGCGCACAGAGATTTCTCCATTTGTTTGGAATCTTATGATGATATTAGTAGAGATGATGCAGTATTCAAAAAAGCCGAATAATTATTCTGAAACTGTCTCACCCAATCATATTACTGACCTGTTAGTACTTAACCTAATTAATTGTGTTATGTTTCTCCAGGTTTTCTCTTTAGTATCATTTGCACGGCCCAACATTTTTGGTATGTTTTGTTGTCATCACATTCTAATTCACATTTCTTTTGATGTTCTGATTAAAATATGGGTTTTTAGATTTGTAGTTGTATTGCAGTTTATTCACTAATGTTTTGGCAGTTGCGTGAAAATATTGATTGACCTTAAAGCCATTAAAACTGGGCCAAAACATCAGCTTCAAGCCTTGGTGCTTCATAACCTTGAAAAGAAAAACAGTTAATCATACTTTTCTTGGGAAATGTTCACATCAGGTTCCAGATTGAAACTCTGGCTGGTGTATCATGGTGTGCTGACACTGTGCCTGTTGTACCAGATAATCTTGACATTTTACTTCAACTTTAGTTCCTTTGCTACATTTAGAACACTGCACACAGAGTTCCTTAAATGTTACGCACTATCTATCTTTTTGGTCCGCTGTTATGTGGATTTGTTATTATTTTGCATGCATACTGTATGGTTGCAGTTCAGTGAGACTGAACGCCTAAAGAGCAGTGTCGCCAACTCAGCAACCGTAGTTTGAAAAACAGGCCCAAAATATGCCCGATTCCAAACCCAATGCTGACGCATGCACATCAGCTACATTTATTTTTGATTTACAAATCAATACACTCAGTTACACATCTAGTTGTTTGCATGACTCCTGTGTGAATACAAGATAACATTACATCATTGAAATGCCCAATATAAAACCAACAAAACCAGCTTTCTCGCAAACCATAAAGCCACTATAAGAAATAAAAATTCAACAGAGCCTGTTTTTTTTTGCACGCAACCAATTAAGATTTAAATCACAAATGAACAGAGCAATGGCAGCCCTAAACCAGCAAAAAACAACTTTCTAGAACATCTCAATTAAGATAAATTAATGACTAAATAAAAACTATTGATATGCTAATAAATAAAAAATTCTTACTTGCCTGATCTCTTTCATGGCTGACGCTGATGGCTGACCTTTTTTTCCAGTGCAATAACTCTTGTTTTTACAACTATAGTTTCTGCACATTTGTGTTTTGTTGGGTAGATTTGATCAATGCTTCAACAGGACCAATAAAATAAAATAGCAAGTATACAGAGAGGGCCCAAACATGACAGAAGCCCGTATTATTTATTCAAAAACAATGTCCGATTCGACGCAAACGAACGCGGTTGTTGGGGCTCCATCGGGCCCAGGTCGGGTTGCAGAGCTCTAGGGAGCACAACTCATTGGCCAACCTCACTCTTGTTTCTGCAGAACATTATAACAAAAGAAATAAAATAAAATAAAAAAGATGAAAAAAAAAAAGGATTACTAAAAAAGGGACTGCTAAAAAAACAAAACAAAATAAAAAAACAAATAGAAAGATGCGGAAGGGACTTGATTCCTACCTATGAGGTGCCGTGAGGGACATCATTATTAATTAGCATTCACACACACACACACACGAAGCCAAACTCTCACATACTATACTGAAAACCTCAGACACATACAAATGCTCTTATACATACAACTGAAAATCATTTTACTGTATTTTCTGGACTATATGTCGCACTTTTTTTGGAAGTATGGCTGGTCCTGCGACTTGTATTTGGAAGCAACTTATATTTCAAAAATATACGCCATGTCATCTATAGCTCACAGTTCTCAGCTGCTCGTGCCCCGCACACAGTTAAAACACACCCTCTGTTTGTCTGCCACCAACCACCAGCATGCCTGGGTCAGAATCCTCGCGGGCATTCTGTGATTGGCAGCACTGGCCCAAAGAGCTGGCTTCAGGCTGGGTCGCTACAATATTTTGCCAGTGTTCTTTGGCCTGTTATGTAACTGAATAGTCTTTACAGATTAATTTTTTGTTCTTGGATTCTCGTGTAATAAATGTGAATGGCTTACACATATATAGTGCTTTCCTGTAGACCTTTACTTATTCACACACACATTCAGTAACCTGGGGTTCAGTGTCAGTGTTCAGTCTTTTAAAAACACATGCGTCTTTTAGGCTAATGCAATTTATATGTTTGTTTTTTTTTCCTCTTCACAAAGTATTTTTTGACAGATGCGACTAATACTCCGGTGCGACATATAGGCTGGAAAATAAGATATACATAAAACAGAAACTCCACCCGTACACACAAGTGAAAATCCTCTTGTACATACAACTGAAAATCTTAGCTGAAACGGAAGCTGACTGGTTAAGAAGAGAAACTTTGTAATATACATTAATGGCAGTAAACTTGTTTTCTATCCATGATGTCAGCAGTCAAGAACAAGTCTGACTGAAGTGACAGCTTTCCAGTGTATGCATATTTGGAGCTGTGGGGGTCCGTGTAAATCCTTGTATCATTCGTTCTTTCCATTTTCAACTGATAATCAAAAATAATGTCTTCCAAATCAACTGTGTAAATCTAAATAACTTATTTCATGTATCAATCCAACTAAAAACCCTCTGTTACTCTGAATCTGACAAATGTCTTTTCAGATCATGTCAGTGAATCTTCTGATGCTTATTTCTGATCACTGCAGGACATCACTGCATCTGCTGCAGCGCAGGACATTTCTCCATGCGTCAAACCAGTCACTTTTTTATTTTTTTTACATTTTTGATTGTCAGTTGAAAATGGAAAGTATGAACGATACACAGATTTATACAGACCCCCTGTGGCTCCAAGTACAGATTCACTGGACTGTTGCCTCTCCTCACTTTTCTTATCTCAGCTGCATGACAGCCTCCTGTTACCACAGACAGCTTCGGCAATTAACGATGCTAAAGTTAGCCTCTGATTTGCCAGAATATTAAAAGGCTATTCCATGTTCATGATATATTCTTTACTATCTAAAAGATAATTCAGTACAGGTTTGAGCAGTCTACCTATTTTGTTTTTTGATCTGGACCTGCTATAGAGCAGCCTTAATGCTCTAAAATGTGGTGGAATTGTCCTTTAGCTTTCTCATGGATGAGAAGCTACCTTCAGCATTAAATAATGTTGAGGCTTCGGTCAACCTTGTTCTTGGCTGCTGACATCATCACTGTGGTTAGAAAGCAAGTTTATCATCGTTAAACTATATTATAAAGTTTCCCTTCTCAACCAATCAGCTTCTGTTTTAACTGAAAATTTCAGTTGTATATATATGTAAGAGGATTTTCAGTTGTGTGTATGAAAGGATTTTTAGTTTTATGTATGAGAGGATTCTCAGTTTTGTGTATGAAAGGATTTTCAGTTGTGTGTATGAAAGGATTTTTAGTTTTATGTATGACAGGATTTTTAGTTGTGTGTATGAAAGGATTTTCAGTTGTACATATATATGGGAGGATTTCAGTTGTGTGTAAGAAAGGGATATTTCATGATATGATATATGAGAATATTTCACTAGCATAACTAGGAGCTTTTCTCTAGTTTATGTGAACACATTTCAGTTGTGTGTGTGAGTGAATACATTTCCAGTTGTATGTATGAGAACATTTCACATACATATGTGTAAGATTTCACTTTTGTGAGTAATGTTTTCAATATAATATGTGAGAGAGTTTGGTTTCAAATGTGAATGCACTTCATCTGCATGTGTCAATGCTAATTCAGAATAATGTCCCTCAAGGCACCTCATACCTACCAGTCTAAACCAAGCACACTTTCGGTCTCTCAGTCTTTTTGTATATAAATAAAACTGTGTGGCACACAAAGAACTCACTTGCCATATGTTCCTGTCAAGCAACCATGTCTTAAAAACAAGCCCACAAAAGCAACCTGTGACTCTAAATTATATCAAGTGACTCAATAGAAAAAGAGCCCCAAAGTTACATATTATAAGCTGAATTGGCAACGATGCTAAAGAGCCAAAAGAGAACATAACTGTATGTCAATTAAGACAGATGAGTTTTTACCCAACCTGTTGCAATTTATCTTTTTTGTCCTTCTTATTCATTTTGTGCTTCATATGAACTGCAGAAGTTGTCTGTGTAGTGTGTTTATCTATTGTACCTCTTTCTGTACAACCTTCAAATTACATTTTTGTATCCACTGTTTTAAATGTGTCTTCAGGCCTTTGCTCTGTGACTTTCTTTGTGCTGCAGCCCAAAACTGAAACAGATTAACAGTTAACAAGCCCTATAAAACATGAACTTGCTGTCACTGGGAAACAGTATCTTCCCTGCATAACAGGACACTGTGTGGAATGCAAGCGTGCTATTTGCATTATAGGTAAGGTACATTGAGATGGCAGAGCAGTGCCTAGTGCTGGGGCTATTCTGTAAAGGTTATAATGAGCTTTTATTGATCAAAATATTTATTTCATTCTTTTGTAGAAAAGTGTTGATGCTCCTAGTAATTTTTGTGGGATTTTAGTTTGTGTACATAGATAAGATAGATAGATAGATAGATAGATAGATAGATAGATAGATAGATAGATAGATAGATAGATACTTTATTTATTCCACAAGGGAATATAGATGTATAAACTAATAAATAAGGCAATACAAATAATGAAGATGTAAAAAGATATAAAACGACTTTTAGAAACATATACATATGTACACATATACATTGAAAAAAAGAAAAATATAGGTAATGAAGAAAAATATGAGTAATCTAACCATAATTTCACAGAATAATATAAACTACATTGGCTAACAATATAAACTGCATTGAAAGGGAACATTTCATTTCCGTAAAAATCAAGATATTTTGACCAATAATCAAATGAGCAAATATTGAATTTTATTTTATTTCCAAATGTATTTATTTATGTAAAGTTAACAGCGTTGATCTTGGACTTTTGGACTTGCGTGTTTATCTTCATTCAATAATTCTTCTCTATGGACAAATTATCTCCTCTGCAGAGAGCTGCTGTGATTGGGCTGATGCTGCCCTGCCGGGGCTCCTTTTGAACACGCAGCTCCGCTCCTCATTGGCTGAACGCCTGTCTGGGGCGTTCCACCGAAGCTGCCCCGGTTGTGTCCGGGTAAGATGGCGTTGGAAGAGCAGTGCTCGGCACCACCTCGATGGCGGGCCATATCAGCGACACACGTAGAGTTCCCCGAGGGTGCGTAAAATAATCCTTGTCCTCTAATGGCTGAAGTTCTGTCAAGCGTCCACAGCTTTGTAATTTCCGGGCGGAGAGTATGTTTTGCCGCTACTGAATGGACACGGCCGTCAGTAACTGCAAAATACTGAGCTCAATGGTAAAACCACAGCATTGAGGCGACTGCGAAATTGTGAGACAGTGCCGCATGCGCAGTTTGTAATAATGTTCACAATGGAGGCTAGCGAGCTAGCTAGCTGTGTTGATAAGAGCTTTGTAAATTTTCCCGTGAATTAACGAATAGGAACTTTACGGAATATTTGGCAAAACGTATATTATGTCAACGATAATATGTTTTTATTGCTGGAAATTATTTGTTGTTTTTTTTCTTCGCATTGCATTGTAACCAGCTCTGCTGCTAACGTTCTGTACAGCTCTATGGCCTGATTCTGATTTGTCTAAACTGTAATGAACAACCCAGCACTGACTTTTCTGAATTATTAAGATAAAATGTTGTATGTGTTGTTTGGATTATATGCTAGCTAACCTATCATATCCTTTAAAAAACAAAACTGTACTCTCTTCGTTAAAATGTGTGTTCACCATCTGAGTCTCCCAGTCCTGGGTGGTTTTACAAGTTTTAGTGCGTCTTTACATCAGTACTGTGTTGTAGGTGATCTGACGGGACAAGTACTGGCCTACATCAGTCTCCTACCTGTCGCCATTCTCGTGGGGTTTGTCACACTTATTGTGTTCAAACGGGAACTGCACACGGTGAGTCTTTTTCTTGCACCTGTGGTGGTGTTGCCTGTCAGAGCATCTGCTTTAAAGGAAGTCTGTCTGTCAGGCAGAGGTGTGGAGGCCATTCACGTGAATGGGAATTGAGTCAGACTCGAGTATAGGGTTGATGTTTAAAATATTTCCAGATAAATACCAAAACTGATATCTTGTCACTTGTCTTTGTTACAATATCGGAATGATACTTTTTTGATACCAGTAGAAAAGGGGGCATTCATTACAACTTGTTTTAATCGTGCTTCGTCATTTATTGTCATCTATTTCTACAACTACATAATCAATGATACTCATGAGATTTTTGTAATGAAGACTCTGTACTTCTTTTCCATCAGAAAGCAACATTGTGTTGTAAAATTTTGATCTTTGCAGGATTGCAACTTTTTTCTGTAATACTGATGCTTATGTTGTATAATTACATTTTTCCATGAAATCACAAATTTTTTACATAATACTACTTGTAAAATATCAGGTTTCACAAAATTGTGAGACTTTGACATGAAATTATGATAGCATTATCATAAAATCCCTTTTTTTTTGTCATAAACACTCAAATTTGGCGTTAACCGGTAGATTGGAGGTGCTTTGACAAACAGGTATTGAAAATAGTTCTTGGATGACAGACTTTAAACAATAACAGAAGGGTATTGATTTTAGACAGGTGCTGAGAAGCAGGGCAGAAGGTCATGAGTGCTCATGTGCTGCCTGTTTTGTTTATATTTTACAGATTTCCTTCTTTGGTGGACTACTCCTTAATGAAGGCGTGAACTGGCTGCTGAAGAACATTTTCAGAGAGCCGCGCCCTTGTGCAGGTGAGTTGAGGAATGAGTTGTTGGTAGTATTGGGCAATTCTGCAGGGAAAAAAAAAAAAAAAAAATCTCAGTACAAGTGTATTGTTTTCAGTAATGCTGTATATCGTCAATGCAGTTGAGTTATGATGACAGTGACATTCCGATCTACTGCAGGACACTAGCAGCATGCTTGTACAGTAGGTGCCCGATGGTCAGTTCTGCTTTTTGAATAGTGTTGCTCTGCTTTTCAGGATAAAACGGCTCCTGCAATGGATGCTTTTCACACATTAATTCCACACAATATCTGGAGCACCATGTCAAGACATGTCTGCTGTTGGTGCATTATTTAATCAACACAAACTCACTGCATAAGCAGTATGTGAAAAATCTAAATACGCCCCATATTTCAGCAGCTTGTGAAACCACCTTTAGCAGCAGTAACTTGAAATAATCGTTTCTGTATCACATTATCAGTCCACGTGGAGGAATTTTGGCCCACTTTTAAAATGTTTGCTTTCATGTTTTTAAGCACAGCTTTTAAGGTCTTACTTAAGCATTTTAGTGAAGTGCTGAGATGTATAAGACCAAGTATATTAACTTTGGTGCTTAACCTGACTCAAATGCTTTAGAGTTTTCCAAACATGTTAGACAAAACTCCACATTGTTTATTTATATTTCTCTCTGCTTCTGTTGTGTTTATGCAGGGGCTCACTCAACCCTGTACTCAGAATATGGGATGCCCTCCAACCACTCCCAGCTTATCTGGTTCTTTGTTGTTTACTTCTTTCTTTTTCTTTATTTAAGGTAAGTTGGGTTTTTTTTTCTTGCTTTTTGGTGAGGTAAATGGGGAAATTGCAGGAAGTAGAGTTGGTTGCTTAAATTTGTTGTTTCAGTGTTCATAGTGGCATTTTCAAGTTAGAATAATATATGCATGTGTAAATTGTATATTGCATACTACAAGGATTTTTATACCCGTTTAAATACATTTTATCAAATAAAAGCCTGTGTCTTTCTACTTTTACTCAGATGCTTAAGGTAGTGGCTCACCTCTGGGTTTTGTTTGAATGTGTTGAAAATGTAGATTATTATTATTATTATCATTATCTTTTTTTTAAATTTTTTTTTTTTTTTAAAGGATTTATTTTTGCACCGAATGATAAAGAGTGATTGCATCTAGGGCTGGGTCATATTGACACAACTTTGGCAGAATGTTGATATACAATATAAGTATTTTATACAAATTTGGCAAAATGGTTATTTTGTTATTATGTGGCAAGCATATGTCATAACAATCACTTTTACATAAAGGCTTTAACTTTCCAGTTTCCAAACAAACAAAAAAGTAAACAGCAGCATATGAAACCTCTCCCGTTTCAAAATTTGCGCCACAGTTGTTAACATGTAAATAAAAAGATAACAACAATAATTATAAAAAATTAGTAGTCTTGAGTCATAACAAATGCAGTCAACGATGTCATGAAAATCTGCTTCTCAGCTGGATTTAGCAACAAGAAAATATATTAAATTTATTTGTTTATTTTAGATTTATTTATTTCTTTTTTTAGTTGTAATGTTCTGCAGAAACAAGAGTGAGATTGACCAATGAGCAGTAATAAATATAGAATGCTTTTCACATACTTGCGAGTTCTGAGAAAGCCCAGCTGCAGCCATTCTGTGGACTATGAGACAAGATGACAACAAATGGTTTTAATGATGAATTTAATGTTGATATTGTGATATGATACCATATGTATATCTATTTCTGAAATATACTGTTTCAAATCTCATATTGGTATACAACCCAGCCCTAATGGTATTCTCTATCTAGCATAGACGAGTGCATACATAGGGATGCATGCATTTTAACCAAATTCTCCTCAGGCTAAACAACCTCCTAAAATGCTTTTCTGTGTTATTGGTGTTGATCTGCTGCATTAAAACCATGTGCATATTTCATATTTAGCTGGATGAGGAAAACAACTTAATGTCTTTATACCTTTACTTGTGCTGGAATAAGGTTTTCATGTAAAGCTGTTTAGGTTTAGGCTGCTGCCCCCGCGACCCAAAACCGGATAAGCGGGAGTTAATGGATGGATGGATGTAATGGAAAAGATAGGGACTTCCTCCTACTAAATGCAGTTTTTCAGGAGGAGTTATGGTTTTGCTATTATGACACACTCCCGCTACTGTATAAAATTAAATTGGATGAAAACCATCCTGTTCTTAGCAAGGCTTTTACTTTGAAAGATATGCATTGATAGCAGACCAGACTTTCATAACGTCATTTGGGATGAATGAGTGAAACAGCACCGTTGTAAAATTATATGTAATGCTGCAGATGCTTCATATTGTATAACAAAATGTTAAAAACAGCATGATTCATCCATTAAACTGACTAATTAAAATGGTAACCTATGCCCTATGGTGAGCTATCATTTTAATTTCCTCTGTGTTGATTTGTGGAAACACGGCATTTATTTGATGTTGGTTTGTTTCAGGGCTTTTTGTTGTTATTACGCAGATTAGAAGAATGCTTTCACTCATTCATACACACTTGTATGAGGTAGATCTTATGGTGTGTGTGAACTACCTTAATTTCTTCCAGAATGCATCAAACGAACAATGCTCGGTGCGTGGACCTGCTGTGGAGACACATACTGTCCATTATGTTATTGGGCATGGCCTTGTCAGTGTCGTACAGCAGGTGAGCGACTTGTCTTCTCATGTCACCTTCATATTATCAAGATAAATCCTCAAATCTGGGGCTAAAACTTACAGTTATATTATACTGTGTATTAAGTTTTACTGTGAGGTGTTTGTTTTTACAGTGAACTTTAAAAAGGAGTTGTGTGATTGGAAAGTAAAATGCACATCCTTAATGTATCTGCAGCTCAACTTGACTCTTGAGCTGTTTCTTGAAAATGTATCTGAGCATAAAAATGGCAGGTGTGACCCGTTTATTGTTCCTGTTTAGAACTATAAAGTTGAGTTTATATAATTTATATATCAGGAATGATTTCAGAATGTCCCCCTTGAGACAGACATCACATAGTCTGCATCACTGCTAGATATTTTCAATGAAGAGCTGCTGCTGTTTCTACTTCTGTTTTTATCCAGATGGATTCGTGTGACGTGGATTTTTGTCATCTCCCTATGGCCAACAGCACTCTACAAACATTTGTGTGCAGCTTTAAAGGACATGACATTACATTCCACTGCATTTGCCCTGCATGAGTCAATATGTGCTGTGTTGACACACTTGGCTTTAATCTGAGACTCATTACATTCAAATTAGAGAAATGCTCAAACTTTTTCAGGCCTTTGAAACCTCTGGAACCAGATCAAGAGGTTCCACCTCAGAGCAGCTTGAGGCTCAAAGGTCAACCATTGATTCTTTTACAGTTTAGTTCAACCATTGAAACAGTATATGCAGTGTGTGAGTCTTTCCTGTCCTTGAATTGATGAAATGCTCATCGTCATGCGTTTACATCATTCTTTCTGCGCGTCTTTCATTCTCAGGGTGTACCTATTGTATCACACCTGGAGCCAGGTCTTCTACGGTGGAGTGGCTGGCAGCACCATTGCTATAATCTGGTTCTTTTTCACACAAGAGGTGTTGACGCCATTATTCCCCAAAATAGCAGCTTGGTAAGTAGCTCTCCGAATGTGCTTCTTCCTTCTGTTTGTCTCTGGGAAGGACCAGTCGTCCTCAGCCTGAAAGAGCCGACTAAAAATGATCCGTAATGTAGTCTTCAATATCCTGTTTGTTTGCTTTTTACACTTAACAGGCCAGTTTCAGAGTACTTCCTGGTGCGAGACACAAGCCTGATCCCTAACATCTTATGGTTTGAGTATACAGTGACCAGATCAGAGGCAAGGTATGAAACTTTAACTGCGATGGATCACGTTCTGTTGCACATGTGTAGTATTACAGCAAAGGCCTGGAGCTGGATCTGACTGAGCAGACAAACTTCAGTTTAACTCGGGCTTTTTAGGGTACTGGCAGTGGTTAGCTTCTTACTGAGCTATGTCACCATGGTAGCTTATGTTAGGACCTTTTGAGTGAAAAATGGCACGTTAAAGTATGTTTTTAAAACTGGAGATCGACTCATAGATGAGAACAACACTGGGTACTTTTCCTTCATGTAATATCATCTCCTTTTTGGGGGGAAAGAAAGTGATCCAATTAGTGTTGATACGACTTTTGGGGCATTTTGACCTTTTGACCAGAAATTGATATAAAATGTCCAAATCCACTGAGCCGTGCGTTACGCCGCCATAACATCGCCGTAGGCTATGTTGTCACGTTGCTATGGGAACCATGATGGCAGAATTTTTTTTCATAATTGGTCCTGATTTACTAAAAAGTCTGTCATAACCTTTTGACTTTCGATAAATAAAACTTTTTAAGACAAATTAGAAAGCAATTTAGCATACTAGAAATTATTCAGGAAGTGGAACTGAAGGGGTAAAATTGTTTTTGGGACACGTCAGGAAGAAGAGTTCCAAGTTAAAACTTTAAGAGCAATCATGCAGCTGGACCATATGAACGACTAAGTTAGATAAAATTACTGCTTTTCATAACAAATAATTTTAATGCCAGAGTTCCTTTGTTTGAACTACAGTATTATTTGAATTATTTCCCTTATTTATTTGATTTTCATGCTCATATATTGAGAATTTTGTCTGTTGATCGCTACCATATTTCCATTTATCTCTGATTGCAGCTTTAGCTGTCTTCAAGAAAACCTGGTTGTGTTGAACTAACTCTGTTGAATGCACCTCAGAATTGAGGCTGATGTCATGGCTGACATGTCAAACCTCAGCTGTAACTTTAACAGAATAATTGTAATTGTCATCAATGGTCTTACGGTTTATATCTTTCACGAAGAGGGACTGGAAGCTGAACACAGGGAGCATCTTTAGGCCTGTTTTCTGCTTTTACCGCAGAGACCGTGCTGCTTTTAGTCTGGGCCGCCACATATTTTTAATTACTTCACAGTAGTTGAAAATCATGTCAGAAGTTTGAAGCTCTGCGTTTGTCTTATGTTCGCCTAAAATAACTGTCAGGGAAACGTGGGTCGACACGAACTCGATAACTGCAGTTATTGCAAAAAATTTGCGTGGGGGTGATCTCTGGGCGAAGCGAGGTCACAGCCTGGCTTCTGGTGAAACCAGAGATTTGTCCTTGAGGCATTAAAGGCCTTTGTGATAGTCAAGTTACACTGTGCGAAACAATAGATGATTACAAGGCAGAAATGTGTTCATATTTATCAAGAACAGTGTCTTCCTGCTGCTTTGTTTGCATGCGCCGCTACTTCCTTCTAAAGCACGTTACACAGTTATACATGAATGAATTTAGATTCTTAAGCAGGGGAAGTTAGTTAATATGCTCAGAATCCAAGTTAAATAGAACTGATATGCTATAAATTTTGGTGCTGCCATTTCTGTTTGTGTTTATTTCTTCTCTCTTCTTTTAGGAACAGACAACGAAAGCTTGGAACAAAACTTCAGTGACCTGCACAGTTCTTTTGTAAAAACTGAGTTTAGGACCACACACATGCGCGTGCGCACACAAACATTTTCATCCACGAACACAAACTAATGCTCACTCAACAAGAAAAAAAAAAACAAAAAAAGAAGAAAAAAAAAATGAAAGGAAAAAAAAACCCACACACACTGGAGAACCATCTTTTGGACCGACGCGGTTGCGAGGAGTGTAGGGCAAAAACCCGTTTACAGTTGGTGAGAGTGCCTGGACCTGGCCAGGAGCCTACAGCCTAAGCAAGTCCGTCCACACGCCTTTCCTTCTTGTACAGCTTGCCCAAAATGCTCTTCAGTGCATGCAAGACTGTGCAAGAGGCATACTATTTAATGATAGATTAATATATATATTTTAACTATAAATGCACGCGGACAGTAACGGTTTACTGTAAGAGATTCAAGGACCCAAAAAAAGGAGGCTTCGGTTAAGTTTGTAACAAATTGGTGGGTGTCAGTTACAGCATGTATTTAGTGGTTGTTTTTTTTTTTGTTTGTTTGTTTTTTTTGGGGGGTTTTGAATATTCTGATGGATAGTTGGTGAGAAGGGATGGGTGGGGAGGGGGGTTGGTTATGGCTTTGTTGATGATGTGTGGAATTAACCAGTTATATAATAGAAAATGAACAATTTCTTTGAAAAATTGGTCATGGTGTAATATACATAAAAATTTGCACTTTGTGAAATTTCCAAGCAAAAAAAACAAAAAAAAACCAGGCTAATACTAGTTTAATGTTAAGATCCAGCCCCCTCTTTTCCCTGATCAGTCTTTGCTTTGTCTTTGACTGCCAGTCCTGTTATTATTAGGCACCAAAGCTGATCTGCGATCTGTGTTGATTTAATGTACCTTTTTATATAAGATTGATTATTGAGGCTGTGGTTTCTGTTCATCCATGTTTGAGGGTTATGACACTGAATTGCAGCAGCACATTTGAGTTTTTTTTAATTTTTCTTTTTATTATAGACCTCACTTTGGACCGAGAAGGTGTTTTCCTGATGCCTTGCAAACAGTAGCAACCTGGGAACAGAATTCTGGGAACCAGTTTTCTTTCTTTTCATTTTTTTTTTCCTTTCTTTTTTTTTTTTTTTTTTAAACTTTGTCTCTTATATCGTTTTCTGCTGTTGCAGAGGACACTTTTCAACTTGCATTTTCCAAATAACATTCCAAATCATGTAGTGTGAAAAAATGGCAACTGGGGGGGAAACGTTTCCTTTTTTTTTTCTTTTTTTTTTCTTTTTTAGAAAGATTATAAACAAGCCTCAGGTCAGTCGCAGCATGTGATTACGGTTATTCCTCACAGCCTATGGCAGCTGATGTTGAAAGCTGTCAAATGGGTATCTGAAGCTGATTTAAAACAGTCATATCATTATCTCCACAAAGGGAAGTAGTTCTCTTAGAATTTTTTTTCCATGTGTAACCTATATCAGACAGAATAAAATGTGTTTATGTACAAGAGACCGTCCCAGTGTGGTACTTTGAAATATGATACTGGTTTCATCTGAACTATCGGCTTACACTTGCAGACGATAAAATTTCACAAGACACAACTGAAAAATGTTAATTTTTCAAAGTTATCAGCCATGGGAGCTAGCATTAGAATCACTGACTGTATAATCTGGACAAAGCATCTGGTCAGGTGACATCCTTTGAACTTCAAACCTCATCTCCACTTCCCCACCGTCCGTCCGTCCGTCCATCCGACCGTGCAAAGCAGATCGTGCCACCTTGTTTATGCTCCACAAAGAAGTAAAGTTCTTCATATGATGAGTCAGCTCTTGCAAATAATGCAAAAGTTATTAACACCGACTTGTTGGTGCCATGTGAAAAACAAAACTTGTCTTCTAACTAAAAGCTTATGCTCGTAGAATTTACAATTTCGTCACAAAGTCTTAACGTCAATATTTTTAATTTTAGCAATTATCTCTTTACTTATTTATGCATGTACTTTTTTTTAAAGCATTCTTTGTATTAAATGCATATGAAATGGCAGCGATATTTAAATGTTATCTTCTTTGGGTGAATGATGGTAAATGAATTATTTATATAGAACATGACTTTTTGTGGCGTTTATGTGGAAATGAGGAAATTAACTAAAAGAGCAGAATTGCAGGGATTAAAAAAATCCCTGGAACAATGTTGCCTCTCACAACCATCTCTAGGATTTACAGGGAAAGGTCCGTAAAAGAGAAAATATATGGCGAGTGGCAGTTTGCTGAGGCTCACCAAAACTGGACTCTAAAACATGGGGTGAGTTTGAAAAACGGGGCATAGAGACCCCAGAACAGAGCAAACCTTGATCAGTTTCATTTAAATCACTGCCTTTGATGCTGCTACACCAACAGATGTCTCTTGTAGACGTTACCAGTGTTACGTCTCCAGTCCAGTCAGAAAATAGAACAGTAAATGGCACATAATTTGAGAAAGAACAAGTTTAATGTATTATGGCGTGTTTTTACATCTTGTAGCTGTAATGTTGAATCAGAACCACTAGATGGCAGCCTCCTCACGTCTTAACTCCTACCCAAGCTGTGATTTAAGTTTTCTTTCTTTACAATCGCAATAAAGCAGTTCATGCTGACCGAAATCCAGCAAGTCTGAGCTACATTAACTTTTCAATGTTTGAATTGTTTAAAATAAAACAAAACACGGCCATATATTTTTCAATTACATTTATTTAGCCCACTTAAAAGGATTCACAAAGCTATGTTAATTTTTTTTCATTTTCAACATATTTTCTTTTGGCAAGTTATAGCTTATTTATTTTTAAAATGAAACATTTACATCATGCGATCTTTTCACAAATTAATAATGAGATAAATAGCATTTTTTCTTTTATAATAAATCCCTTAAATGGTAATTCTTTTTTGATACAATGCCTGAGTTTGAATTGAGTCATTAGAAACTTATTTAAATAAATCCACTAATTAGGATTTAAATAAATTGGGGGGGGGCATGAGTTCAGTTTTAAAAGTGTTTAATGAGTATATTCAGTCTCTCTGCCAGCAAACTGTCTGTTGAAGCACAGTGTTATAATTAACAAACGCCAAGTGTTTGCACAGATTGTACTGTCACTTTAACAAATGCATGAGAAGTGCCATGAGTTGTGCTTAATTTGCCACCCTCACATTTCTTTTTTTATATCTTGAAATATGAAATTCTGCCAAAAAAAACAAACATGCCTTATCTTGAAATGAAACTTCAAGAGTTCTTTGATAAGCTAGGCATCACAGTTATGAACTCCTCCTGTGTCATTTATATTTTTGACATTTGTGTCTATAGAATATGACTCGTATGAATATATGACACGTGTCCACAATCGTGTAATTACAATTAGAAAACCGTCTGCTCGTTTGATTCATTACTGCCATCAAAAAGTGGAATAATAATGATTTTTGAAAGAAATGGCGAGTTTTAACAAATGTTTTGATTTTAGGACAAAAAGAAGAAATTATAGTAAAATTTGTATTTTTACAACTGTTGTAATTTTATGTTAAAATAATGTTGATATTTTTCAGCAAAAAAGTGTAAATTAAAGTTAAAAACTCATGATTTATGAAAAAAAAAGTCTCTAATCTTGCAAAATTTGTACTTATACAAAAAAGTCAAAAAAAAATTTTTTCAAATTTTTTTTCTTTTACAAGAAAGAAAATTGCAATTTTAGTACAAAAGTCTAAATGTTATGATAAAGGTTGCGATTTTTGTGAAATTTTGAGATTTTATGACAAAAATGTATTATTTCTATTTAATGGAAAAAGATGTGCTAATGCAAAATTATCCATTTTACGACTACAACCATAAATATGTATTTATTTTTAAATTTGTGATTATATGAAAAAAAATGTATGATTTTAGCACAAAAGCCTCAATCAGTTTTAGGATAAAAGTCACAAATTCAAAAAAATTCACTTTAATCTGACAGTATAGAGAAAGTAAAGAATAGCTGGCCCTTTAATGGTAACCATGGTGATGGTGTGGCCTTCCGGGATAAAATTGCTACTGATACACGACGTGGACAGGAGGCGAGTAGCTGCCGTAATCTGAGAGTTGTTTTAACCAAATACAAACTTTTTCACATCGACTTTAGTTTTCAAGAAGTTTTAAATGATCTTCTTTTAATTGCTGATTCAGGGACGTCTGCTGATTAGTATTTTTTAGATTTGACTGCTGCTGTTGAACCTTTTCATTCTTTTATCCCCTTTTTGAACAGCGTTTGTCATTAAGAGGTCACAAACTTTGCTTGATTTATGTTCTGTTTTTTACTGACGAGAGTTTTTCCTGCACAGATGTTGATTTTTTTTCTTTTGTGACCTCTTTCTCTCTCTTGTTCGGGTATACCTTCCTTATTAATGTTCCCGTTGGGGTCAAACCAGGCCATAGGATAATGGCTACATTAGGTTAAATATAAAATTTTTGCAGGATGCTTGCTCCCATATGCCATCCAAATGGTGAAAACAAACAAAAAACATCGCCAAGTATACCATCTGTAAAAGAAGAATTGAGGAGAGGACTGCGGCTCAGAAACGAGAGACAATCGTGCTTTTTGGGCAGCTTCAGCCAAACAAATGAGAGCTGCTCAAGCAGTTCAGATCTCTGATAAAGACTCATTTCTATTCGCTGGCTTTCCCTCCCACCTGAGCTTTAAGCATCTTGTCACTACAGATTTTGTTGCTTTTGCTCACTTTGTCTTGTTTTGCATTATTTATTTTTTTCTTTTCAGCCTGTAAAGCACTTTGGTTAAAGTTTTTGTCGCTTCAAATCTGTTTCATAAATAAATTTGACCTTGACGAGAACTTTATGAAACATAAGAAGGACAAAAAGAAAAGCCAAATGAAAAAAACTTGTGTTCTTCCTTTTGAACTCCGTCGCAGGGACATTGAATTCCAGAAACGGGAGCTTTTTGTTTCCAGTCTGAAGAAAAGCTTCTGTATTGGAAGAATTTTCCCCGCAGGCCTCAGTGGATCCAGAAACTGCAAAAGCGCCTTTGCAGTGATGAAACGCAGCAGAAACACAAAACAAATTAGCTAAGCTTGTTGACCTCTTGTAACCTCTCGCCAGTTTGATGAAAACGACTTTTCCCATGTGTCTATGTTTTTCCGATTTTAGCAAAGTAATTAATTGAACTGCAGCATCAAAAATCAACGTTCATTTTATAGTTGTGTGTTAAGTTCACTGCTTGGAACTGCATTATGTAGTTTTTACAACACACATACACAGCTTGGAAGAGTATCTTTATTCCTTTCCTCCATATGTTCCGTTTCTGTTGGTTTCTTTTTATTAATTTATTTATTCAACCAAACAAGCACTGTTGTCCCTCCTCTTTTTGATTCTGTGTTGTTTCACTTCGGGCGTCCACAGGTATGAAGTGCCTTCTTGTAACTATTCTTTTCTCTCTGCTTTGATGGAAACATTCTCAGCCCAAAAGGAGGAGAGTTCTTGTGATGTTCTGTGTTGCAAATTCAAACTTTTTTTAATTTTTTTAAAAAATTTTTTAGAATGCTTATTCATGTGTTGTTCCAACAGTTTCATAAAAATTACAAATTTTATTAGTGTTATTTTATTTTTTACCCTAAAAGTGAGTCTAAAATTGTTGCTGCGTATCCCAGTTACATCTAGAAGCATTTGGACTTTTCATACGCCACCAAAATTGAATTTTATGTTTATACGCACATATAAATAAAACAATATATTTTGTTATTTGTGTAGAGGTGCTCTGATACTTCCCATCTCTCTCCACACTTGCACATGTAATGACTTCACTCTTGTTTTAACACAGTATGTCCACTTGGGGGCAGCACACACTGACCTTCTATCACAGGTCTATCAAAGGTTCAAGGACGGAACTGTTGTTGATAGGACCCTAACTTACTGGGAAATTATATTGGTTTTACTCCTCAACGACATCAGCATCTCCTACACTGATGCTAATTTCTTAAATTAATACTAAGCTTCAGAAAAAATTGCGCTTCATATAATATACAGCTGGCATCATTTAAACTTTTGATTGATCAGATTCAGCTTCAGTTATCTCCTCTTGACTTCTGTAGTCTTATCCTTTCTTTTTTTAGACAGATAAAATAGTGAGGGAAACAGAAAAGAGTCCCAGCGGCTGAGTAAGCGCGTCTATTTTTACACAAAACTGAGCTCATGTTGGAATAATTTTAATATTACAGAGAATTTAAAAAAAGCAGGACTGTGATACAATTGTCAAGCTGTGACCTGGGACTGTTTATACCAAGTATTGTGTGTATGTGTGTGTGTGTGTGAACTACAACATCTACACTTATGCACTTGCTTTTGTGAAATCCCCGCAGCCTTAGAAAAGATCCAGTCGCCACAAGTTGTATCCTAATTTCAGTCAAATTCACGTCTCTGAATGTCATCCAAGAAGGAGAACAGTGGGAAACTGAAAGCGGCAGAGGAGAGTGAAATCTGCAATACAGCAATGTGGTTAACGCTGGACTTCTCGGTGTCGTGTCGGTGATGAGGTGAGCTCAGTCTGAGGGGCAAATTCTATCCGTCCCGCGCTGACTTCTGTAACTCTGGTCGCACATTGTCGTCGTGAACATAACATAAATTATTAAAGCTGATGTTATGAATATATCAGCAAGCAGCTGCTTGTGTACACATTGAGCAGTTGAAGTGCAACATTATTAATCATCTGGAGTTGTTTCTGGCTGTGTTGCAAGTCACTTGTAGCTCGTTTTTTGTTGTTGTTGCTCAAGGCAAGTCATCCCAGTATGACCACAATGCCCCACACTCACACTGGCTATAATAATATATTGACACTAATCCCATTAGGACCTTCCTTTGTAGAAGATGGTGCCATTTAAACTGCATTTTCAGTACACTTTAAAGCAGGGGTGTCCATCCCAGGCCAGATCATCACCATGGTTACCGTTAAAGGGCCAGTTATTCTTTATGTTTTTTCTCAACCAGCTATGTTGTCAGATTTGCTGCTAGTTCCTGGACTCAGTCGAAAAGACCACCAACAAATAAAAAGAAGGTGGATTTTTTTTGCAATTAAATCCCAAATTTCCCCAAATTTTGCTACTTTTGTCATAAAATTAAGGCTTTTGTACTAAAATCACAATTTGCAGGGAAAAAAGTAAGTTAAGTAAAATACAAAATTTTGCAACGTCACATCTTTTATTTCACAAAAAAGTGAAATTTTATCATGGAATATAAAATTTCACAAAAATTGTGAGCTTTAAACAAAAAATGAGACGTTAAAAAGTTTTTTAAAAAAAATCATAAATTGAAAAGAAAATTTGAAATTTGTGGTAAAATTGCAAATTTTGAAAATTCCAGACAATGAAGACTTTTTAATCGTACAATTAAAATGTCAAAATTGTGACTTTTTAAATTAGAATTTTTTTTAAAAATTGTAAGGTATTAAGATTTTTGCAACATTTCAACATAGAATTGTCTTCTCTTTGTTCCCAAGATCAAAACTTTTTTGTTATAAATAAAGTTCATTTTAGAATGTTCTTGAGTTTTAACAAAAATGAACTTTGTAAAATCGCAAACCTTTTCTAACGTTTTTTGACAGAAACCAACTTTTTGATGTCAGGACCGAATCAGATGGACATTTCGAACTAAAATGTTATCTTTGCGCGCTCTTGTGGGCCTGATAAAATGAAGTGGTGGTCCGGTTTTGGTACGGATTTGGCCCTTGGGCCTCAAGTTTGAAAAATAAATTGTCATAGACATTCCAAACTAATTTCAATTTTGTAAGTGTACATAAAATGCAGAAAGAGGACGGTATGTGCAGGCAGTGCCTTAGCAGACATGTCCCTCGGGTTGCTGCCTCCTCCTTATAGTCTGTACAGTGTGTCAGTTTTCGAGGTTGGGGTCAGTTTGACTCAACTTCAACCTGTCTTCTACTTCCAAGGTGCAATAAATGTAATAAATAATGTGAAGGTGCGTGGAGATGGTGGGGCTGGACATCCTGCTCTGATCTGAGTCTGCGATGCTGAAGTACCCCGCTAACGTGAATGTGGATGGGACTGGAGGACCCCCTAAAAGAAAGGTTGGGTCAGAGTTTCTGGGGTGGTCGTTGCTGCAAACACTCAAATAATTTCCCTCACATGCTTTCTTTAACCACATACGAACGTCTGTCACCGCTCCTGGGTTATAATAGTCTGGAATCTTTGGATAGTTTTTATTTTTATTTCGTTTTGCAGTTTGTTTGATGATTTCAGTTTAGTTTCAGTTTAACAAGCACATCCCTAGTTTTAGTTTTAAATGAAGTTCGTTTTAATTTAGCTTTTCTTTAGTTTTTTTTTCAATTTTATTTATAAATTTCAATAGTAAAGTACAAGGCATACAAACCAGACATCATATGAGCTTTTTTTTCCCCCAAAAATAACCACAACAAAAGGAGTGGGGACAAAAAAGACAAAAAACAAACAAAACAAAAGCAAAAAGGACACTCATGATAATAACAATCATCATTATACTAATGATAATAATGAGAAGAAAAAAAAAAAGGAACAGGAGATAATTCAAAGACAGATAAATACCTTGTGACACAACCATGCTAGGTTATAGAGCCCATCTTATATGAGTTCACGTAGTTCAGAAATGGCCGCCATGTTTTTTCAAACTTAGTAGTTGAACCTGCAAGTGTACACCTCATCTTCTCAATATGCAAGAAACTCATAAGATCATTTATCTACTGATAATAATACTGATGTGTGGGAGGGATCTCTTCCTTCCTGCTTTTATTTAGTTTTAGCGTTAGTTTTAGTTTTCGAGGTGTTGACTTACAGATATTGACAAATGCCATACAGTACAAACATCTTTCATTCTTTACTTTGAGTAATTAGAAAAATGTTTGATCTTCTGTCGTTTCTCCTGGCAAGTATTTCCTCCCAGTTATCAAAGCAGCTCCTAACTGTTTTAGGTCATGGCCCGTCTCTCGGTCTCTCGTTAAAGACACCAAGATTACAGGTCATAGGAGTTAAAAACATCCAAACAACAAACACACCTCCTTAAAATAGTTTAAAATGTGAGACAGCTGCATAACAAAAGACAGATTGCGCATAAAAGAAATGAATTACACTGAAGCTATAAGATGGAGAAAGACTACAATTAAAGAAGGTATAAAGCTGTATCTGTGGTGATTTCTTTTTCTGCATTTGCATTTCTTTCTTTTTTTGTGTGCTTTTCGCTCTGTGGTTCATATTAAAAGATGGGGGGGAAAGAAAAGTTAATAACATCCACCTTCCCATTTTCCATTTCTACCTTATCAATTTTCTTTCAGGTCAAGGATCACATCTGTGGAATTATTAGATTCACACTCCATAAGAATCCAAATCCTACAATAAATATAAATAGAGGTTTAAGTCCTGTTTAATGAACAAAGCGGTCTGAACACCTCCACATTTCCGCACGCGTATAAACGGTTGGCAATGATGATGTATCAGTTGGTCCATTCCATCAATCATTTTTGATCCAGAATGAATGAATTAATGGATGAACTGCCAAAAGTTTGCTACATTCACTTTGTAAAATTAGAAATTCTTATATAAGACAAAACAAGATCTAATTTGTTGTCCCATGGGGGAAAAAACAAACAAAAAAAACCCTTAAACTTCTTTTGGGATTAAAAGTTTAACTTTGGTGGTGCACGTATGTTTTTCTTCGAACTGACCAAACTTAACTCGGGCAAACTGCACGTCCTCCATGAAGTTGTTGACAGCAGGACATCATCAGGATTACAAGATCTCTTGGTGTCTTAATGTCCTCCACATCTGCATGATCCCTGCAGTCTAAATAAATAGCTCATGAACATAAATGTTTTTATGTTTTTTTTGTCACTTGTCCATACTTCCATTAATGCCTCTCTCACTTTAATGATCTGATGCAAAAGACTTTGAGACTTTGCATGAAAAACAAAAATGGACAGTATTGAGCAGTCTGGTTCAATCACCTGGTTTGATCTTTGGACCTTTGGTTTTTACAAAGGAGTCAACATTTTTTTTGTTTTAAATTTGTGATTTTAAAACAAAAGTCTTAATTTTATGACGAGGGTCGCAATTTTTGTGAAATTTGAGATTTTATGACAAAAAAATGATTTTATTATTTAAAAAAAAAAAAGTGATATTGAGAAATTAATCATTTTTGAAACAGTTTACATGAGAAATACAAATTGTGACTTTAGTGCAAAAGCCTCAACTGTATGAAAAATGTTACGAATTTTATGAAATTTGAGATTTTATGTCAATAACCTGCTCTTTAATGGTAACCATGGTAATGACGTGGTCTGGGATGAAATCCCTGACATACTGTGTCCCAGTTTACATGTATGTGGTATTGAAAACGGACACTGTTATGAATGAATTCTGTCAAACATTTGGGGATTCTGCCGTTTTCAAAAACGCGTACTGCACACTGCATATTGCACACTGCACAGACAGTTAGGCGTGTGTACTGCACACTGCACAGACAGTTAGCACTGTGTTCTGCACACTGCACACTGTACAGGCAGTTATCACTGTGTTCTGCACACTGCATACTGCACACATACTGCACACAGCATACTACACAGACAGTTATTACCGTTCACTGCACATTACATACTGCACACTGCATTTTGCACAGACTGTTACCACTGTGTACTGCACACTTTTGGCTGGTCATTGTTAATATGCAGTGCACCTCCATGAAAAGGATCATGCCACAGTATAACCATTCGTAGTGGCCCATTGCATTATGGGATGCAACATGTGAGGCAGACTGTTTAGTTGCATACCTGGGTGGTCTGCAGTTTCCAGTATCCTTGTGTTGTTCAGCAGTTGTTTGTGAAGTGCATTCTGCTACGTTCTTTTTTTTGTTTTGTTTTTTTTTCAGCAAAAATTAGACTGCTCAAGTAATACGTGTTTCCACAGAGTGTGGAGACATAATACAAAAGATAGTCACTCAGATCTACAGGTTTGTCGTGATTGCAGTGACTTGATTGAGTCACTTCTTTTGAACGGCTTCATCTTTATATGCAGCAAACAGTTCTCATAGAAATATCTCCAAATGACCTGCAGCAGGTCAACGTAATGGGTCATTTATCCAGCGCATCGCTTCAAAAATATGGTAGCGAACAACAACGGGGCTTCAAAAGAAAAACAATGTACTTACTGTAGATTCACTGCACGCATGAATAAGCAACTGTTGCAAGTCTGTGAAGTCATACTTGCTTTTTCTTCCTTGTGGGCTGATGTTTTTGCTTCCCTTGTACACTGTACAGTGGAAATATTTAGATTGCTTTGCAAGTCTTAGCATTTATTTAATCAGAGCACAGTCTTTTGCATCATGGACTTAAAATCCTTCAGTGCCTTTTTGCAAACTCCAGGCTGCTGTCTTCTGCCATCTGGACACTCTCCCACACAGCCCAGATCTGTGAAGTGCAGTACCGACTTTAGTTTTTCCAGAAAAATCCCACGTTGCAGCCAAGGAATGCTGTAGTTTAAACACGTCTGTAGGTCTCTGGCACCTCTGCAACCAGGATGTCCATTTGCGGGGACAACTCTGAACTCTCCCAGCATCCTTTGCCCTATCCCCCTTTAAAAAGCACAATATAGTTCTGAGCATTTACTCTTAGATTCATCAAACTGAAGTGGAAAAATACAGACATAATGCATGACTTGCAGAACATTACAGTGTTATTTTTGTGCACAGGTGAGTTAACCGGTAAGTTCCTGCGGCTCTCCTTGTCATGCTTTGTATGTTCCTCATCGAACGTGTGCAGAGTGTGCAGTGATGGACAGCAGTGATCCATCTGAGAGCAGCAGGTAGCTTAGTCCACATGCTTTTCTGATTTCCTGAGCTCCCTGACAGCATCATGAATATTTTCCCGTACCGACACCCTTCACCACGGCGACTGTTATTTATTCATTTATTTTTGAATGTTTTACGACTCTCATTGAACTTCGAAGCCCCTCAGGGTGTATACGGCAGCCATTTTAACAACAGCAGGAGAGCAATTAACAATTTCAGGAGAATAATAAGGGCATCAGTGAATCTGCACGATCAGTTTTGTCCATCAGTTATTTCTGCATATTTACCAACAACCCAGTTTGGGGTTGAGCACGAGGCCTTAAATTCAAATTTGCATGATAAACAATCATCCTTAAAAACTTAAACGTGGCGGTCAATATTGTTGAAAAATCATTTCCAGTATAATTCTGCTTTGGTTCAGAAGTCACCCAGTGTGAGGCGTTGCATCATAAGAAAATGATCACTTGCAGTAAAATGGTTTGCCATGTCTGCAACTGTATGCCAACAGCAAATGTAAAAATATATGTTACAGTGATGCCATGGTGCAACAACTAGCTTTATAACTTCACTGTAAACATTAGTTTATTATATGCTGGCATCAACAGTTTAGTCTTTACCTTCCAAGAGCTGTCTTTTCCATGCAACCTGGCTTTAAAAGGTTATCATATGTCACCATGAATGACCTGTCTGTGGTGTCACCTAAAGGTTTCTGATGAAGGCTTTTGAAGCCAGATTTTTGGGACACTTTTTTTTATTATTTTTTTATTTTGAAGGTGCATCTAAGGGTTAACGGTACAACAAGGCATGTTACCTTTAAAAATGTGAGCGGTTATGCTCTTTCAGCTCTTTTCACAACTGCAGCTGATACAAAATGCTGCCGCTCGTCTTTTAACTGGCACTAAAAACAAAACAAAACACATGAGCGCGGCACCCCCCCCCCCAGTTCTGGCATCTTTTCATTGGTCCCGGTTCACTTTCAGGTTGATATTAAAATTCCTTTATTTGCTTTTAAATGTCTTCATGGCCCTGCCACCCCCCCAGTATCTGTCTGACCTGCTGCAGCCGTACGCTCCCTCGCGCTCTCTCACGTCGGCATTTGTTGTCCCAAACACAAAGAGGAAGAGGAGAGGTGACCCCTCCAGACTGCTTCTGTGCCCATGCTGGTGCAGCTACTGTTAGACTGCATTAAAATGTGAATTAATAATCTTTCAAAAAACATTTTTGTGACCGTGAAGAAATGCACCTACAACATTATACATTCCCGATCAATAGCCTCTGTGCAAGCTCGTACAGCTTTTTAAGCGTTCAGTGCCACATTTCCCACCTTTTTCACAAAAGAGCAGGCCAGGATGCAGAATACTTGGCAGGACTGTAAGATCCTCTATGTAGCTTGCACATGCTGAGCTGTGCAGTTATAAATGTTGAGAAATGAATACATGTTTATAAAATGAAGCCAGAGGAGGGGGGGTATCACAAATTTTCTGCAGATCATCCTGCTATCAAATTAAAACGCTGCAAAGCCGGTGGCAAGCAGGATCACTTAGTTCAGCCGAGCATTACTTTCTTGTTTGTTCCTGTTCATATTCAACTGAAGACAGAAAAACAAATGACGGTGCTTCCTGTTGGCAGCTAAGCCATGTGCTCTGGCTGTGAAAGCAGAAGTCATATGCTCCAACACGTCCTCATTGTCGATGGCAGTGGTACAGGGTATGATAGCATGGCAGACCTGGTCACAGATGGTACACTTAGGCGCCCCAGAGGATGCCTGCTGGCACAACACAAACGTTACACAAGAAACCCTGTTATCCTCTGCTTCCGTTTCAGACATACTCACCGAACGCCTCTATAAGGTCCTCGCCTGTGGAAATGTCACTCAGGTGCTCTACTGGGACCTATCAGACTCTTCTCGTACCTGAATTCTTTCTTTTTTTCTCCGCTTTTGTACTTAACGACTGAGTTGCCGTGGAGGAAAGTTCAGCTTTGCAAGTTCAGTTATGGAGGTGTGACTGCAGTATATCCAGTTATGTCAGAGCTGCAAAGTGCTAGATGGAATATACGCCAAAGAATGACTTCACTCAAAAAGGAGGGGAAAAAAAGAAAGAAGCAAAACAGTTGCAGCATGTTGGCAAACAGAGAAATCCCTCCTGAAGATTTACAAAAGTCCACACCTGATATTTTGTAAATGTGCCTTTTTTTTCACTTTTTTTTTTTAAGTTACCATGAAAGCAAGATGGAAACTTCAGACTCACGTGACATCTGAAGATGTCGATAGCATTTTGTGCGACAGATAATTGCTAATCTGCTGTTAGTTCTGAGTCCCTGTTTCTCGGGTCTGCTGGGAGACGCTGAGCAGGCTCACTTTCTTGCTCTTTCTAAACTGACCTTATTGACTTCAGCTCTATCTCCTTCTTGTGATAAAGTGCTTTTGGCAGATCTCATTAAATCTAGACATTACAACTCAAAGGGGTTTAAAGCCGATCTCCCAGAGGCCTCGCATCTCTTTAGCAACGCTGAAAAGTTCTCGAATCAATGAGAAATTTTTAAGCCCCTACTGTTTTTTTGTTGTTTTTTTTTTTTCCCTGACTGCCAACTTTTTCTTCTTAATATTTGCAGATAATGATATGAGCTGCACGATGCTAAATAAATGAAAATGTAAATGAAAGTGTGTGCTGAAAGTCAGTTCATTAGCGCAGGAAAGTTGTAGCTTGCTGACTTGTTTCTTTCTCCTTTTTTTAATATTTATTTTGACTGAGTCTGTGGATAATAATTTCCAGCACACAGTGAGCACCTCTGGCAAGACTGATTGTGTCTCAGCAGCTGATACGGTTGAACACCGATCGCTCTTGGACCCCTGAGGATGAGGCCAATAGACCTTCATTAGCTGACATTTGTAGTCTTCACTAAACTGTTTCAATGACTTCTTTTAGGACTATTGGGGACGGATATCGGTTTCATTTGAATGCAGATCCGACTACTTACAGTAGTTCTCTGAAAACGACTGTCCTTAGCTCATAAAACTTTATTTACTTTTACAGTAAACACAAAGATGAGGGCTTTCATTTGAACGTTAAGATGTGTGACAGACGCTGACGCAGTGCTCTGCCATCCGTGAAGAAACTGCAGTTTAACTGCGGCGTATGAAAGCAGAGCCTGCGAAAGAGATGGAAATGTACTTCTCACCAGAATACAAAAGCAGATCAACTTGTGGAGGCTTTTTAAAAATGATAAAAACTAAATAAATAAAACAAAATCCACCCTCTACAAGCAGGGGGTAGTTTCATGTTTTTGTGGTAAAAGTCTCAACAGAGAATAACCTAAATCATAAACAAGAAAATATGCTGGAAGAATCCACCCACATGTAGTAGTTTCTGTTAATATTTATGCTATATGTGAACGGCTTTTACAGATTCTTTTCCCCTCTGTCTCTTGAAAGAAGGCTGCTTCACACTGACAGGTGCTTTTGAAAAGGATGATGAGACAGGTTTGTGTAAAACTCAGTCACCGGTTGACTGGAACTGCAGTTGTGTCACTGCCTGATTTGATTTCTTTTTAAGGCAGTCACGCTCGTATTTTTTTAAAAGTTTTTTTGCTGGTTAACCAAACCGGCCTCCCTTGCGTCACTTAAGTGCCAAATATTCATTTGTGTCTGTTTGCGTTTGTTTGTGTCCCTGTTACTGAATCTCTCAGATCTCATTTTAATCTGCTCAGCCAGACAGGCAGAGAAAATCTGTTTATAAAATACAAAAAATAAAAAAAACACAATCTGCAATTTGGAAAATTTTTGCTCAAAAGTTATATTCCCTCTTTTGGTTGGGTCGTCCCACATAAGAATATGCATCCTCTTCATTTTTGTGACAGCTAACTACTTTAAAGTCAAATTTGTTTTTAGGGAGAAGCCATCTGGAAGTAAATGGACTGATTGTGAAGAATGACGACTTGGTCCCTGGTGTCCTTTTATTGACTGAAGTTTCTTCTTATGAATAAAAGCGTCCAGCCTTTGCAGATGGATGCACCCTGCACCTGTGATATTGGCATATCATTGCAAAAGGAGAAAAAAAAAATCACACCAGATGTATCAGTGATAACAATGCAAAAATATTCATGTCTACCTTTTCATGCTAAGCCTTTTCTCATATGATAGAGGTCCCAAAAAGTTATGAATGTTTGAGAGGATTATATTATATTATGCATCCTGCTCGATAGTTTAACTGTTTAGGCTCTTAGGGTCGACTGAAGAGAAGCTTTTGCAAATATTTTTGAAGTGGCAGAAAGATCTCATGGCTGTGGTTGACACAGAAGGGTTTAATCTGCTGGTTAAACTGGGGCTGCTGTTTTGAGAGGTTTACATGGCGCCCATAGCAGGTTCACAATTACTGGGACCACTTAAGCTGGGCATACACTGTACGATATTTTCAATCGTTGTAATCAGCTCCAGCTCAAACTGTATAACTAAACCGCAGGGGTTATAAGTTCATAGCTCATGGTTTATGTTCTCGCACTGTACGGCCCGATGCTCTGATGCGACCTGACCACTCATATTGTACGTCGATAGACGACAACAGTGCGGTACACTGACAAGGGATGACCAGAATTTCAAACAGATTTTATTTTCATCTGACCATACGATTGCCGATCGGAAGGTGGTCATGAGTTCTCGTTACCCCACGTATATATACTACACAAAGCGAGACGCACGATTAAACGGGAGCGCGGCCTGATTCAAAAAATTCTCACACGAGTGAAAAATCAGCTCAAAAAGGGCCAAAACTCACACAGTGTCTGCCCGGCATTATGGGAACCTTCAAATCTTCTGAAATGGCTCTGCATCCTTAATGAAGTGAAGAGCGAACTAAAGTCTGAAGACTTTTAAGATATGTTTTCAGATGAATGGTAACAATTTGCTCTGGCCTGGTACTCATAAGCAGTAGAAGTACATTAAGGCCTTAGCTTTTATTTGAGGAAATACACTACACAGTTGGGGACAAGTGAAGAGAAATGGTCAGAAATCCCCAAGCAGCCTACTAAAAGGATGGCTCCGGGTCTCAACAGCCAGCCCCGTCTTCTTAAACCCATACTGAGAGCTGGTTTCATAAGAGAGAAGACTGATAGCCAAAATGTTCTGCCTCCAGTTTTACTTTTGGATACTCTTGAAAGAAAAAAGATAAATACAAGTATGGCTGCAGACTGAGAGCAAAGTGGTCTCTAGGGAAAATGTGAATCTATAAAGTCTTTAGGACATAATGGAGAATGGTTGTTAATGGCTTTATATTTAAGGTACAGGGATTTTAACATACTTCTAAACTTTAAAGGGTCTCAAAGGAAATCTATTTAAATAATTTTTTTTAGCTTCGAGGGTCCCCCTATAGGCGTGGAGGTGAAGTTATTTTGTTTGGACTCCCTCTCATTTGTACTTTCTTTAGACACTGTTGCCTCTGCCATGATATCAACTGCAGCTCTGAGAGCTAGTTTTCTGGGTTTTGTCGTGATTAGAAGTTGTTGCAACAGATGACTGGGACAGGAATCTGTTAGTTATCCTCTAGCTCAGAGACGTAAAACCGTCCGCCATTTTGCTGTCCATTAACTTTCACTGGGGTGGCACCAAGTGCTGCCTGGTTGATTTGTTGGTGCCTTGCTTCAAAAATCAGAATTTGGGGGTTAATTCAACTTTTCAAGCCTTGGTGTGATTTTCAGCCAATCAAACTGTGGCTACACAGCTAATTGTACCGTTTCAAATCATACTTCGTAGGAAGATACATCAGAAACAGTCACCATCAAACGTTGCCACGGTTCTGCTACGTGAGCAGGGTGTGACTTTAGCTTGACAATAGTTCCTAAAAATAATCAAATACTCCTTCAGGTGAAATTGAAATTATTATTTTAATATTAGAAAAATGGTTTAACAAGGATCCAGTATTTGAAACCCAAGTAATCCCATCCTTGTACCTACATAGTGTGGTCCTGAGTGTTCAGTCCCAAAGATGTTCATGTTACGACTAAAGTGTGTTTGGAATGATGAAATATGTACATTTAAGTGTGCAGGTGCTGAGCCATGATTGGAGGAGTGTGCGGTTGTGTGAAGATGATTGGTTTCCTGGGGCCCAGCTGAGAAGTAAAAGGATGTACACAAGGAGGAGGCTCATTCCAGCCTCCTTCTGCTTCCAACCAGGTGAACACTGACCCTAATAGCTGTAGGAGGTAACTATTCTGTAAACCATAAAGTTTGTCAGGGTGGGAAGCTGTTTACTTTTATGCCAGTTTTCTCCTGTTTTTCTTTAGTTAGGAAAGAAAGTAAGTGTTTGATAATTGATGGTAGTTCTGTTTTGTTTATTATTTTGGCCTTGGTCCACCCTGAAATCTATAACTCTTTGGTTTTCTGTGTTAAATACTTGTGTTTATAAAATAAAATAATTCCTAACTGATAATAGCCACTGGCTGGGGCTGAAGTTTCATTCCTGTTATGTCTTTTGGATACTAGACATGGAGCATAACACAGTAACTTCAGTTTTATTTGGTTTAAGCAGCAGAAATTATTGCCTGAAGCCATGATGAACTTTTGCCAGTGCTGGATCTTTGATTTGATGTGTTTTAAATTATGAAAACTCTTCAAGCATAATTTTCTGTACAGTTCACATTGTTGATTTGCATCAGTTTTTTTTTCTTCATAATTTTAAAGAGTATAAAAAAGTGGGAGATGGCATATACACACAGCTAACATCCCTGGATCACAATAGAAGGTTAGCAAGTGTTTAATCATAGCAACCTCTAAAAGCCTGAGGTATTAGCAGCCTGTCAATAAAAATAGATTGATCAAATTCAACGTGAAGCTGTTAATTAAGGGAAATGGCCTTGAGCAGTATGCTTGGGATGGTGTCTGTAAGACAAGTTGATGTTTTGAAGAAACTAGCTATTGTTGTTTTTTTTTTTGTTCACTTAGAAAGCTCAATAGGATGAAAAAAAACAGTCTAATTACACAAATTACACTCTAAATTCTTTCTAAAGCCACTTTATCTGACAATACACTGGTGGCAGTACTGGGAAGGATCCTATTAATGTTCTCTAAGACTTTCATTTGTGAAAGTCATCAGTTCAGGGAATCAGTTTAGTTCAGGGAATAGCAGGCTTAACAGAGCTGAGGGGTCCTTTTTTAAAAGTGACTAGTATGTACTGTACGTCAGACCAGAGTTTATGTACGTATATGAAGCTTTGAAGCATATGAAGCATAAAACCTGTCTTATGTTCACATTAAAATGACAGTTTCAATTTAATTTGAGGAAATATTTGCTCGTCGAGCTGGAGTCATCTTCCATCTATTGTCAAACATCTGAATTACCCGTAAGGCCCCATCTGTAAAACACCTGCGCGTTGTTTTACACCAATATGTCGCACATCATCAGTGAAACTAGCACACAGATACAGTGGATGTGTTGGCAAAGGCAGATGACTGAATAAAGCAATTATGAAGGAGAAAACAAGAGAATGAAAGAAAAAGAGAGCAAAAGGTTATGACCAAAAAGTTATCTTCAGCGCTTCCTCTACCCAAGTACATCTCTATAAAGAGTGGAGCATAATTTATGAAAGTTAAAAGAAACAATTGCATCCCGGAAGCCCTTGCACTAGCAACTTTTAAAACAACGCTCCTTTATTTTCACACAGTTGTACGACCTGGGAGTTATTTAAAGTTAGAGTAAATGTCCAGGTTAGTAAAGGAGCTCATTCTGGATCAATTTGGAGCAGAGCCCACACTGCAAATGCAACGTCATGTGATCCATCCTGGTGTTGAATCTGCCTGTTCTACAGACTTTCACCAGAGACGGCTGGGATTTAAAAGCTGCGTTCTTCCACTGTTTATTACTGCTGGGTTGACTCACACAAACTAACATCCTGTCTTGCTATTGTTCACTGGTTGTCCTTCATTCTGCTTGCAAAAATGGCAAGGAAATGTTTGATTCTGTATTTGTGTCTCCTTCCAAAAAACTCTTCTCCACAAAACCATGTTGTTGACTAGTTTGTGTCGCTTTGAAACAGTCACCTTGTTTGTTGCTCTGGTTTGGTTGTAGCTAGCTAACCAACTGCATGCAGGGGCAGTTTGAGGAGCAACAGCTGGTTCCCCCTCCTGGATTTCATACCCTACGTGCTAATTTTAGCCATCTCTAGAAACAATTTCCTAACACCCAACATAAAGTTAATCACCAAAAGCATCATCACCACTTTCCAATATGATGACCTGTCAGAAAAGTGGGAAAAAAAATTAATTTTCATATGAAAGCAAGCTTTGATGTGGGAGGGATGGGTTGCTAAGAGGGTGAATTTGTTTGTAATCAAGCTAAGCTGTCATTTTTCATTTAACTGGAAAACAAACAAAAAATTCCAGTGACTTGCCTCCCATATTGGAAGTATATTAACATATTTTTCTGTCTTAGACTATCTTAAACTCTGTGGTCTTGGTAGGTTTCCTCAGCTGAGCTTCTCACTTCATGTTGGTACAGCTTCTTGTATTCTTGGGATTGTTGGAAATTTTCACACAAAATTTCAAGCATATTTCAGATTTAATTGTTCATCATTACGATGGTTGTGCGCTGCGAGGCGGGCCCAAACCATAATACTTCCATCATGTTTTGCTAATGGGATACTGTATTTTTGTTGCTCCAGACACAATGGCTCTTGTGAAAACCAAAATTTCTGTTCTCGCTTCATTTCTTCACAAAACATTTTTCCTTCAAAGGGTTTTTTGCTTGTTGGTGTGATGTTCTGCAGAGTCAGACTTTGCCTTGCTGCCCTGCTGTGCACAAAAGTGTCTTGCCAGTGTTGGACTGTAAAAGAGGCCTGTAGTTAGTTATAAATTTCTTTGTTTACTTTTGACTTCATCGCCTGTCAAGCACTTTGCTTTTTGCAGTGATCCTTTTATTCAAACGATCCTGAGGATGGTAACAGTGATTTTGAATTTCATCTAGCTGTGCCCATTTTGTCTGACAGTAGTGAGGAGTGTAGGTCCAGACATGTACAGGGTATGTTTTATAAATCTTTAACGTCTGCGCTGTGCAAAAAAAGCTCTTTGAATATGACAAAACTTGTGCACTTGCCTCATTGTCATGCAACTCGAACACATTCCTCAGTCTCAGTCTGTTTTTTCATTGGGTCTCTTCAGTGAAAATATTGTAATAATAATCTAATTTGTACACTGATTTATAGACAATATTGATGGATTCACTCACTTTCAAACACTGCATGTTTGGTGCTTTGTTTTTCTTTCTACAAGGGTGTATGATTCAACGATTAATCATATAGATCAGCTTTATTGCCCAATATAAATTTATCTGATGTGGTAAAAAAAAACGTTCAACACCACACCACTGTGTGGTGTTGTAATATGTAACCACATGAAAAAAAAAAAGAGGAAAGACTGTTGTACCAACAAAACGCACTTTCTGGATGAGCTTCAACCTGGAAAGTGGGTTGTTAGCTGTTTGATAGCGTCTTTATAACAAGTGCAGTTTTTTGCTGTGGGTATGACTGAAACTCAGTATCACAGTTTCCATTAATTCAAGATTGTCAGATTGACATCCTTTCAGAAATATTAGAGGGTTTCAAATCCTAAAAGGAAAAAGAAAAAAAAGGTAAATTTAATATCTTTTTTCCTAATGTAAATCACCTAGTTTTCATCATCACATGTATTTCTGTTCTCAGTTTGACACTAATCTCTATTTCTCGCTGTGTATTTGAAACTCCATCATTTGGCAAACTGTAATTAGGTAGTGATTCTGTCCCTCTGCCAAATCGCTGTAGCAGAAAAAGCTGCTGAGACTTTACCGAGTCCTATTGAAATGCAAAGTAGACTAGTTTTAAATATTAAGAACATTTATGTCCAATCAGAACACTGTTACTTGTATTTCATCTTAATGCTTTTGCAAAGCACTTTGAGTTGCGTTTGTATATGAAATGTGGTATCCAAATAAACTTGCCATGCCTTTTGTCAGGACTTTTAGTAGTTATTCTAAAAATTAATTTTTTGTTCATTTTTATTCTTAAAATTTTCCTTGTTTTCTCATTTTGTCTTTTCTTTTCAGCTTTTGCTCTGAGCCAATCAGGTTTAAGCGCAGATCCTCTGCTTCCGCTTGTTGAACTAAACTTCGTGCATGCTTTTTCCTCATTTACTCTCCAAAAGAATATGTCCCTGCCCTAATTTATGGCAAGAAATTAGCACTATAATTAGGGAATATTCACTTGCCTTTCATTCTGAGACACATCAGATTTGGTGGCCCAAACAGGAAGTGAAGAAAAGGCAATCCTCTCAGTCATCCTCATATCCACAAAGTACCCAACAGCCTCATGAACTCACATGGATTTCTTTTTCCTACCTGGAGTGCAGGTTTTTTGTGGGTCACGTACTTTACAGCGGCAGCGATTTTTCAGACATATGTCAACGTGTGTGAAATATGGCACACTTGTACTTCAGAAGTGTGTGTGTGTGTGTGTGTGTGGATTCCAGATGGGCATCAGGTTCCACAGAAGAGTGTGTGGGTGCCATGGGTTTGATGTTTTTGTTTTAAGAGCTTGGCCCCTGAACCTCACAGAAGGTCACCTTTTGACACATGACTGGGAGGGTTCGTGCTGTGGGTCAATCCGGTGACAAACTCTCACCTCCTTGGCTTTATTGCCGCAGAGGGTTGGGGGAGGGGGTGCTGACATGGCTGTCACAATGACTCCAATCAGTCATCTGCGATAGGCAAGGTCTCTTGGCTCCCTGGAGACTCTTGTTTTGAGCACTGAAAATTAAGGGCCTTGGGGATGGCAGCTGATGAATGCAGACATGTCGAGCATGGTAAAGTTAGAGCATGGAAATGTAAATGAAGCAAGGGGAGCAATTTGTGTCTAGATTTAGTAGAACAGTGATTTCCAAACAAAAACACATATTTGTACGCCAAAGAGATCCTTCATATGCCAGGGCACATTAGCTTAGCAAAGTAGCTCAGTAAATGCAATTATCATTGTTAAAACCAACCAGACTGCACCCAAAGCATTCCAGAGAAAATCATTTATTTGCAGAGAGAAGAGTAAAGGTGTATAGTGTTGGTGCTACAAGCTAATGTTTGGCTGAGTTTCCGGCAAATCTGATGTAACTAACAAGCTCACGAGTTAAGGAGTTGATAAACTTACAAGAATAAGTAAGAATAATCTAATTAACTATGTTAAAATAGCTTCTTCCTATAGATCTTTTTATAACGTCCAGCAAAGTTGTAGGTTGTTGCATCTCCATCTGTTGTATTCTCACACATTTTCCATAGAGGAGGTGTTGTTTTTCTTTTTCTGTCTCTTATTTTGAATATCTTTGCAAACAAGTCGCCCGTAGCATAAATCTTCATGGATCTTTCCTGTAACTCATCGGAAGTGAATTGCTAAGAAAAAAAAGACAGAAAGAAAAAAGGAAAAGAAATGCTCTTGGCTCTAAGTTATTGATGGTAGAGTCCAACTTTCCAAGTCTTCTGATTTAATCCAAGTCAACTCTAGTCATTAAATGTATTAGTCTAGTCTCATTGTAGACACACACCCACACACACACAGACACACAATTTGTATGTGTACACTCGCACACTAGATGAAGCTAATAGGCCTTACAGTGTAGCCCACCCACAGAAAAGACCCCCATGTTGAGGCAGTCTGTGATTAAAATCTATCCTCGTGTTGTGTGGCGGAAAACCTGCTGTCCAGACAGAGGAAGTGAGCAGTCTGCCCCTTCATTACTCTTGAAGGAGACTCATATGGTGAGTGGGTTATATTGGACCGGAGGAGGTTAAAAATGGCCTGAAGCCAGCGTGTGTGGCACGCTCCAGTCCTCACTGCTCAGTCTGGATTGGAGCTGGGACCATGACGACCCAGAGACTTAATGGACAAAACCTGACAAAATGAAAAAGTAAAATACACGACTGGATAAATAATTAAATTAGTATGCCAAATGAATACTCTGTGACGACTGGTGACTCTGTGCGTCTGCTGTTAAATGATATCTAGACATTATTATGTGGGCTGCGTGTTATTTCTTAGTTATTTAGAAAGTTTTCTTTCTTTGCATCTGCTTCTCTACTTTCTCTACCTTTATTTGCATTTTCTCCTTATTTATTTCCCAAGCCTGTTTATTTCTGAATAATTGCAATCTTGAATGTTTTTTTTTTCTTTTTCCCCTTTGTATTTAGCTCCCATATTTATTACCCAAGAGTCTTTATTTTTGTGTCTTCTTTTAAGTTTTCTGTAAGCATTTCTGCTTAATTATGCAAATGAAGGTTGCTCAAAGTTTGTTTTTTTTTCCTGAGAGGCCTGTTGCACATGGTGACAGAGACTGCAAGTAGGGAAAAGATCTTTTGGTACCACATAAACTGAAAACCTGCAGGACTTTCAGTGCACATTCAGTAACAATATAATATACATTAAGCATATCAGTGCTTGTAAAAGTCTTTCTTTTTTAACTCATCATCTTATGCAGCATGGAGGAGCTCAAGCGTCTCTGCTCTGCTGTGTAAGCCGGCAGTGATAGTGAGATTTCTGTCGTTGCCGTTTTCCCTGCTGTGTGTCCTTCATTCTTGGTCTCCATTAAACAACGTTTGACCTCTTCCTCTGATACGGCATGGAGGACGATTGGTGCATGCCTGCTCCAGTGGGAGAGTTCATGTTCATGAACACACTACAAATCTGTTGCTCAGACATCAGAGAAGTAAACCACGAGGACATATCAGCATCTCTGCAAATGACTTGAACGTTATCAAGGTTCAGGTTCCACTACTGCATTTCTGTCTTGCTCCTAAGACATTTATAATTATGTTGTTAGCCTGCTATTAACTGAGATTAGATATCATTACCTGAAGAGGTCACCACCACAGTCAAGAAGCAATTGAAATGCCTAGTCACACTGGAATGTTTTTGTTGTTTTTACTTTCACTATTGAGCCAAGCTAGACTTCCTGGAATTAATTTTGAGCTTTTATAAAATGTGACACGTGATCCGGTTCTGGCTCATCCTGTCTGATGATTTTAAGATGACTTTTTGGTTCTTAAAAAAAGTCTCTAGCTAAGCTCCTCAGAATCAAGACATCAGCACTATGGAAGGGCGGAAAGCTGCTCCCGAGGCATCCATTTGTTTAATTATTGTATACTACTCCCTGAAACATTGTTGAGCTTGGACTTTTTTTTTTTTTTTTACAAAGAGGGGGAGAAAAAGTCTGACTCGTGTCCAAATTAGATGGCTAGTGATGCTCTTAAGAGTGACTCAGTGCTCTGCATGGCGACTGAATACATTTGCTAAGTAAAAACTCTGTACAAACAAACAAATGACATCATTAGATAAGTGTGGCATGGATAAACAGCTCATGCCTGATTACATCCATCCATTCACTCACCAAAAAGCCAGGTCCATGTCCATTTCAGGATTGTGTAGCAAAGAAAGAAGCTCCCTGTTACTTCCCTTTTCTATAAACTTTGTCCAGTGCAAACCTCTGAGGGTATGGAGCTAAAATAACAACAGCTTATTTTAGTGCTGAAATCAAATTTGGCACTAAAAAAATAAAACTTCAACTGAAAAGAAATAGATAAACCTGAAAACACAGCGTTACTTTTTAAAAAGTGAATGTTATTTTCACTTCAGTGTTTATATTTTATGTTTCAGTGAAACTTTCTTTTTCAATTTCGATCCATTTTTTTCCCCCATATCAAATAAATTGTTTTCACTGCAAGTGCTTTAATGTTTATGTATTTCCTTTCAGTTGAAGTTTTATTTTTCAGCGCCGAATGTGATTTCAGTACCAAAATAAGCCGTCATTATTTTAGCCTCATGTGAATGTGACTCCCAGTTGTTTCCAGGCCTTTAGGAGATTATAATTATGGGCCGGTCATGCCTCTTTAGGGATAGGTCGAGGGGATATCATGTATCAGAAACACCTCAGAGTTTCTGAGCTCCTAATGCAAGCTTGGCCCCGTCCAGATCAACTTGTTCCTTTTGTCATTATCCAAATGTTTAAGGCTTTGGTGCAGGTACAGCGGCCACATTACTGTAGACGCTGGAAGCAGCCTGCTGTTGCTCTTATTTCCTGTTTTCCCATCAGTTGCAGTTAAAACCTCAAGATACATAAAATTCTCTTCAATCATCTAAAGGATGCAGGCCTTTCCTTTCTCGAAGCATTACAGAATCCCTTTAAGAAGTCATGTTAAAAAAACAAAAGGAATTGATGGGAAGTTTGATTCATAAGACTTATTATGTGTTGGTTGAAAGTTTAGAAGTATGTATTGATGAGGACAGTTCTAAAAAGTTTTTTTTATGCTCATCAAAGAAAGATGAGTATGTTTTTGCATTTGCATATCTGGGTGGAACTGCTGTCTTTCATTCATAAAGCTGGTACAGTTTTAGACTTTCTCATCATTAACACATTCTGTGCCAGGATCAAAGCCAACAATAAAACTCAACCCACAAACAACTACGCAGTAATCTCCTCTCGTGCTGAATTTATTCAGGTTTAAGTCTCTTTGGGTAGGAGTGGATTTTTAAAACAATGCTTGTAGCTGAAACTGACAAAGCTCTTTGAAACATGTATTATTCAGCAATTACAGCATATCACTGCTAAGAGTCAGCGCAGGGTTTGTCTACTGTGTGTATGTGTTCATTTAGCAAGATAAAGCCATGGTGTCAATGACTCCCATGATGCATTAGACTCAGCAATCTGTCATGTCCTGTGATCAGGGGGTGGCAGGTTTTGGCTTCCTGTTGGATTAAGATTATGTATAGTTAAAAAAGATATTTCTCTTTTTCCACATGACCTTTTAAGTATCGATCCTCAAACCAGTTTAACCCCTCGTCTCAGCCCCGATTCCTGTTTGTGCTCCCACCACTCTTTGTCTCATTATCTTTTTTATCTTTATTGCTCTTCTTCCTTCAACTCGAAATCCCTCAGAGCAAGCCTAACATGCAAAAGGATCTACGCACACAACGCAGTCTTTCCCCATCACGTCTCTCCTCCCCTGCCTTGTCTCCATATTAAAATGCGTCGCTGCTTGCTGCAGTGTCAGCAGGGGGGAACGAGGAAGGTAATTCATACTCGACTGTCACCCGGGCTGTAGGTGAGTGTGTACACCTCTTCCCTTATGAAACAGTCAGAAATGAGCCCGGCGGAGAATCTCAGAACCATCAGTAATACAGCAATAAGAAAACACGATCTCATTAAGCACTGAACACACTTGGCGTTTTCTGTATTTGTACATTTGGGGGTCAGAATGAGATAGATTGGGAATCTCTATATGCGTCACCACCCTCAGTTAAAGGTGTGAGTGAATGATATTATTTGTTCCAAAACACACTTTTCCCTGAGGAGGAGGGGGCTCAGCCCTCTTGAGATGAAATTTCTGCTTAGGGATGGCAGTTGGTGGAAAGCCCTCGACATGCTTACACCCCTCCAGGAAGCTTGGGTTTATTTTCTGTAGAGGTCCAGCTCAGCCCCCTTGGACACCTCTGTAAATAGACTGTCACAGCTCCCATTCCTGATCTTTTACACAAAACACATAGACAAGTAAGAAGACAGCACCATTCCAAGTGACAAGTGCACAAACACACGAATAAAAATGATATGTGCACACACAAAGCCACAGGTATGCAGCCACCCCTCACGGGGCCAAAAGCCTCTTGGTCTTTGAGAACTGCTTCACATATATCTGTATTATTTTACACCATCGCACATGTGCTGGGACACAGAAAGAAACACATAACTGAGCATACCTTTATTTATAACATCCTCCCCCTTACCTTTAACCTCGGAGCTACACATTACCCTAATTCTAACCTGAACCCTAAAAAAAGCTGCTTCTTGACAGGAGGTGGAGTACGATGCCCTCTCTTTGACAGATTTGTGTTGTAATGCAAACAAACAGACACCCATGCCTGTCAGGGCACTGCCAAACTACAGATACTGCTCAAAATAGGCTTTTATGTAAACCACCCCCTCTAAAAGGGGCTCTCAGGCCCAAACTTCATCCCAGGTATGCTAAGAATCTGTCTCACGATCAGGCAAAGCAGGGACAGGTGTCCACTAATTTTAAGTGGAGGGCTCTAGGATTCGGGTGTCGCAGAGAAAGCTGAGAACCGGTGGGCATTAAATTCAGTGAAAAAGCTCTGTGTTGCAAGCGCTTGGAAGGATGCATTCTCTGGTGTAATATTCTCAAGAGCCCACAAGGAGGTCAGGACCCGATCTCAAGGCAGAGAGAGAATGGACATTCAACTCATGATTCACTCCAACGTTTTTATCTGCTGTTACTAGGGCAACAGCACCTGAATTCAGATGAAAGCACACGCAGTGGCACTTTCACTGAAAGATGAGACTATGAAAACAACAAACACTGTTTTGTATGTATTTCCTACAATTAATCAGTGATAAAAGAGCCAACAGTCACTGACGTCAGCGTCATCATCCAACGCTAGCAGGTGTTGTTAAAGCTGCTTCCATGTCAATTGTCAATAACAGTGTTGCATAAGCCCCAGTTGGTTCATTATAGTGCATCAACATTAGGCTATTGATGAACCGAAATGCTTTGTGTGTGCTGCTTCTCTTCCTCTCATGCCAATAAAGCTTTTTGGGAAATAGCATTGACATATGCATTTGCAAATCCCAATGTGGAGGTCTCACATGACATCATGACGAGCGGCTGCAGCCAGAGGGCTGAAGTGCTGTGTAAGAAGCTGAATGGTGCTGTATTTCTTTTCGTAATTAAAAAAAAAAAAAAGCTCTCTTTGACAACATTTGAAACATTATGAACCACCCTCACCCACTGATATACAAATTTCTGTGTCTCAATAGTATTTATAGTATTTACAGTATTAATTCACCTTTTAATTGTATTTCAACATGAGTGTTTGTTGGAGGGAAAGAAGTGGCCATTGTTACAGAGACAGGTACTGATTTTGATGATAATGCGTTTCTGGTGAAGTCACTATCAGTGGAAAGACTGGTTTCTCTTTTCCAGTGCATTTCTCTCACTGTCACTAAATCAGTTTTTGCACCAGGTATCCTGCAGCAGCTTATTAGTCTGGTTAGAAAGGAGGTTTAATCCCATGTTGCCTCACAGATAATCATGGTTAATATTTTGCCTAATTCCTATAATTACTTCCCCTTCAATCCTCTGCAGGATGCTTCGACGCCTGAACAAGGTCAGTAAGATTTCCTCAGCCTGCAGGGGTGTCTGGTCCGTCTGCATACAGGGTCAGAGCAGGCATCAGGTGCCTACAGGCTGCCAGCAGGCTGTCGCTATGAGGTGATGGATGTCTGCACTGTCGCCTCTTGCTGAGAATGCTAAGTCATTCAGCCATTTCCCAACATTCAGCAGGACGCTTCACCGCGCCAATTATTTAACTGGGGTCAGAGTCCACGACTAGGTCAGCTTCCATTTGGGTGTGTAAGACTTCGTCTGATTTCTGAATGACTTTGGTTTGGTAGTTTACCATGTGTGGCATTTGAATCAATAATTAATCTGTTTTCTAATTTTAAGTGGTGGAAGTGAGTCATACAAAACTCACAGAGGTCCGCCTCTATTAAAGAGTTCATGTTTTGCAGGGTCCATCATCCACTGAGAGGAAGGCAGAGCAATAAATACAGCTTTGAACTTGAGAGCTCGGAGTCTGTTTCATCAATCAATGCTGGAGCTGCTGCTGGTGGTGCATCACTCTTTTTCCTCCCCAGCCCGTTTGGGAGGGAATTTTATTACTTTAAGCTTCAGGTTTTTAAGATTCCTCCCACATTGAGGGAATTAAAATGAAAAAGGAAGCTTGGAGAATTTCCTCTATCTGCCTGTTCTTTAAAATTTTATCTTGACTCTATCAGAAAATAAAACTGAATATATATGTATATATAAAAAGGCTGTCAAAGTCAAAGTCTGTGTTGTGATTTCCTCTTGAGGTCTCTTCTGTGAGGCACCACTGCAGCTGACTGCAGGAACTGTGTTATTGTTGAAGTTGGATCTTTTTCCAAACAGTCTAAATTTATGCCGGTCCTGCAGCAACAGTATTCACTCACGTTTATTTCTGTCAACATGATACATACCTCTGGCTTGCTGGAGGCTTGCATTCCCACAACCTGACATGGATTTACAGGCCTGAGTTGATATTTTCAGGCTTGATTGTTTGTGAAATTACATTTAGAACATCTGATCTGAATGTATTTACCCATGACAAAGATTTTGGTACTCACAACTTGTAAGTCATCGTTACTACTGGAGCATTTCTTTTTTTCTTTTTTAAAAATCCCATATAAAAAGAGTCAAAACTTGAACACATGCTATGATATTTTTTTCCAACAAGAAGCACTTGTGAATTTCCTCCCACAATGGTCTCCTCATCAAATTTCATTTGCAAAGGCCAGAGATGACATCTCCATATTTCTTGCCTACGCACAGATACACGTACGTGAAATATATCTCACTCAGAGGAAGCGCTGGAGTGGGAATCCTGGAGGTGGACAGGTAATCTTGGATGTATATTGTGGAAATAAGCTTCTGTCAAAGCAATATCGCAGCAAGAAAAAGCTTGAGCAGATGGCAGGATGCTGCTTATAGTCGAGCAGTGCATGCTAACACCCAGGTGGGCAACTGAGTGGAAGCATCATATCTTTCTTTTTGTTTTTTTTTTTGCTTTTTTTTTTTTTTGTTTTTTTTGGGGGGGGGGCCCTTTCCGAGCCCCCTGACACGTTGGGTTGGAGATCCATGCTGATCAGGCAAATATCACTGAAGTGATTAATTGACTCCATGTGGTGTCATTAAATGAAAAACTTACTGATGGCCTGAAATGCACAGGACAAGGTGAAATAGATTCAAAAATAGTTTTTGTAACAGAGCTGTTGCTACCATGAAAGTTGCTAAAGTATGACTACGCAACATATCAGTCATTTAAATTTCATCATACTTTTTTATGTAAATGTTTTAAACCTATGACCTTTTGCACCAATTTTGGTGTACTTATGCAACAGCAGTAATAATTCTATTCTATTCTATTCTATTCTATTCTATTCTACTTTACAGGGATAGACAATCGTGCTGCTGGAGTAGAGTGCAAGGCTTCATGCAGTAAAAAAAAAAAAATCATGAACAGGTTAATACAGACTGTACACGATAAGAGGGTTCAATTTTAACTCAATAAGGGGAATTGGACTATAAATGTGCTTTTCAGCTGTTATTGTTTTCTAAAAGGGTTAGACTGGATGAAGCAAGACTGGCTGATGCCATGGAGACACATATAGCCAATTCAATAAAGTGAAAAATAAACTCTATGCTGGTGATGTTACTGATTTTGTTGCACGGTCAACAGTTTCATGTGATTGCCATAGTTGTGACTTTCATAGCCGATTGAGACTTTTTTTTTTGTTGTTTTAAGAAAAAAATAAAAAATAGCATATTCCAGCTCGTGCAGATTTTCAGCTGTGATAAAGCCTTGCTCAAGGGCTCAACATGCAGTCGGTGGCTTGCCAGTGCAGGTGCTTAAACCCCAGAGCTTCTTAAGCGACCCACAGCAGTGATCATTCAGTCACTACAAACCTTTTCTGACGATATAATTAATGATATGGAAAATCAATTGTTGCATAGTTGTTGGAGTCACCTGGTGGTGTTAGAATGAGAAAAAACAGCTTCAACTGCTAAATGACACTTTAATACATCGTTGATAACGAATATCATCTGACTTAAGAAATATTAATGTTTAATGTGTACTTTTGCTCTCATACTAGTTTGTTTTTTTGTGCTGATAACCATAATAAGACATTCCATTTTCAAGTATGGTCTTGAATTGAACACTTTTTTCTCTGACCAACTATTTTTATATGATGGATTTGCTACCTTTTTTTTTTTTTTAACTTAATCTAAAGACATTCTCACCTGTCAAATCGGCCTGTTATTCCCTGAAGAGCGTATTAACAACTCCATTAGGTCAGCTTTTTGTTTTTCCTTTGCATGTGGGACGCATCTTCCCCAGAGTCAAAACAACACAAGATAAAGCAGCATACATATTTCTTAGTAGTACATATCTGGAGCAAAGTACCAGACAAATGGAGCCAAGATCCAGCTCTTCCTTTCTTTTCTTTTGTAATTTATCTCTGTCCAATGCTATTTTTGTTTTTTTGTTTTTTAAATCAATCTGAGATAATATCTTTGAAACATACGTCTAGTTAAATTACTGCTTTTAAAGATCATACTCTGCACAAGAAAGAGACTGATCAAGGCTGTTTAGAGCATCTGATGTACAAAAAGGTTGCATTTCCTCTGTGAAGACGGCTATCAGATACTGCAAACTGAAGTAACTGAGAGAAAATCTCATCTATTAGTCATGAGGTGTAGGGTGTACTAGAGCGTGTGTGCACAGCCCTGCGTGGGCTTTGGAGTGATTGTGCAGTGCTGCATTACTGCACAATCACTCTTTGGCCCGCATGCCTCTCCCTCCTCCTCCCCAGATTCATCCTGACTTTGGTTTAATGCCTTGAGTCACAAGGTGGGAAGAAGAGACACCTCCCTCGCTCCTGAGCTGCCTGCCTGCCATGAGCTGCCTGGTCTGTTGCTTTGAAGATGAAAGTTGGAGCTGATCGCATTCATTTCACATTTAGTTATATCCTTCCACTCATGTTAGGGGGTGGACGCATTTTACTCGGGAGAGTCAGTTGGCCTCAGATCTTCCTCTCTCACATAACACTGTTGTCAGGAATCAAAATGCTCACAAAAATCTGATTCCTTTTTTCCCCTCTTTTTTTTTCTTTCATTCATCTGCACTATTTTGCAGCCTCCTCATAATAAGGACATGTAGGAGTCCAATTTTGAATTACCAGTTGCATAGTTTGTTTTGCATTACTCTGAAAATGTATCATGTGTGGTACATTTTAACCTTTGTTTCTCAGGACATAGACACATGTGCACAGAGCTGCTACCATGAATTGCCCAGACACACACACACACACACACAGACACTGTTGCATAACGTGACATGATTGTGCTGGTGGCAGTCATCAGCTGGCTGTGCACTGACCGGCTGCCGGGTGCTGAGCTCTGTCTGACATCAGATAAACACAACGTCAGGGCTCACGTGTACAGTGGGAGCTGGAGCTTATGTTGTTAGAAGGAGAGATGCACTGCTCTCACATGGTGTACTCAGTGCATGTCAGCCAGTGGCAGATGCTTATGTCTAATGAAGGCCGGGCACCGCTGTTCTTCTGTTTGTCTGAGGCCTTGTGTTGAAGGTAATGAATGTCTAAACCCTGGCAGGGCTGTCAAAACTCCATGTTGTCACACAGAAAGAAATATTCAAAATATTCTGGCATCATCTCAAAATATAGTCACGGTAAAAATGGTTTTGTCCTCCAAATCACACTCAAGCTATCAGTCAACATGACTTGAAGTGACACATGCAGGGCTTGTTTTACTTCAGCGGTTTATTGAGACACTGAGACTTTTTCTCAATTCTTGTTATGTCCCCATGGCAAAAGTAAAGGAACCAACCTGGAACTCAGAAGTGGCATTGTGTCTAGAACAGCTCCATGTTTCATCAATGAAGAATGAAAAGAGATAACTAAATAAAACCAAATCTGGATGTGGGTCAAAAGTGCAAGACTTCCTAAACTTGGGAGAAGAAATTTGGTGAAACATGTCAAGAAGACAATTGTCTGAAGAGATTATTGTTGCCCAACTGGATTCTTCTGGACAGAAGACTGTTGTGAGACCTTTTCATCATGGTGGCTTTTGAGATCCATGTGGAAGAAGAACTCTCATAGAGCGGTGCCCATGAACGTTATCCCTTGGTCTGATGAGGCCTAATTGAAGCGCTTGTGCACATAGATGCAGCTTTGATTTGTTGAAGAAAAGAAAAGACCTTCCATCCAAAAAAAAACAAAACTAGAAAATTCCCTCTGTGAAACATGGTAGCGAATGAATAATGCTGTGGGGATGTTTAACTGCTTCAGTCAAAGGGAACTTTATATGGGTGCATGGGATCATGAGATGGATATGTTGGGGAATAAATAAAGAAATCTGCTACAGGTCTAGGGTTAGGTCACAACTGGGTCTGCCAACAAAACAATGACCTAAATCATAAACAGCTAAATCTGTTGAGAACCAGATCACAACTCTATTGAGAGTCTGTACTAAGAACTAATCAATTAATCTTAATCTAGTCGAATGCTTGTCTTTGCCTTTTGGGAACCAGGTTTACTTGGTTATGTTCCTGTAAAAGTTAATGGTTGTCCGTGGAAAAAGGAACTTATAACTTTCCCCCTTTCTTTCTCATTAATACAGTTTTTCTACAAACTCTTAAGATTTTTTTTTTTCCAGTGTTCTTTTGGGACAGAAAACAATTAAATTAACATACAGTAAGTAGACTGCAGTTTGTTAATTTAAAATAAATAAATAGATAAATAAATCTCGGATCAGGAAATTGTAAATTATTTGTCTTGTAGTAAATATAATTTACTTGAGTCTATGGTATATTCTTTAATTTATTTTTATCTATGAATACATTTTTTTTAAAAATCCATTTAATTAGCCAGGAAATCTTAAAGGTTATTACTGTTAAAAGCAGCCACACTTCACAGTCCCAGAATTATTTTTCATGATAAAAATCTTACTTTACTCTAATAGTATTAAGCAACATTCACTTTATTTCCCCCCAGCAACCTAGAATTAAGATGTATTTGCTAATTCCTGAGAATCTAAACAGAGCAAGTCTGTTTTTAAACAAACTGATGTAAAAATTCATCTTTCATTTTCCCCCCACTTGTTTCAAACCCTTGAACGCTGCCAGATCCAAACTGGAAACAAGATTTCTTGTCAAGTACAATTATGTTGCTGAAAGGATGGATAATTTCAGAAGCACTGAGTAATTTTCATCTCAAATTTATTTATTATTTTATAGTTTAACTAGTGGTTTTGACAGTGTACTCAGACGCTTCACTCAGCCTCAAGTGCTTCTGGGATTTAACCTTAAGAGCTCGACATGTTTCTATCAAGGGTTGTTTCATTCTCACTCAACTGCGAGACCTCATATGGACAGTTGTGAAGCTCTGCTCGCCTTCATGCTGAGTTCAGCAATACACGGCTGGACTTCAGCAAAATTAAAAAATAAAATAAAAAAAAGAGAGAAAGAAGAAATAAACCACCCCCAAATTTTATCTTTTCCCCCTTTGCCATTTTGGAGAATTATGTGTAGACTGATAATTGTATTACTAACAAAAAAAAAGATATGGATCCATGTTTAGACTGAAAACAACAAATGGCCAATTAAACATTTATCACCTCCATAGTCAGCGACAACCTGAGTATGATCCACCCTTTGAATTATGTAAACAGCAGTTATAAAGCAGAAAGGCTGCAAAACAGGACCAACAGCTGGTTTTTCTTTTTTTTCCAAGCTTGTTGTCTTTTAATTGCAGGATTTTTACACCATCATTTGAGAGAAGGTATGGGAGCAGTGAACAGATGCTCATCATTAGCGCAGAGAAAACTCTGGAGTCCTTTCTTCAACTTCGTGGACAAATAGCATCTGATGGTTATCGCCTGACTCAATTAACGGCTGACAGGAAAATATCCAAAAGCTGTGGCTGTAACTTTGATGATGGGGACTGCGTTATTAAACGCTTTTACTGGGCTACAGACTCCTGTGGAAAATCTTGCCATAATATTGGAGCAGAACTCATGTAATTTCCAGCAATTTGGTTAAAATTGGGGACAACAAAAAGCAGAACAGCTGATACCAGTAATCCCCATGAAACAGGAAAGACGGAAGTTTATCTTTTTATTTTCACTTCAGCATGTGGCCTCATCTATAGAATCGGAGCAGTCCTTTAATGAAAGCATCAGCTTTCTAGTCCGACGTTGTTATATGAAGAAAAGACGAAATCCACTTTCTTTTTTTCAGTTTAAAAGTTCTTTAATGGTTCAGTTGGTACAGGATTTGGAAGCATTAAGTCAAGAAATGGTCAGCAGCCATACAAAACAAAAACAGCTAATCAATTTAAACTGAGATGTAAAATAAAACACAAGGCCAAAAACAATAAAATAAAATAACAAATTAAAAAAAGACATTTAGGCAACGGTCATCCCAGTAAAAAGACACATAGCTGAAAATTCAATGATGAAGACACATGTATGCACACATTCATTCACGACTTAATCGAAAGCTGCAGTCCAGCTTTAAATCGGTAAAATGTACAGTAAGACAACTTTTAGAAAGAAAAAAGAAAAAGCAAGGGACAGGTAAATTATGTTTTGAAACAAAAGTAAACAAAGAATGACAGATCTGTTGGTTGTTTACATTGTGATGAACGTTTATCGCATTCAAAAAGAATTATTGCCAACAAGATAAAAATGAACAACACAAATACTTTTTTTTTTTTCTTTTTTTCCAGGAAACACTTTTAAAAAGAGCTCCGAGCTCCAAGAAACATCAAGAAATTACAAACAATGGTCATTGTGGCAAGACTTCAAATGAACATTAGAAACCACAAGGCAGACATGCTTGGCTTTAAAACATTACACTTATTTCACAAGTTAATGAACTGTACTTAAAACACATTAAATACTGAGCATGTCACTAGAAAGACATGCCTGTTGTTAACAAATATTAATTAATTCATAGTCCAGCTGAGTCAATTAATGCAAACTTTTTGTGAGTCATTGAAGAAATAAAAATGTGATAACAAAGTTGTTTTTTTTCTTTCCCCCAACCCACTAAACAAAACATAGAATCTGTGCTAAATATTAAAATGTATTCTTTGCAATTGTCCGCTAATAATAGTGCAAGAGATACAGTCCAGTCAGATATAGCACACAGTTCTAATGTTTGGCTTCACGTCGTCATGTCAGGTAGTTAAAAATTAGAGTTTGTGTGACTTTAGTGTGAACAAAGAGCCACCGTTGCTGATGAAATCACGAGTGACCCATGTAAGGATTCAAATATGTAAGGATGTGTCTGAGGAACAGGTTGTCAATTCAGTAAACAATAAATTACATACACATCTTGCCTGAACTGTTCAAGAAGTTTCATCTTACAGTTAATCAAAACAAAAAAACAAACAAACCCCCCCAAAAAAAAACAATTGGCGCACTCAATTCATTTGTCTTAACTTTCTTAAATTTATGTACAGCAACAACAACAAAAAGGCTTTACAATATCATGACAACCCAAACCAGGATTAGTCTGGGGAGGTGTTTCATGTTTGACGTGATTATGTACGGTAGTGTCTTCAATTCCTGCGCTTTCCCGTCAGAAAAAGCGCTGTTGCACGCTCAACAGCCTTCAAAACAAAGCAGCGGCAGAGCGGTTTCACGTCTACGATGCCGTACACACACTGCATGCACACAGAGGATTTAAAGAAAAGAAAAGAAAAGAAAAAAAAAAGCATAACGTCGCCTTCACACAGCTTCCCATTTATGAATCTCCCCAACTGTGCACAGAGATTCTTCAACCAGTTGACTAAAACTAGCAATTAATGCCAGGCCTGTCGTCTGTGTTAATAAAAATCAAACTGTTAATACATTATTTTAATATGTTTTTAATGAACTACTGCAGTGTGTTTAAAACACTGATGGACATCATCCAGTTGTTGGTTTGTTTATTTTCCATTTTCTGATTTGATTTCGATACAGAAAAATCTGTAGCAGCAGCAAGCAGCACCTGATTGAGACCACTGTCATCTGAAAATACACCGAGGCTGTGACTAAACAAAGCAGATAAAATATGGAGATCAACGACACACGATGTAATCTGCGAGCAAGGTTGGCTTTTCAACTAAAATGTGAGGCACATAAGCAGACCAACAATCTTGATATGAGCTAATTTTTAAGTAAGACTCCTTGGTAACCATCTATGGGCAGCACACAGAAATTACAAATACACAGCCATAAGGTCATTTTTAAGTGATTTTTTCCTTTCTGAGGACAAATTTAGTTGTCATTTCTGAACTGTAACACACCATTTGTATAAATACTAGGCTCCAGTTAAGGGTGGCCACATGAGATAAGTGCCGAAATAAACAAACCTACACTATATGTGGCAACCCCCACTCCATCTTTTTCTTCTTTTTTGAAGAAAAAAAAAAAAATTCAAGCCTTTAAAAGAAGGGGACATAATGTGGCTGAATTTTATCTAACCTCTTGAACCCTATGGACCTGGTACGAGGTCTGTAAGAGAACACATCACAGCACCTTAAGGTTTAAGGGGTTAATACTGTCTTCAGGAGAATTTTTACGCATCTTTCATACTTTGTTCAGTGTGGTTGTAAATGTGGCACCCGTCGGACAGAATATGAAACCCTTTAAAACACGACAGCCAAACCAAAAACAGCTTCAGCCCAGTTAGAGTAAAAGCAGGAATAATGAAGAAAAAAAAAAAATCTCTTCTGACTCAACCAACCATCATACTTGCTGCTTCACCAAAACCACGTCTCTCTCGACTGCTCAATTTCTCCAGCAACTGCAGCAACTATAACACACACACACTGCCTGACATCTCCTCAAAGACGAAATGGTACAAAACAAAACCATGCCCCAACCCTAAAAAAGAAAAAAAAAAGAAAAAAAAAAGAAAAAAGACTACATTTGATAAACATCCACACGATATGTGAGAGTTTTCACTGACGGTCTTGTCGCCAAGGCTTCAGCCTACAGTAACTCACTCGAGTGCATCTCAGGTGATGGTGTGCCGACTTATGTGAGGAAGGAGCGGGGTGGAGAGTGAGCCGGCCACCTGTGTGTCTTTTCCTCTCTTCCTCAGTCCCTTGCAGGCGCTCCTCATCTCCTGAGCTCATCAGTGTTGGGTTTGTGGAGTTGTTGTGGATCACATGCAGGGCGGGGTGAGAGGCGTGGAGGGCTAAGGTCACTGTCTCCGATCCTCTGTCTCTGATCGTGAGAACGCCATCACCACATCCTCTGCACCTGAACACCAGACAAATGTAGAGAAATGCACATGCTCACAAGATGGCAAACAAAATCAAGCGTTGGGAAAGAGTTAGCGATTTCCATTGAGATTTTTTTTTTTTGTATCCGAAATATTAATGTTAAGAAATAAATATTCACCTGGTCTCTACCAGATCTTATGACGAGGTATGCAGTAGCATATTAATGAAACTAAAACTAGGCTGAAATTTTAGAAGCAGTATGTGAAATTCAAAGTACACGTAGTGCTGCAACATCTTCTAGAATCACCTTCCTCAGGAATAACCTGAACTGATGCTTTTCTGATGACTTTATCAGTCTCTCACCGCATTGTGGAGGAATTTTAACCCACTCTTTTACTTATTAACATGCTGCTTCAGTTCACTGAGGTTTGTGAGGTCCAACCACAGCATTTCAACTGGGCCGAGGTCCTGACCATTGTAGCATCGCTTGATCGTTATACAAGCCACTTACATCCAAACACGTTCAACAGATGGCCTCTCCTTTTTTGAGAGGAGACTTTCTCCTGGTAAACATCCAAACCAAGCCATACCCAGTATTCGAGTTGAGGAGGGGGGGGGGGCATCCCCCCTGAAATAAAGACGGTCAAAATCATCCCCCTTCTAAAACAAACATCCCCGTTCCATCCCTTGTGCAATTTTATCAATGAATGTGGAAATTACTTCTATTTAATTCTGGAACTAGTGCTACAATTTCAACATTTAGAGGGCTTTGCACATATTGAGTAAAATAGAGCAAGAGGGCATGCGCAAATATTTTTTAGTTTATTTCATTTTTTTTTTAACTGACATCAGTAAGCAGCATAGCAGGTGCCTGTGTTGTGATTTCAGCATCATGGCCAAGCGGCATGGACAGCTTGATCTGAGGGACTTTGAATTTAAGAGGGCAAAAAGTAACCTTTCAGGTAAGTCAAGACAAAACTGTCTTTAAGCCTACCATTACGCTACCAAAAGGTGTAATCTGTGGACATGGCGAAAAAAAAAACATAGCTAATGATGCTAGTTTGTGTAGTTTAACTTACATTTTTCTCTCTATCTAGCAAGCTAGGTGACTTGGGTTCATGTTAGTTTTGATTTAATCAGCTTGGACTGATCAAGAGATAACGTTAGTTTGGATTCTTCAGGAAACAAATAGTGACATTCAAGGCAAGCAGGTTGAAGTAAGCGTCGCTAACATGAACGTTATGTTAATCATATTCAAATGAGGAATCAGACAGCCGACTGTCAGCGCACAGACTGTTACTTAAGTGAACATTCATAATTTCATGACTGCTTTGGGAGTAAATCTAATCAAACAATAATTTGGCCACAGCTATTTTCTCCATAGATGACAGCCAGCAGCAACACGGTGCTGGTGTGACAAGAGGAGCTGAAGAGGAGCTGGAGGCTGAGAGAACTGAAGGTTTGAGCTGGGATTCAAACCCACAAAGTTTGTGCTGTGCGTTGTTTGTGCTATGTATTTGTGCAATTTGTAAGATTCATTTTCATACTGTGGAAACTGTGTTAATGATTTAGTTAATTTGTTTTTGCATTTGAATTAAAATTGACTTGCCCTGACTTAAGAGGATTCAGATGTTCATTTTCAATGTTTTCTGAGGTTTTGTTTTGAATTTTAATAGATGAATTACCGAAAGATTGAAAAGAACCATGAGTGTGAAGCTGCACTTTAACCCAGTGGGAAAATATGACCCTAACACAGCTGGTATCTCACCATGTGCACTGTCATCAGCACAAAACATCCGATAAACGATAAATTCCACCATCCCCCCCCGATTTGTTTTTACAACTCGACTACTTGCCATATCTCAATCGTCTTTACTTATTTGACAACTGTCTTGAATATTTTATGATTGTCTATAACCTCTCTCACTGTAGAACTCAAAATAGTCTGGAAATGCTTAGAAAACTGTTTGGAAAACAACAATTTATCCTCTTAGATAAGTCACAAAGTCTTCTTGATATTGTGTTAGCACACAATTGAATACTCTAGACCAGCAAACTGCCAAAACCTCTGGTTTAACAGTGTTGGTCACACTTCCTGATGATCAACTGGAAACATTTCATTTGTACAACAAGCCGTACTCACTCATTCAGACACTTTAATACAGCATACTTTTCAGTCTGAGTTTTTCTCTTTTAGTCTATGCAAATCATCGACATGTTCTGAACTGCTGCTTTTCCAATCTATTCATGCTAAACAAAGTCTATTTCAAAGTATGAAGAAAGCCACATTCTCTACAGGATACTGTCAATATCCTGTAAATCCCCTCAGATGTCACTATAAAGCAGTGAAAGCAGGCCTGACCATGAAAATCCTTTTTATGCATGCAGGTACATTCATCTTTCGCCATCTTTACCTGTTGAGGGAAGCCAAAGCCTGCCATCATAGTTCCTCGACGGGGGACACACCTACTGTCAGCAATATCCTGTTTTGTCATGATAACACAGAGATCTGAGGCTTCAGAGCCTTTCAATCTCATCTGCTGTGGCAGCTAAAGCTGTGAGGTGAAAGACCGCCTGCGAGTACAAATACGAGGATAATGACCTCACTGAAAAAAAGGGGTACAGAGCGAAGACACTGGAATGATGCAAAGAACTCAGAGTCTGATTTCCTTTGTGCCTTGTTCAGTTTTACAAAGTTGATGAGCTGAAACTCCCCCTACTGCAGCCAGCTAGATACACAATATGACTCTGTTGGTTGACTTCTGTTTAAAAAGGAATCATTCTTTGTTAATTGTGATTTGTCAAGCGCCATCATTGTTGTTTTGTTTTTTACCTTTGGAAAATGTCTGTTAACTTACCATGGACAAAAAGCAGTTTCAGGTTGGGTAAAAATTAAATAAAGTACACAAAGCTAGTTCAATGTTTAATATATTCAACCGTTTGTTCATATTGGCCCCAGTTTTGGTGAGGACTTATTTTAATTTGAATAGTCTTCAGGAAAAGAAAGGTCTAAAAGCTTTTCTGCCAGATGAAATACAAAAGTATTAAAAAAAATAAAAAAAGACTGTTATGCTGTTGAGCCTGATATACTGAACTATAAATCCCTGGTGACTGAAGCCAAGATGATTTATGATTCCACGCATGGTTCTAACCTAAAACCCTCAAAAATAAATAAAATCTACTTTACCAAAGAGGAGGGGAAGTGACACTTCCAGAGTTAGCAGCATCATGTGGTGATGTTTAAAAAAAAAACAAAAAACATCCAACAACCAACCAACCAGCTCAAATTTCATTAACACCAAGATTCACACCTTTATAGAGGGTTGAGATGAATTTCTGACACCAATTTGTTGATGCCTGCTATAAAAAAAAGACTGCTTTCACTGCAGCTTTGAAGTGTTTGTTAGGTTTAATTATTAGAGATGTGAAAGTAGGCCAGGATCCGTGAGCTTCATGTGTATCTGGTGACTGCACCCCCTTTATCAGATAGCACAGACCCTCCATTGGTCCAAACACTGATGATTATGTTTCATTTGGCTACTGCTCTGGGAAAATAAGCATTATCCACTTCCTGTGCTGCAGCCAGGACATTTTGGAGCTATATAAGACTGGCCGAGTGGAGCCCACTGGCTTACCATATTGAGGCTGTGGTGATGAAAAAGCCAAATGGCAGAAGCTTCATAATTGGTCATACAGAGTGATGAAAAAGATTTGTAAACACTGGGTTGAACTAAAATAAATATCATGAAATTACACATAGATGTCACGCTGCTGGAATTAGGAAACAGCTATCTGAAAGGAAACTTGACATGACTTAGTGACGCTGAATAGCTCTGCTTTTATGATTATGTTAAAAGAATTAATATCTATTTGTCAGTGAAAGCCAGTTTTAAGGAAGCATATTGAGCAACTATCAAAATAAATGAATAAATATAATGTAGATATTACCTAAAACCACCTCCACAGGTTAGTTTATATCTGACCACTTCACCTCAACCTACAAACATGTGTACACTCTTAGAGAGCACACACAAGGTCTTGCCAATGTGATGGAAACTTCCATGTCCCAAAACACTGTTGCCTAGCGACAGATAAAAATCTGACTGCACTGCTGCTGCATATGAGCAAGCAGCATTTGGTTTCCTTTGACGCAGCTCTGTGTCCGATTATACTCTCGCCCTCCCATCTGCCTCCTACTGATCCATTCCTTGCTTCGGTTTGCCAGATGGAGGTGAACAGAGCTACTCAGGGATGTGGATTTCCCAAATAAATAATAAAAAAAAAAAAACCAACAGCAGCCACCTGAGCTGATAAAACGGGGAGAAAAAGAAAACTGTAAACTGAAAAAGAGCTTTTGTTTAGGAGTAAAGTGATAAAGAAATCAAGCATGCCTGAAATCCAAATGTCTATCAGCATTTAATGCTAAAATTATTCTACTATTAAAGCAACCACATATTTGAAAAGAAATACCTGAAGCATGAATTTCTTACACTATCGAGGGAAAACCAATCAATTTCATCAAAAAAAAAAAAAAGAAAAAAAAAAAAGGAGGTTTATAAGTACATATTCTTTAGTTGAAAACCCGACTTCAAGCCATCAATAGCAACCGCAATAAGAACAAAGAGTCTTTCTTCAATCTTCTGAGAGACTATAAATCAATATGTGGTTTGTTTTAAATTAATAAGGAAACATAAAAGCTCCTCTAGAACTTCTTTTAGGGGGCTTGGGGGAGGGGGAGAGGGTGGGTGGTGGTGGACGTGAATGAACCCAAAGGGAGTTTGTTTGAAGTGAGAAGTGTCCAGCTGCGTTCTCCCATCCTTCCAGCATGAATAAGCAGAGATGTGTCCGTAAGACTGCAGTGTTGCAGTGATGCAGCACCAACAGCATCTAAGCCAAAATCTGTGCAGGGGGATAAAGGCAGTAGGAACAGCAGGGGTGGGTTAAAAGAGGCGACACGCAGCAGGAAAGCATGTGTGGTCCGACTCTCAGTGTTACACTCGCAGTGGGCCGATAACCACAGTCAAACCTCAAGGACACTGAACACAAATGACACGTAAACAAAGGATTACACTTCTCTCAAAGGTATAGGCTTGATTTCATCTTGATTACTTCATCAGCATTATATAAAGTAGACAAACGTTTATGTTCAGAGATCTCTCAGAGCGACAGTTACTTATCGTATCTTTACATTATACTAAACTGCAATTTTGGTCGAGCTTCTCTTTGCACAAACATAACATTTCTATCACTATACCGGCCAGTCAAATGTCTCATACTTTGTTAATTTAAGCTTGTGCGTCAGCCATATATGAACTATTGTGTTTTAAAAAGAAAAAAAAACAACTTTAATGCAGGAGCTCATCTGGGAGACATCTAAACATTTGTTTAACTGTAGTTTTGATATTCAGTGTCAGTAAGGCAGAAACTGCAGAAAATGGGGTAATTGAGTTGCAAAACTATTTGCTTGTAATATCTGGCTACTGTCGACATACCCACCGGTGCCTGAGGGACTCATAGGAAGGTATTCATTTGGAATAAAAACAGTCCTGTGTCCCCATCTGAATCAACCCAGGTAGAAAAGTTTCTCTATAAATCTGAGTCATTGCTTTGTGAGAATCAACATCATTCTGTTCAAACAAAGTAGCAAAAAAGAAAAAAAAAAGAGGGTATTTACTTTGTTCTGCCTTTCACTTGAAAAAGCTAGCTCATGACTATATTTATGGCATATCACTCTAGTGTCATCTTATATGACAGACTTAATTCTGTAAGAGAAATTGTAGAATCACTCTGTGATTAATAATCCCTTAATGACACCTGCTTGAATCTATCGAAGCAGCATGTCACAATAACACCGAACACAACTGAGATACTAAGGCTACCGCCTCACATCCAAACCCCACAGATGTTTAACCATACCATGTCCACTTTGCTCTATTCCTCTCTGCCACTAAAATTCAGCATCATGAAGGCACTGATAACAAGAAAACCTGAATACATAAAATCTCAGCCCCAGTGCCTTTGGCACATAATTCCTCTCTTGCCTAATTAAAATGGCAAAACTCTATCTGTATCTACATCTATGATAATTAGCCAATTTAAAGTGTCTGAAATGTAAATTAGGCGACCCTTTGCTTTTCTCTGTACACAGAGAAGCCCAAAACAACTGACAGATAAGCAGTCTGGAAACCATGAAGCATTCCCTAAATCAGCCTGATCAGACCAAACAGACAGAATAGTATTCTGCAAAGTTTAGACTACAAAACATATAACCTTATTTTCTCATAAGAATAAACCGAGATGACAATACCAGTGTTATATAATGTTTGGCCATAAGTTTTGTGTTCTCACATACACTTCTATTTAACATTTCTCGTGTGCCTTCACTGCGCCAGCGTGCCCTCTGCGCCCTCTATGCGTGCTTCCACTTGATCAATGAGGCCATATCTGACACGTGACACTGCTGCGCCATGCTGAGGTCCCTTGGGATTGCTGGTATCAAAAGCGTCCTATATCAGCATGTTCAAAATCGTCCCCAGTGGGTTCCTACAGTGCTCAAAGCAAAAATGCTTTAGTGTCTGAATAAAAGTCAGTGCACAGGGTATAGGGTCCTTGGAAAACCTACAAACTAATAGACAAAATGGTATTCGTTGATAAGAGAAATAAGTCAAATACTCATTTCACAAGTACAATTTACAACTTCCTAAACACGTAGAAGAAAAGACAGAGCCTCTTCAAAATTCAATGCAATTCTTAAATAAAATTCTCTCTCACAACACAAACATACAGCTGAAGTATGAGAGCAGAACTGGTGGTATATCAGCAGGTTTATCAGTACTGAAAGACAACAAAACAAAAAAAAAAAACACAAAACAATGTCAATTTGTTTACAACAAACTGAAACACAATCATCCATATATAAAGATTTTTCACAAAATTTCTACATTAGCTTATATTACTTCCTCATATTAAGTATTCTTGATAATGTATTGTTATATTTTGGAAAGATATAATAACTTGCTTCATTTCAGTAAAAATGCCACATTACAATGTTTCCTTGCATTTGTTTTAACCTGATTACCAAGTTTAAAAACAAACAGTGAAAGCTCCTCTTCATGGGATTTAATCTCCTCGCATAACCCCAGAGAAGTCCGACTCTGCTGATACAAATCAAACTGCTGTCCTTGGTGCAGCCTCGAGTACTTAAAAACCAATTAACTCCCCGTCATCGCCGTAATGTATAATCACAATACCTTAGACAAGATGCAGATCACAAATAACTCACTGGCACACCGAGGACAATGCGTCTGTTTCTAATTTATAATGCCAGTTCCACCATCCAATATTAATGAGGCTCATCTGAGCTATATTTACAAATCAACGGCAGAGTTCTGAATCGACATACGGGCTTACAGCAAGAAAGAACAAGTATACGCAGCATAAACTGACAGCTAATCTACAGCTGGTTAAACAGATGAATAACATCCATCATAAATACAATGATATAAAAAGCAGCACTGATCTAATTTTTAGGGGTTGTAGTTTTAAAGGTACGACGATGTGGCCTTACTGATGCTATGTGTTATTTTCTACTGCTTGATGAAGCAGCATAGTGTTGGAATTAAATCAACACAACCTTGGTTGCATCCCTACATCTTCTGTAATCACCATCAAATCCTATTCCTAGAGTGAAAAAAAAGAAAAAAGCATTTCTAAATTCAACTGACAGGCTTCGCTTCTTTGCCAAGAGAGGACACAGACAAGGACACCTAACACTTTGATGTCAGTAAGGTGCCACAGGAGATTTTCCTTCCATACATCCCTCCCGAGGATGAACAACAGGAAGAGCAAAGTAAGACCTGAGCCACAGCTGGATTATCACAGCAGGACTTCAATCGGACGGCCGTGTTTTGGACCGCAAGTCTAGTTACAACAAAATATCTGCAATTTCCTGCTGCTCTCTCTAGAAACCGCAGTGCCTCTACATGAAACACTGCGTTTAATGTAGCACCCTCTTTTGGTTAACATGAGTGAACTGTAGAGGGCATCAGTGCAGCTCAACAGCGCCATCTGCTGAAAGAGAAACTACACTGAATTGATTCACAAGTCCAGCAACATTGAAGAGGAGTGATTCGCTTCACAATGTAAACACCATGGTGTCCTCTACAGGGGCCAACTGTGAGACCCAGCAGCGACACTGATGTTGCACTCCTGCTGAGGATGAGTCACTCGCTTCCAGTCACGCACACTGGAGGGTTGAGCAATCTCAGGTTGCTGGTGGGCAGATGAACTGTCCTCATTTAACAGTCATAGAATCATCTTGGCTTGCTGGGGTGCAGATTAGGGGCGTGGCGTGTGTGGAGGGATTTTCCCTTGTTTTTAGTCTTGTAACTGAGTGCAAGTAAAATTACAAACTGCACCGACATATCAACACGTGTCAGCTACATGGACTTTTTTGTCAGGAAAAGTCAGTTAGCTGTCGTGCTTATTCAAAGCTCTGACTGTTGGGGTTTGCTATTACACCACTTAAGTTGAAAACAAGTTCAAACAAGCTCAAGTAAACCAGGATGACAACCTAAACCTGTACTTTCTTGCTGCCATATGAATACTGAAGTCATTGTAAATATATTTGTTAGTCACGGTGACTTCAGTTATTATTTCACAGTTACCCAAGTTTATTTAAATTCTGTTTTCCATGTATTTTTTAAGCTAACATGATTCAAGCTCAGCAATTATGATATGATTGTTTTAAAATGCTAAGTGAACATATTATCCTCATTACTTTACCAGACTTGAGGAAACTTTTGCGGCCAACTGACTAGAAATTTCCTTCGTCATTTTGCTTCTTAGCCAGGCTATACTGGTTTTTCATCATCTACTCCTTTTCACTTTTGATTTAATGCCCTTTTTGGCACTTTGCCGAGGTTATGTGGTTGAAGAAACATCCATCCATCCATCCATTTTCTATCCCGCTAATTCCTGTTCAGGGTCACGGGGGTCTGCTGGAGCCTATCCCAGCTCACATTGGGCGAAAGGCAGGGGTAC
>JBAMYA010000004.1:4515139-4548478 GCA_037176975.1 Arrhamphus sclerolepis
GAAAATCAAATATAGATTAGGCTGAAAAAGAAGAGTGCAAAAAAGACTTTTGATTTCAAAACTGACAACCTAAACTCTGTAATATTTTAAACAGCCATAATTAACACATCCAACTGTAATCAAGCAAGTTTAGAATAAAAATATGAACAACTCAATGCTCAATGTACTGTGTATAGCACAGCATGTGGATGCATTTTTTCTTTTTACAGGAGCCGTTATCACTCCATTTGTTGGGTCATTGAACAGCTCCCACACACATGAAGCTCTCCTGCAGTATGCAGTGTGACGGCTACAAACCATCCTTAGCTAGGGATGGGAATCGAAAAGATTTTTACGATTCTAATTCCATTATCAATTCTGCTTAACGATTCGGTTCTTTATCAATTCCTTTATCGATTCTCATTTGGAAATGAAGGACAACACATTTATTAGCATCACTAAAGTAAATTTTAAAAATAATGATAAAATAAATATTCTTCGGTAGAAATGAACAAAATACAACATATATTATTTCGTGGCGATCCCACAAGAATGTCCAACATTTTTCTAATAGAAATTAAAATTCTCCTTTTTAAAAGGATATGAGCTGAGCACTCAATAATAAAACTATCAGGTCAAATCCAGTGAAAATGTGCATTGTGCAAATCTGTAACCATCAACTATGAAGAATTAATTATTTTGCAGAAAAATAAGCCTCTGGCTCTGTGAAGTGTCAGACTCTGATGTTCAACTAAATGTAATTCATGAGAGGGCATTCATTTAATGTTAACCATTACTAATAGCAGGTTTTACAATGAGGCAAATGGCACTTACATGATCAGCAGTGTTAGTGCAGTATTATTAGTTGAGGACATGCTAACGTTGCTGCTGCTGCTGAGTTGTGAATCACTAAAGTTAGTCTGGAGCGGATTGAAAACGCCACATTCATTAATAGTTACTGCATGCTGTGTGCACAAAAGTCTCTGCATGTTGGTAGTATTTTCTCCCTTTGATAAAATATCCGCTTTGCAAGTATTGCAAGTAGCCCTGTTGTCATTTTTTTTAGTGAAGTGTAACCACGTTCCAGCGTTTGTACCGCTTGGGTGTCATGTTTACTATCGTAAGCGGGGGAGTTCTGGTTATGTTGTATGCTCTAATTTTGAAAGGTGTGGCTCTGTTGTGGTAGCCATGTTTGCCCCGATGGGGTTGTATTCATCCTGCTGGAGACTGTGATTGTGATCTTGTGATTAAACCGAGACTAGGTTCTGTACTCCAAAGCTGTTTCGACTCTTTTTATTGTCCCATAGGACAGGTTTGAAGCCCTCACAGCTCGCATTGTACACTATTGACTGCTGGCTGCATTGACGTCATTCTCGCCCACTGGAGTTGATAAGAGAATCATTTACAAATTTGGCAAACAATTCCAAAGAATTGAAACACTGGAACCGGTTCTCAACAAGAACCAGTTCTCGATTCCCATCCCTATCCTTGGCTGAGGTTCCCCATAAAGCAATGAGTGCCCTCAAAGTGAACGTCTTTCCTTGGAGAACCATATTTGAGGGAAATTCACTCAAGGAAACTTCAGTTTGGTTTGCAAGGTCAGTGGCAAAAGGTGTATGAGTGTGTGTGTGAGAGAGAGGGATGGTGTACCTAGCTAAGGTGAGGCAAACACACACACACCTTTGCACCACCCAATTCCACCATCTCTGTCTCTCTCTCTCAATTTCTATACAAATTTAAAAATAATGTATGATAATAAAAGTAAGAAAACAAAGTATAGAATATATGTTTACATACCATGTCTTTCTTTCTCTCTGTCACACACAGACACACACACGTGCGCATCTCTGCAAAATAAAGCTGAGTAGCCAATATCATTGCATTACATGTTTTACACAAGTTTCTCTATGTTTGTGACAAATATCTCTGTATGTTATGTAGGCGAGCTAGCTATCTCAAACTTTGCTTGTATAAAGTTAACGTTAGCTTGTTCGCTAGGATAGCAACATTACTGAAGATGCAGTGGCAGGCAGTCATCATTAAACTATCTAGCTGCATAACTAAGTAACCTTCTATTAGCTACCAGCGCTGCTCAGCTATCATATATATCTTGTGGGGACTGGTCAACACGTTTGTTTTAATTTCCCTACATAATTGCCCTACAACTTAAGTGACCTATTGTCCAGTTGTATGGCCGACTGGCCATTTGCCACAGCACATTGGTTGTGCCAGTCGGGACCTGTCAATCATCCAGTTGCTGGGTGGGCGGGGCTAACAGAATCACGGCAAGTGAGCCAGGTTAGGTGAGAAGAAGCCGGACAACTTCATGGAAAAACAACCACCGAAAAACGCCTCGGTGGCGCTGAAAAACAACATGGGAAAACAAACAAACAAAAAAATGAAAGTACTGGAAGCAGAGGCAAAAATAACTGCGCTATTTGGTCCAGCAGCGCCAGCGACACAACAGGTGATAGAAAGTGAACCTGTGGAGGCGGGGGTAAGTCATAAAAACGAGCATGACAGATCTGTAAACAGCACTACTAGCGAAGTTAGCTGAGAGAGAGAGAGAGGTAAATTTTAAAGACACACTCAGGTCAAAAACAAAAACCCTGTTTTTGCATGCAGATACATTACACATGAATCACATAGGTCAGTTAACGTAGCTCAAACATGCTCTTTGCTATGTCATGTCACGTGCAGTTTGGCAGTTACTGAGCTATGCTAACCACGTACGTTACCAGTTATGTCTTTTTTGGTTGCTGATGCTTTCAGTCTCAAATATTTTATTATAGATATATGAATTAATTCATATATACACTCACTGGGTACTGCATTAGGTACAACTGTACAATTAAATGCAACTGCTATGCCATAATTTCTTTTTTATTTTTTTTACAAAGCATACACTTTTCAGTTTTTGTTGATATTGTCAGGAGTGTGCTCATTCTACATAATGTGTATTATTGAGGTCATAGTGGATGGTAGTGGTGTACTGGAGAGCATTAAATTGAGCTGTGTGTTCCTTCCTCCTTTGTCCAGTCCATAAACATACATTAATGGGGACAAAATATTAGGAACATTTTTCAGTATATTGCACTCCAGTTCACCACCACCATCCATTAAAACTTCAATGACAAACACTAAGTAAAACTAAAACCTTGGCAACATTGTAAACAAAAACTGAAAATGTAAAAGCTTTGTTAATGTAGGATGTATGGCTGATGCTGATGTATTTGTCTGCATTACAGTGGACAAGTGTTTTGAATGAAGTGCCCAGTGAGTGTATATGTATATAGCTTGGCGAAAATGTTGTAATACTAAATCATGTTTCTTTGTGATTCCAAAAAGGTGTTTTTTCACTCATTTTGAGAATGAATTTTTTATATTTTTATATTTTGTTCTGAAAATCCAACCTTTCTGTCAGTTTTTGTCCTTACCGTGCAGTGCTTGATTCAGTCAACCGATAATGTTGTGGGCCAGTCTGGGTCAAAAAAATGCCAGGGCGGATTTTTTGGCCCCAGTCCCCACCCCTACTCCATACCTCGCTCTCTCATTGGTTGCTGCTCAAATAGGGAGTTGTCTGACAGCACCAGACATTCGGCATGCTTCATACCTCTCGAACGTGGCTTATCGGCGAGCTTCTTTGATGCGTCGTTCAGACCAGCAGCTGCTGACTGCTCATCAATTTGAGCTTGAAGACTGACAGTTCAAGCTTTAAATCGTGTAGTGTGAAAAGTTTAGGGTCTTAAAGTGACTTTTGTTTGCTAAAAGCATGCGGCATGTTTGTCTGCATAGTATTTATGTACTTACCTTCAGTGATGAAAGCAGGGGGAGCATGATGAATGAAGAGTTTTAGGGAACAGATACCATAAAGTGGATTATATTAAGTTATAAGCTTCTTTCATGGCTCAGTCTCAAAACGTGAAGGTGTTACTTGGTCACTGGTTTTCCTCCATGCCTGAAGTATTCTTAGAATCCTGCACCAACGCAGACAGGATCAGGATGTGTGAGTGCATGTATGACCCCCCCCCCCTTACTGCCCTGCATAGTCTTAAAATTCGAAAAATAAACTACAAAGACCGTGACTACATCAGTAGCTTGCAATGTAAAGTACTTTGAGTGGTCAGCAAGACTAGAAAAGAGTTATATAGGTGCAGTCTGTTTACTATACTCATTTATAGAATCTTTGCCTTGTTAGCAAGTTTGATCTTAATCACGTCTCACAGATGACAGTTATTCTGGCATTGAGTATTACCTGGCTGCACTTAATTGCTGATATACGTTGGTTCTTCAAGTCTCAGTTCCTGACACCATTCAGAGCCTACACACAGAATAACTAATGCAGCTACCAGCAGCTGAGAAAGAGAGGAGTAATACCCAGAATCCCCCATCCTGCTATTTCTCACTGGCTTATTCCAGCTTTTATCTTTTGATGTACGCTGTATCCTGATGTAATGCAGCATTTGTGTCTCTTTATCCTCTCTGTACCCTGGCTGATTCAGCAGTAGAACTGATGCTGTAACTTTGCTTTAAAAAAAAAAAAGGGAGGAAAAAAAAGACTTGAAGGGCATTTTCAGCAACACACTGTGCTGAAGAAGAGTTTGCAGTTGGTGATGGGTTCATGATGAGTTCTTTGTCTTTCTGGAGTGCTGTGAAACACTGTATAACCATAGCTTTACCTTGTAGAGACCGCTTCACCGTACGCCATCATTTGTGCTAAAACTCAATTTCAACTTTTGTCTGGATAAAACGATTCATATTCTCCCATGTTGCAACTGGCTTGCAAGCCTCATGTGAACCTGTAAATGAAGAAAACTGCAGTTCAGCTGGCTGTGGCTGATGGCTAGCTGTCATCACTTTAACTTCTTAGGTCTTTATTTGCTGCTCAGAAGTCAAGACAAGACAGTGTCAAGTGCTATCAAAGCATAGTCATTCTTATTTTAAAGGCAATGTGCCTTGTTTACAACACCAATTCCCAAAAAACTGGGACGCTGTGTAACACAAATAAAAACAGACTACAGTGATTTGTAAAAACTCACAAACCTATATTTTATTCCTAATAGAACATAAAGAACAGATCAGATGCTGAAAATGAGACATTTTATCATTTCATACTACTTTTATACCTATTTCATAGGTTATTTCAGAGAGACAGAGTCTCTCTGGTGTTAAAGATGGGCAGAAGTTTACCATTCTGCAACAAACTACATCTAAAGGTTCTGGAACAATTTCAGAAAAAGTTCCACAGCGGAAAATAGCAAAGACATTGAAGATCCTACCATCTACATTGTGTAAAGTTTATGACAGCAATACTGCATCCATCACAACAGCATGGCTTCACAGGAGAAGAGTCTGAGTGCTGAACTGGTCTACCTGCAGTCCAGACCTTTCACCAACAGGAAATATTTGAGGCATCATAAAAAGAAAGAGCTGGCAACAAAGGTCCAAGACTGTTGAGCAGCTAGAATCCTGCATCAGACAAGAATGGGACAGCATTCATCTCCTAAAACTTTACAGACAGTTATTAAAAGAAGAGGAGATGCTACACAACGGTAAAAATCACTCTGTTTAGCTGCTGCCATCAAAGTGCAAAACAATCTACTTTTCCCCTTGAAATCATATCAGCATCTGATTGGGAATAAAATATAGGTTTATAAGATTTTCACATCATTGCATTCTGTTTTTAATTTTGTTTTACATAGCGTCCCAACTTCTTTGGAATTGGGGTTGTACTAAAAAACCACTGCCAACGGTTTTGTGATGGTTTAGAAGTCCTCGTCAAAGCAACCGGAAGCAGGTACCTTAACCCAATAGTCAGGACTAACCAGAGAACGTCAGCTGAACTGCCTCATCAGCTTCCTCTTGCAGCAGGTGGGTCCTGGTTGAGCAACCGTCACCTCTGAACATTTCAGGACCGTTCCTAGGTGACTAACAGGACCTCTAGTCAGTGACATCAGAAATGAGTGCTGTTAGGGCTAAAATGAAGACTAGCAGAGCTGTGCTGGGACTGGCTGTCACTCAGTCCATTGCCTGCAGGCCCCAGCCAGTAGGTTTACTCGGCCTGCAGGTGACTGCGACAGACCTAGGCTCGCCAGTGCTGGGCCACTGCAGGTCCCAGCTGAGCTCTCCTAGTTCTTGTTTCAGCTACGGCAGTGCTCTTTGTGGATATATTTTCAGTAGCGAATTTTGAAATGAGGATATTTGGGCTGATTTGATCAGAATTAACATTAATTTGCATCATAAATTAGCAGAAGCTAAGCCAACCAAGCTAAAATAGCTAACTTTTAGTAACTAAACTCAGGTGGACATGTTCTAGCCTGTTTCCAGACCCGCTTGTCAGGATCAGTGCTGAAACAAAGGACTAGTGAAGCTCCACGGACCCAGTTCTTACCAACATGGCACCGCGCAGTAACATGAAAAAGAGGTTTCTAAACAACTCTGGAGAAAACCTGTTGTTGACGTCACCGGGGGTTTGTCCGGTTCTACATATTCTCCTCAGGGACTTTTGGACAGAATATTGCATCATAAAGTGAATAATCTGTTTGCAATAATGAGCAAAAGCTGTGTCCAAAGTGAATGAAATAGATCACGTGAATAAATAAGAGCAGCTGCTCTTTTTTTTTTTTTTTTTTAAGTCAAAACTAGTTTTGACACTTTGAAATGAAAAAAGATACAAGCGAGAAGGCAAATAACAGTCATATTTACTGTAAGCTTTACACTCAGTGTAATAAAATTCACATTTGGAATTGTATATGTAATTTTTTATAATTTATTGTAACTCCAAACAAAAATAATTTCTACAAAAAATATTCAAATAATGTCATAATATTGATAGGTGGTTTATATCTTTTCTCTCTCTTAGACTTCTGATTAGTTGAAACCTGTTAAACTCTGCATCCTGAATACTGTGTGAAGATTAAATCTCGTTAAGTGTGGCAACAATCACTCATTCCTATAAACAACCATAATGGTGACTAACTCTTTTTTTTTTAGAATTCATAACCCCCTGGATATTATATAATATTTATAATCTCAGCGACTGCTTGTGGGCACATTTAGATACAATGACTGAAGGTATAACAAATGAAAAAGAAAAAAAATGCAGCAGAAATAGAATAAATGTAAAATCGAGTTTCATTTTTCAGGAAAAGAAAAATTAAACCTGCTTAATATACTATGTACGCCTCAGCAGCAGAATCAAACAAGCACCTCCTGACCCGTCCGTCAAGTCAACATGTCTCGTCCTCACACGGCGTCTGACCACACGCGTTGGCTGTCAGTCTGCCAGAGGTGAGCTCCCAGACTCAACCAAGAAAGAAAAGAAAAAGTCCTTGTGCTTACAACAGCCATTCCCTTTGACGTGAAACAGTGGTGATTTAGGTGTTACGTTTATGCTTTTTGGTTTGATGCACATTGCTCCAGCTGAAGAATAAAGGGAACAGTGGTTGGTATGATTTCTTTTTTTTTTTTTCCCCTTTGACAGCATCTCTTTTCTTTGAGGTCACTCCTTTTTTTTTTTTGTTTTTTTCCTTTTTGTCCTTCTCACACCTGAGCACACACTCAGTGTCATAACAGTCCTGTGCAGTCTTGTCTGTGTATGTGTGTGTGTGTGTGTGTGTGTGTGTGTGTGTGTGTGTGTGTTTGCAAGGAGAATGGGGATAGGTAGTGTTCCATGAGTAAGTGTGCACTTATAGGAGTGCTGCTGTGTGCGTTTCTTCGGGTCCATGACTTATCGGGCCCTTCCGATTCCGGGCCACCCTTGTACTTCACATACACACTCGTATACACACACTCCTTTTGTCTGAAGGGGGAGGGTTCGTGGCTCAGTGGGGTGATAACGTGGCCAGCATGTAGGTTAGCAGAGTGCAGAGCAGCAGTGTGGCCGGGGAGAGGTGCGGCGAAGAGGCGCCATTGCAGTCCTTGCCCGCCTCGCAACGGGAGTGTTGGCACAGTACCCCCTTGAACTCTGGAGGACAGATGCACTTCTGGTTCTGGTAGCACGTTCCTCCGTTCTGGCAAAGGAGCATCTCCTCGTCGCAGATGTTAGCTGTGAGCAGAGACAAAGATCCACGATGTACTTTATTATTTATTCTTTTTGAGTAAAAAAGCTAATATTACAGATTGTAGGTATGACTAATTACTGTGATGCATTGATTGAGAAAAAACAGATTTTGTTTTTGATCGTAAACAAATTTGGGGAGCGCAACCCTGTAATTATAGCAAGAGGGCCAAGGGGGCGCTAGAGCAGGATGACAGGAGCTGGAAATCAAGAGGATGCAGTGAAAGGAGGTTAGAAGAGTTATGGAGTAGAGGTTCAAGATGAATGAAGGATGCGTGGATGGTTATCAGAAGATAAGCAGGGACAGTAGCGTGACACAATAGGTGATACAGCAAGAAAATATGAATCCAGGGCAGGGAGACAGAAAGAAAAGATAGCAGGAGGAAAGCAAGAAACAAGATGAATTCTCCAGTATTTTCCTCGGGGATGAGAACAGGTAACACCTGCCTTTTTCTTTCTGCTTTTTTCTTCTTTTTTTTTTGATTTTGCTGCCCTTTTCTCTGTCTGTTTTTCTTGAGCCTGCACTTTCCCAGGGTCAAGTCAAAACAGTTCTATCAAACCCAGCAGAAAATAAACTGCACATTGGATTATTTATTTATTTATTTTTGACAAAAGAGGAACGTCATTAAGATGCTATAAAAAGGCATTAGGAGCAGCACGTTGGTAGTTGCACTACACAAGACGGTTGACCTGAAAACGTTTCGAAAGAAAACAGAGGAATAACTCCATGTGCTAACATTTTTTTTCATTACACCAGAGACAGTTGGCTTTCTTGTATGATGTCTAACCTAAAACAAACTGTACTACAGTTGATTATACTGTGTGCCTTATTATAAAAGAGAGGAAGAAAAAAAAACAGTTAAAATGCCTCCATGGCCAGTTTTCAATGAGACTTTATGGAGGGTCTATTTGAGACTGAGGCCCCTGACTGGATGGTGGATGGCAGAAGAAGGCCATTCTCTGTAATTGTGTTAAGGCGTGACAGGGCCATCAATTAAAGGAGCAGCTGATGCTGCTAATGAGCTGCATGATCTATTCCCCTGTGTGCAAAGGAAACATTTGGAGCGGCAGAAGTTAAGTGGAAGGTGCACCTGAAAAGGTCCAGAAAGGGTGCAGCGTTTCTTCAACCCTCCATCTTTACACATGAACCCATTCAAATTATCCTCCCTGCACTCACGGTAACAGCCTTGTTTCCAGTAGTATCCTGGCACGCAGTCCTCACATTTGGCCCCCGTGGCTCCATCTTTACACTGGCAAAATCCTGTGTCGTTGCACCGGTCGTGAACAGCGCCCATCTGGTTGCAGTTGCACTCTGAAAGACGAGAACAGAGGGAAACATTGGAAATTCCCAACACTTCTTATTTGTGAAATGTCTTCAAGATGCTTTTTTTTGTTCTGTTTTTTTGGGGGGGAGCTTTGCAAAAATTCACAATTATTCATAAGAATCGCAAGGTTCTCTGAATAATTGTGAATTTCTTCCTTCAACAAATCCTCTTGAATGTGTTTCCTAGAAATGGCACCTGTCTTACAGCCTCAGGAGTTGACTCTTACCTCCTCCCAAGCTAGAGTGGAAAAATAAAACGACAGATGTCCTTACATGTCAGAAAGGTTTTTTTTTTTTTTAAAGTTTCAGTGTGCTGAAACTTAAATTCTACGACTTCCAACAGACTGAAATGCTTTGAATTGTAACTACCATATTCAGTGTTTTATGGATGACCTGAATCAGTTTTTTTAAAGAAACTTTCACAACTTTTCTTCCTGCAAATCATATGTCCTTGATATTTTCAAACATGGCTCAGAATTGTTAAAACTACTTCATGAGATTAATGCCAAATGAGTCTCAAAGATACCTCCTGCACTTACATTTCAGTTTGAACGAATGGAATAATCATTTCTAGCAGAAATAAAGTCAAACACAAATGTGCATAAAAACTGTCATTCAAATCAGTGATCGTAGGCAGCAGACTAGAGTTGGTAAAAAAAATAAAATAAAATAAACATGCAAAACTGCACATTTGTTGGTTGATGAACTTTAGTTTCTCTCATGACATAACACAGTACCAAGATCACATTTAATCATTAAATTGATCCTGAACTATTAACATAAAGACCCAGATAAAAAAATAAATAAAAAATCATAGTTGGCAATGCTGCTTGCGGGTCATTCACATTAATACTGGGATTGTATGTGACCTGCTGTGTGTTCAGAATGCAAAGCTGCATGAAATGTCTTTCTTGCTCTGGAGATGCTTTTGCACTTTGTGTGCCAGCGTGTTGGCAGATGAGCTAATGGGGCTTTATTTGTGCTGACTCCAAGGCCTGGCCCTGTGTGTTCCCTGACCGCGGCGAGTTTACCCTCCAACCCCCTGCAGTCCACCTACAGATGGATCCAATCAACACCAGATTTTAGCTCCATGCCTATGCAAAGAGAATGACCTCAGGACAGGACATATGCTTAATTAAAAATGGGTAAATACTCTGTGAAAGCATACAAGCATTTTCTGGATATAAAGATGTTAAAGGTTACCCACAGCTTATTCAGAGAACATACAGAGATCCCGCTTTTCATGGTTTTGGTTCTAAACTTCATCACATTGGATATTTTGAGGGTTTGAAGCGGTGACTTTATGCTTTAAGGGAGCCTGAGGCTGTTCAAGTGAGTGAACAGTGTTGGACTTCTTAAATTCATATTCTAGTCCACCTAGCCTCAGGGCAGCAGAACACTAGTCCTAATGACAAAAGATTTTCATCTCCAGACTAAGGTGTAGGTCAAATATACATAGTTTATCTCTGTATACAAGTATTCCCTCTCCCCTCTAGGGTGTGCTCATTCTGTGATTTGTTGTGGATACTAAATCTTTGGTTTTAAGTGATCATCAGATGGCTATTTCAACCCATTTCTGTCTCATTGAGGGTCCTAGTTTGTTTGATGTAGGGGTGTCAAACTCGAGGCCCGTGGGCCACATCCGGCCCCCCCCATTTCATTTTATCTGGCCCACTAGATCGTGCAAAGACAATCATATACTTATTTCAAAAGCGACTGTCCATTTGATTCAGTATTGACATCAAAAAGTGGAAAAACTGAAGTGGAAAGCAGCTGGTTTATGTAAAAAAAAAAAATCCTGATTTAGTAAATGTTTGAAAACAGATTTTCTAAACTTCACTTTGTGACATTACTTATATTTTCAGTGACTCCAGAAACCCCATCATACATGCTTGTGCCAGATTTAGATCTGGATTTTGAAAGTTCATCAGTTACAGGAACTGCAACAACAAGGATTACACAACAAAATCAGTTTTGGACGGCTGTGAAAGCAATCCAGCTACAATCTAGCTAACGCTGGAAAAGCATATCTCAATCTTATCTTGCACATTTCTTTCAACTTGAGCTTACAATAATATTTAAGGTAAGAATTCAACGTTACAGCACTTTAAGTGAGTCCAAAAACATGGAAAAGCATGTCAGGTCCACTTTAATGAAAACCTGTGCAACTTTTGTCTATAACCTTTACCGAAGTGGAACCCAAATACACATCTGAGGGTCTTGACTTTCCATCTCGTGCAACGTTTACACTGCTTATTTCACATTTAGTTTTTGGCTTTCTTAACACTCTGATACTTTCATGCCCGTCCTACCTTGTGGCTTTAACATCAGAAGATGAAGACGTATATCCTACAAATGCCTTTACTCGCACACAGTGGTGCCATTTTCAGACCACATTGTGGGTATATTGGTCTGCTGTTCTGACAAAAGAGCAATTCTATGCTAATCATGGAATAGCAAATCTTGTAATACCACTTCGTGCCACTAGAGGTGCACTTTTTTTTTTGGCCACTTAAGTCAAGAGCCGACACATGAATTTTCCTTATAACATGCGGCTGCCATGTGGTCCAAAGTGGTACTGCTACATATGTTGGCTTTATGTAAACTGTGCTGGTTAAAATTTAGGTAATATTTTTGGTAAACATATAAACACAGCCGCCTTATTTGTAGTGGTGGTTTTTCATAGTCTGATGATGTTTTTTTTTTTTTTAACTTCACTATTTTTTTACTTCCGTGACTGCTTATTCCAGAAATTGCAATCATGATTATCTTCTTTATCACTTTCTTCCTTTTTTTTTGAAGTTTTCTTCGTCAAAACACAAAAGTGTTGATCGTGGTCCTGAGAATCTTCCATGCTGAGCTGGAAGCTAACTTCCCAGATAACAAAAGTATTTTTGCAAAGATATTTCAGGAAAGTGGCTCATGCCTACCCCATGGAGCCTTTGATTTTAAAGGGGGGGACACCTTCATTAGTTTCCTGTTTTTGCAAATGAATTCTTAAATATGCAGTGGAAAATGGCATTGTGTTTGATGTCTCTTGGGAGTTTTACATAGAAATATTAATTAAAGCAGTTTTAAGTTTGCACAGTCTCTGCTGAATAAAAAGTGTTAAAAGGTGTTAGAATTTCTCTACTCTTCAACAGCTTGATCTGGTAATTATCAGTTTAAAAGCACATCTCAGTCATTAAATTAAGTTTAAAAGCAGCTTCTCTGTTCGTCACGCACACATCCTTCCCTTCTACACGCCCTCACTGCCTCCCAGCAGACTGACCGATGCAGACGTTCTCGTCATCCAGTTCAGCAGAGGCGTTGCGGAAGTATCCGAGTCTGCAGTGTTGGCAGTTCTGGCCTCTGGTGTTGTGCTTGCAGCTGACACACGTCACGATCTTCAGGTATTCGATGTAGCTGCATCGGTTCGAGTGGCCGTAGCACTCACAGTCTACAAGAAAAAAAGGAAAAAGGAAAGAGACATATTTCAGTTTAATATTCTACGAAATTATGTGTTGACACAAGAATTTAGGTGATGGAAAAAAGTTGGATGTAAGTGTGTCACATTCACAGGAACATGGGTTGTAGGACGTAATCTGCACCAACAGATATATCTGAAAGCTTTAGTTTTGAATGTCAGGAAAAAAAAAAGAATGACTTCTTTTGTGTTTCATGAGGCGCCTCTATGACGCAATATTGGTTCAATAAAGGCAGACCACTCCCTCTCCATTACTACACTCACAGGTTTGCTGAGTCTGCTTTGCTGGGCTGCAATGATTACTGATGGGAATTCCGCCATCCTGTATGTGTGTGTGTGTACATGTTTGTTTATATGAGCAAGTGTGGGATCAGAGGCGTGCTAATTGTGCCTGGAAATTGAATTACATCACAGGTTGAATAGTTTATAAGGTAAAGAAATATAACCAAGGGAGCTTGAGGTGTGTAGTACTGCGGTTATTTCAAGACCGCACCCGAAAATATGAAATATGTCTGACTCTGCTTGACCTTTTAAGCAACTATAAAAAAGATCCAGATAATTTTTACAGACTAATGTCATTGATAGTTGGCAGTCTGAAGCCACCTTATTCAGTATAAGCGGTAGTTGACACGTGTACTATATAATTTAAATGAGTCAAACTTCTACTGCCAAACTAGTTGAAGAGATGTCTCACGACATCAGTGAATGGAATACTTCAGATTTGTGCTGCTGACTCAAGAGCAGAGCAACGGGGGACGGGAAACTCGACAAAATCTGTCATCCGTCATCCCACCAAGTAGTTCACGGAGAGCCTGAGCTGGTGTCCGACTCTTGTGATCACACATTTGTCAAACCTCAGCTTTCCCTTGTGCCTGCTATCTCACCATTTATACGGGCAAAAAAGAGCTATATCATATATTAGTGTAAAAATACTGGGAACCTCGTGAATATACACTATGCATACACATAACGTATGTGTCAGTTGTGCTTTGGCACAAAGAAGAGGCATCGTGTTACACACACTGGAACACAGAGAAGGGGAAATGTTAAAGGTAAAACAGAAAATATGTTTAAAAAAAAAAAAAAAATCAAGTTTCAGACAGTTTGTGTTCTTATTTTCACCGTAAATCTTGTGTTTGCTCACACATGTTGACAAAATTAACTTATTTTTTTCCTCACTTTCTAGGTGTTTTTGGCTTCTCAGTCATAAAAACTCCTTTAGGGAAATGAACTATATAATACATTTTCTAATATTCAACTTAAATGAAAAAAAAAAAGGCAAGTTCAAAAATAAAATAAGCCTGGACACAATTCAAGAAGTCACTGTTGTCTTTTAAGTGCAAAAGCAAATGTGAATATTTAATAAACCTGTCAGGTACATTCAATTTGTGAAAAAGAAAAAAAGTAAACAAAACAAAAAAACCCAACTGAATTTTTTTTTTTTTTTTTAAATGCAATATTTTCTTCAAGGCTTTGCATAAACAAAGCTCCTCAGTATATGTGAGATTTGTTGGCGCATTACTCTTCTTGTCAAAGGGGTTGTTTCATTCTGCTGGTTTCCTTACTTAAGCTGCTTTTTTAAGAACTGGCATTGTATGGATTATTGGAATTCATTTCCATTATCTGTAAAGTGCCCTGTGATGACTGTCTTTGTAGATTAGTGCCATGAAAATAAACTAATTAAAATGGATTAAAACTGAAATGCATCTCCTATCTCCTTCTACAATATTTTGGCTCGTGTTAGATATGACACGAATATTTCAGGGCCTGAGCCGGTCACAAAGACAGAACTTCCTAGAAAGCTTTCAGCGGGCAGTGATCCTATTACTGTCAAAATCTCAGACAATAGAAAACAGAAACAGATTAAGTTATTTAGGTATGTGTTGTGTGACACATCAGATGTATATCTACGTATTCTAACAATGTCTCTGCATCGCTATTTTTCTATTTAACTTTATGTTTTGTATCAATATCTATCACCCAGTCCCATGTGCCGCCTTCTCTTTTTTTAAGCAGTTGGTTAGTTGTTTCTCTACTTTAAAATTCTCTTTTTTATAAAGTGCTGCACAGTCAGATGTCTTAATTAAATTTTCTCTTTGTAATTCATGAATTGTTTTAGAGGCGCTGATTGCAGGTTTTATTCTACATGCTTGATAAATTAAGACTCGCTCCCGAATTTCATACCCTAAAACTAAAACTAAATAAATAAATAAATGGACAAATAAATGGAGCTTTGTGTAAGACTTTGTTTATTTTATTTTTTATTTTTTCCAGAGAGAGAGAGAGAGGGGGTAGGGAATGAAAGGCTGCTGCCGGATCTGCATTATGCAGTGGGGTGCAGCGAGAGGTGGAGGGGTGTTTCTCCATATTCGCGCCCCGATTATTTTGGCTGAGGCTGGTTCCTAATTAAGGTTTTATTAAGCTTTAGAAGTTGGCTGCAATCGTGCGCTGCAAGGCATCACTGTCCTCTAAAGAGGCGTTTACCAGGCATGCTTATGCAAATACACATTTAAATGCACATTAAAAAGTCGGAGTTTAGCTGTTTAATCAGCCGTCACATTATTATTTTATTATTGTTTGGTTGATGATGCCAGCTGAAATATTAATGAGCTGGTTTAAAGGAAGCCAGCAAGAGGAGCACCGTAAAGTGCCTCTCTCAGCACTGAGGGAACCACGTTAGCAGTGGGGAGAACTGCCTAATTAAATATAAATGGCCAATTACTTCACTGACTAGAAAGCCAATGGGACATTGTTCCACAAATTAGCGTTACGAGTCAAGATGCTCTTCCATTGGTATTTATCAGTTGTGAATTGGTATCAGTAAAAGCTGGTCATATTGGGAGACAGGGAGGGAAATGCCCTTATTGAACACTGATTTGAAGAAATACTTGTATATTCTCGTAATAGCCATCTTTTTCACAGTAATGACCTTAAGATGACTGTTTCATTGTTCAGTATGAATGTGAAATGCATATTCTTACCTTGATCATGAACATAAAGGAAACACAGCCACGAGTGGCACAGATGCATAGGAGAAAATGAGCAAAATGAAAAACATGAAACACACAATGAAAGGAATTTCTCCACAGCTCTTCTACTTGGATGGCACTGTTCAAAGTTTAAAAACACAACAGGAACGATACAGAAGATTTCATCAAGATCAAGAGTCCCGACTAAGTTCTTCAGACTCGTATCATTCTCTTACCTCCGAAATCATGATATACGATCCCAAGCAACTGTTTGGCCTGGGGCTCTCCTGAGATCAAAAGCTTCAGAAGCCCTTGAGGGATGAAGGAATTCTTGTTTAAGATGGTTATGTCATTCATAGTGCTAAAGTCTCCTAAAGCTCTATAAATTCATGGTTGGAGCCAGTGGCCTAGGGGTCGAACAGAGGGACTAATGGTTGAGGCTACATGAACTCCCGCTATAGAGATGGGGCTCTTTAAAGAAGACAAATTCTTAAGCTACTGCAGTGCTTCTTAACTGGTCCGTCCAATTTGAAAAGTCAGCTACGATTCAGAGTTATAATTCAAAGAATCGTGTTGTGTAGTTCTACAGGTAAGTTTTTCATGGCAGTTTCTGATCTTACTGCTCTATCTGGCCTTGGTGGATTTGCTGTTTGGTTTCCTTCCTTCCTTCCATCAATCCATCCATCCAGTCATTCATTCATTCATTCATTCATTAACTGGATTTGGGTTGTCGGGACAGCAACATGACCAAAGAGGCTCTGACTGCCCTTTCCACAAACACTTCCTGCAGCTCTTGCAGGGATGACCTCATGTAACTCTTAGTAGCTTCTCACACTAAGGCAGGGGTGTCAAACTGTAGCTGTCCAGCATGTATTAGATGTTTCCCTGCTTCAGCGTACCTGATCCAATGAAATGGGTCATTATCAGACCTGTGCAGGCCTGGATGACAAGGTGATGGTGATTCATCTATTTAAATCAGGTGTGCTCAAGCATGGGAAACATGCAGGACAGTGGCCCTCAAAGACTGGAGAGAAGGGTGACTCTCGCTAAAGGAGAGTCCAGCCACACTGCGAAGGAAATTCATTTCAGCCGCTTGTATCCATAATCTTTTAGTCACTGCCCACTTGAGGGTAGGAGCAAAGATCGACTGGTAAACAAAGAGCCTTTCCTTTGGGGTAGAGTCTGTCTTCACCACAACAGTCTGCCTGTCAAGCTTCCTTCAATTACCGTGAATGGGACCAGAGAGAGCTGAAGATTGTGGTGTGATAAAGTCAGCAGGACTACATCATCCACAAAGATAGAGATGTAATCATGGGGGAACCAAACCTAGGTGCACCCTCGGCAGTACCCAGAAACTGTCCATGAAAGTTATGATGCTTTGGTTTGGATTGTTTAGGTGATCCTAGCAATCCCCACAGTCTGAGAATCACCTGAGAATCAATTTCTGACCTCTGCACCGCATAATCCAAACAGTCCCAATCATTGTTTTGTAAATTGCCAGAAATTCACTATTTATTAAATGGCTACCTGGTGCACAAACACCACAGGACCCTCTCAGGTGCTTATGGGTCAGCAGAGTTTGGGCTTTGGATGTTAGGAGTTACTCCTGAAGATTGTTACTAAAAATTCTTGAACTGACCCCGACTCTGTTGTGAAATTGCTGACTTAATTTTGCCTTAAGGCTCATTTGAAATTTGATTAATTCTCAAAGATGTTGACACAGGTAGACTCATAACTGTCAGGTTAAATCTTGATAAATCTGTGCAACCAGTTAGGAATCACTGTGCGATTACATGGCACTCAAATTCTACCTTTCCTTTTTTCTTTCCTTTTCTCCTCTTTGTCCTCTTCCTCTCTCCCAGAAGCATGTTCTGTGGTCTCATGACCTCCTCTTTCCCTCTCAGGTTTTTCAGTGACATGGTGCACTACAAACAAGCAGCAACTCGAAAATCAATTCACATTTATGCAGCAGAGATTACCTCAGGGTGTTTTTTTTTAAACCTAACTAGACAGCACAAAGACTACCAACAAATCGACAAAGTTCAAAGATTTGTGAGAAGCTGGTAGGGAACTCATGTCAGATCTATAATTTGCTGATCTGTTACAATATGAGGATATTTAGAATCTGAGGAATATACATGTTTGCAGTTTCAAATCAATCTTCCCTTTGTAGTCAACTCAGTTTTTTCATGCCAGTTGTTTTCTTCTCTCTCTTAGCACTGTCACTCAATGTCATGGATTAAATTTTTATTTTTATTTTTTTTTTTAAATGTAGCAGCAGTTTGATGACTGACATGCAGGCATTTCATCAGGAGTACATTTAGATACACCTGTAAACTACAAAGCTAAACAAGTGGTAAAAAAAAGATTCTTTGGCTCTTTTATTGTATTACAAGTACTGCACTATTATATATCTGTTGGAAATAAACTATGACATTGAAACAACTTCATAAAAATACCTCTATTCTCAGCTTTTCCATGTCTATGGTCCTCCACAGATGAAAATGTTGTTTTGTGACCGTGAGTCCCATATGAGTGTCCCTCAGAAATATGGGAGACTGAAAAGCCACAATCATCGGTGACATAATAAGCACAAATGTTGTTTATTTTTATGAGTAGGTTCGCCATCGCAACATTGGAGAGCTACCTTTTCTTCCATGTTGAGATGAGCTTGGTGGTCTGTGGCCATGACTTTCATGTATGTGTTCTGTATGTTTTACAGAGAAAAAAAAGTTTAATACTGTCTGAGTTAAGGTCACTAGGAGGATTTATATTACATGTATTATGGGTAGCCTGGCCAGTCATGCTCATTCTCCACCTTTTATAGATGCATTCAAGAGCCAGTATTTAAAACAACCAAGATGGCTATAGAATACATAAAAATGCCATTTTTAATGTGTTTTGCAACAGCTAGACGGGTTGTCGCTCTGCCTTCGTCAAATGCTTTGCTTCACTGATTGGTTGTGAGCCTTTCCAGTGGTGTCCAGAGACAGTTTCTATTTTTGTTAATTGGACCCCAATGGAAATGAAAGTCGAATCTAGAAAAACAAGACTAATAGTTTGTATTGAATAGGAAAACAAATAGAATGGCTGGTCAGGCTGTACTTAAAGATGAAAATGAACCCTAAAAAAAGAAAAAAAAAAAGTGCTACCACCATAAAGATACCTTCTATATGCCTTCCTGTCCCATGGGTCTCGTGCATGTGTCCATGAGAGTTGTGAGGGTCTGAAATAGTCAATGCCATTAAAATTGCTGGTAATATACATACCAGCCTTATCTACAGTTTATTTCTATAACTACAGAATTCATGAACATGGCTACCACTACGTCTAAAATACCTGTCCTTTCAGCTTTCCTGTGAGTAGGCTCCTCCATTCCGTGTCCATGTGAGGCTGTAGTTTTGTGGCCATGTGCGTGCCCTTCATGCATGTGGGAGACTGACACAATACTTGTCATAATTAGCAGACAAAAGCATCCATATGCACTTCTGCTGTTTTCAGTATGCAGTCTTCGTAATTTGATTGGTAAATTGGTGCTCTAAAACTATAAAAGCTCTTCCACCAGGACATGTGAAAAGGTACCTGTCCTGTGAGGACCTGTGTGTCTATGTTCCCCATCATGTGTTTCATGCCCGTGTTCGGATGAGGTTGTCATTCTGTGGCCATGAGTCTCATGTACGTGTCCATCAAACTTGTGCGAGGCTGAAACGACCATCGTGAGCACTTTCATGAGTTTCACTGTTTGTTGCAAGTTATGCAACTGCACACCAAAACTTTACTACAAATCAAGTGACTAGTATTACTGATGTACCTTTGCTTTCCACTCCATGCTGAGATGATGTCATATGGCCATGTGTCTCGTGGCCATGTGTGTCATGCACGTGTACCTCAGACTTGTGCAAGGCTGAAACGATTATCATGAACACATTGTAATTTTTGAAGTTCAGTTCGTGTTAACAGTTATGCAACTGCACAGCAAACTATGAAATATATACACGAGAGGTCAAACGCTTTAGAACATCCCAATTTTACCACTTTTTTATGGTTGAAAATTATGCAGTTTAATGACTCATTGTAGTCTGAAGTGAAAGCACGGAGCAAACAACTGAGGTTAAAAAAAAGAAATCATGAAATCAATTTATAAACCAACTTTTGACTCAAAGTAGCCACCTTTGGCAGCTTTAACAGCTGAACACACTCATGGGATTCTTCCGACAATGGAAATCAAATATTCTTTTGAAAGTTCTTCCAAACTCTGCTGCAGAAGTTCCCAAAAATGTGTGGGAAAACTGGGGGAATTGGGGTGGACTAAAACTTTTGACCAGTAGCTTATCCTGTGTTTATCCTAACTGATGTACCTTTGCTTTCCTCCCCATGGTGAGATGACGTCACATGGCCATGAGTCTCATGGCCATGATTCTCATATGTGTGTGCGCCAGACACATGGTGACCTTAACAACAATAGTTATGAACAAAAAAAATAAAGCTAAAAATCATAAATTTCTCCTAACTTGTTCTAAAAATCTAAATCTACTGCATATTTCTACTACTACAGTTGAATTACACAAAGCGATGCCACAACTACATGGGGACTTGAGATCTTTTTCTTTTGTCATCTTTTTCTGTGTCCCTCCATCCTGTGCTGAGATTATGTCTTATGGTTATCAGTGTCATGTACATCAAATAACTTTTCCAAACCACAGCTGCTATTACTGGAAAACACAAAAAGGGGAGGTATTTGTTCATGTGCTTTGCTTATTTCACAAGGCTAATTTTCTGTTCTTTATGATATATATTTGTTAAAATTACATGTATCTCTGAATAGATTAGCATGATATGAGACATTGCTTCCATTTGATCATATATTCTCGATATGTAATTGATTCTGTTCATCGTTGTGCGGGACTGCAGCCTGTCCCAGCTGTCAGACAGCAGTCAATTAAGAATTACAAGTCAAGCTAATGTGCAAGCTTTTGTGCAGGAGGAGGAAACCAGAGCACCTGGAAGAAGACCCATGGGGGCCACTGAGAGTACAAGCACAATCAGCTCAACTGAGCTTCAAATCAGGATGCTTCTAGCTTTGAGGTGACAGTACTAACCACCACAACATTGAACGTTGTTTTTTTTTTTTAACAAACTGTAGATTTAATACCCTATCTCTACAGTCATTTTTTTTTTTTTTAATTAAATTTTTTTTTTTTTAAACAAAATGTAGATTTAATGCCCTGACTTAAGGTTACTATCAAACTGCTGCAGTCCCAATTTATTTTATTTATTATTTATTCAGTCTTATTTTTTAATATATGTCTCCAATGGATCTTATTTTGGTATATTAATTGTGATGTAAAGGCTTGTGTGAATGTGTTAGTCGTCACCACTACTTGCTGCAAATGAATTGCCTTTCGGGGACATAATAAAGTGAATGGAATTGAATTGAATGGTCCCCCTGCAACACTACCACATTTAAAGGCAACATTTTATTGGGGAAAGAATACAGTAATAATAATGATAATAATAATAATTATGATAATATGCTTTGGTCACTTTATAGCATTACTTTGTTAATTTTTCAGACCGTGGTAGTCACTTCCCATTCAGTGAGTCAGAATTATCCCTTTATCTCCACCCAGCTGAACATTATGTTGTGTTTCATGTAATGTGTCATGTGTTTAAAATCTAATTGATCTCAGTTGTGCTTTACTCTGCAAGTTATGACTCTAAGCTCACTATATAGAAACTAAAAGAACAATACTACCACTACATGGAAAACTTATACCTTTCTTTTCTGTTCTGTCCATGTGCTCATCGTGCCCGTGTCCAGTAGGGGATTTGTGTCCATGCTCGTCGTGCCCGTGCACAATGGGTGATTTGTGTCCATGGGTGTCATGCCCGTGTCCCTCAGAGTTGTGGGTGTCTATTACGCCACGATTGCCATGAATGTAACCAGAACAAAAAGCATCTCAATACACTTTTTTCCCCCAAAATAAGAACAGAACAGCATCAAATGTTCAACCTCAGTTCAAAATAAATTCATGATTACAGTCCTACATTATCAAATTCCAATACAGTTTTGATTTAGTAAAGATTTGATAGTCTGTATCCATAGATACAGTTATCCTTTCATGTCAACGTGGCAACACACCAGTTAAAGATGCTGAGTAACAACAGAAGACTTCATATTTGTGAGACCATATTAAAGCAGGAGGTTTGCTTAGTGCCATGCTCCAGGTGCTTAGGTCTACATACTTCCTCCTTTGCATCATGCTCCAATTTATCAGGGCTGGTAATGGATTTTTTTTTAAATCAAGAATGCAAATTGCCAAATAAATGGGGCATTTTTCCCCACTGTTATGGCTCTTAGCTCACAATAAAGAAGCGAAAAGGCCCAGACTACTATTACATGTGAAATTGATACCTTTGTGTCCAGGCTCGTCGTGCCCATGCCCAGTAGATGATTTGTGCCCTTGCCCAGTAGGTGATGAGTGTCCATGCTCCTCATGCCCGTGCCCAATAGGTGATGTGTGTCCATGCTCGCTGTGCCCATGCCCAATAGGTGATGTGTGTCCATGCTCCTCATGCCCATGCCCAATAGGTGATGTGTGTCCATGCTCGCTGTGCCCATGCCCAATAGGTGATGTGTGTCCATGCTCGCTGTGCCCGTGTCCAGTAGGTGATGTGTGTCCATGCTCCTCATGCCCGTGCCCAATAGGTGACATGTGTCCATACTCCTCATGCCTGTGCCCTGTAGGTGATGTGTGTCCATGCTCGCTGTGCCCGTGCCCAATAGGTGATGTGTGTCCATGCTCACTGTGCCCGTGCCCAATAGGTGATGTGTGTCCATGCTCACTGTGCCCATGCCCAGTAGGTGATATGTGTCCATGCTCGCTGTGCCCAATAGGTGATGTGTGTCCATGCTCCTCATGCCCATGCCCAGTAGGTGATGTGTGTCCATGCTCGCTGTGCCCAATAGGTAATGTGTGTCCATGCTCGCTGTGCCCAATAGGTAATGTGTGTCCATGCTCGCTGTGCTCAATAGGTGATGTGTGTCCATGCTCACTGCTCCCATGCCCAGTAGGTGATATGTGTCCATGCTCACTGCTCCCATGCCCAGTAGGTGATATGTGTCCATGCTCCTCATGCCCGTGCCCAATAGGTGATGTGTGTCCATGCTCCTCATGCCCGTGCCCAGTAGGTGATGTGTGTCCATGTTCACTGCTCCCATGCCCAGTAGGTGATATGTGTCCATGCTCACTGTGCCCATGCCCAGTAGGTGATATGTGTCCATGCTCACTGTGCCCATGCCCAATAGGTGATGTGTGTCCATGTTCAGTGCTCCCATGCCCACTTGGTGATGTGTGTCCATGCTCAGTGCTCCCATGCCCAGTAGGTGATATGTGTCCATGCTCACTGTGCCCATGCCCAATAGGTGATGTGTGTCCATGCTCACTGTGCCCATGCCCAATAGGTGATGTGTGTCCATGCTCGTCATGCCCAGTCGGTGATGTGTGTCCATGCTCCTCGTGCCCGTGCCCAATAGGTGATGTGTGTCCATGCTCACTGTGCCCATGCCCAATAAATGATTTGTGTCCTTGCCCATCTTGCCCAATAGGTGATAGATGTCTATGTTCATCGTGTCCATGCCCAATAGATGATACGTGTCCATGTTCATTGTGTCCGTGCCCAATCGGTGATTTGTGCTCATGCTCTTCGTGCCCGTGCCCAATAGGTGATTTGTGTCCATCCTCCTCGTGCCCGTGCCCGTGCCCAGTAGGTGATTTTTGTTCATGGGTGTCATGCCCGTGTCCCTCAGAGTTGTGGGTGTCTGATACACCACGATTTCCACGAATGTAACCAGAAAGAAAAGGATCTCAATGTAATCAGCATCAATACCTCAACCTCAGTTCAAAAATGAATCCATTACAATCCTTCAATATCAAATGCTGATACAATTCTGATTTGGTAAAGATCTGTTTTGATGTCCATATCCTTAACTACAGTTGTCCTGCATCAGTTTCATATCAATATGGCAACAAACCAGATATAGATGCTGACTGTAAGACATAAAGTCGTTATAAAGACTATATCACTATATAGAAACAAAGAATAATGGTACCACTACACGTAAAACTTGTACCTTTGGTTTCAGCTGTTCTCTCCGTGTGCTCCTCGTGCCCGTGTCCAGTAGGTGATTTGTGTCCATGTGTGTCATGGCCGTGTCCCTCAGAGTTGTGGGTGTCTGATACACCACGATTGCCATGAATGTAACCAGAACAAAAAGCATCTCATGTGTACTTTTTGTTTTTAAAGCACATCAGCATCAATTCCTCAACCTCACTTCAAAATAATTCTGCCACGGTGGCTCTTCGATTTCAAAATCTTTCATCCACTTTTACCGCCATCGTGTTACATGTGTCAATAAATCCTACAATGTTCAAGCTAAATTGTTTTGCCAAATTAGAAATTCTTTAAAAAAAATTCCATTCAATAAAAACTGATGAAATTTAATAAAAATGACTTTACTTGAGGGTAAACATTTTAGTTTTGAACATTAATATACATGTCAGGCATACTCAAGGCAAAGTGAATTTTTATACCCATGTGGCACTTGGATGACTTGCAGTATTTAACTACTTCAAGTTAAAGTTTTAGACTGGACAGAACGGGCTTATCTTATACACAAAACAGTCGCAGGATTCATTTTTGAACACAGTTATATATTCAGGTTTGTTTTGCTCAAACCTAAGCTAATGAAAACCCTAAAACGTAATACTAATTACTGTATTAAAACTACTCTAGGAAGAAATGCTACCTGTAGATGGAAGCATACCTTTCCTCTCAGCCTCCTCCTGCCCGTGCTCAGAAGATATTGTCGTTTTGTGTTCATGACTTTCATGTCCATGTTGCTCAGGCTTGTGGGAGACTGAAACGCCAGGATTTCCATGAATATAACAAGAACATCTTACGATATACTGTAAATAATAAATTCTGCTGCTTCACCTTTCAGTTTTTTGGCTTGTAAAAAAAATGAATCCTCTTTACAAATAAAGAACAGTTTAATAAACTATGAATACCTTTTCTGTGCTACGTTCTAGAAAGATACCTTTCCTTTCATTTTGCTCCTCCCTTTCCTCTCCATGCTCAGATGAGGTTGGTGGTTTGTGGCCGTGAGTCTCATGAACATGTTCCTCAGAACTGTGGTGAGCTGAAACGCCGCAATTGTCATTCACGTCATCATCACCACTTTCACAATCCAGTCTGTGGTTGCAAAATACATGAATCTAGAAGAGCTGGTTGTCAGCAGACTTGGAAAAAAAAACATACCTTTTCTTTCATTATGCACAACTTCATGCCTTCCTGCCCCATGCAGTACAGATGAGATGAGGTGTCCGTGAGTTTCATGTCCGTGTCCCTCAAGCAGGTGAGGAACTACGACACCACAGTTGTCAGTGTCATAATCAAAGCCAGCAAGAAAGCAGACACTGAGATGTATCTTGTTTTTCTGCCGTTGGCTGTGAAGCTTTTCTCGTGGTGATAGATTATCTAGTGGTTTGTACTAATGCAGCTAAATACTGTCAAGGTGCCACTACAGTGCTCTAAAAGCCACTACCTGTTTGTTTAGCGTTTGTACCTTTTTCCTCCCCGCGCTCAGACGAAGATGCCCTGTGGCCATGAGTCTCGTGTCCGTGTCCCTCAAACACGTGGGAAACTGTCACACCACAGTTCTCATTAACATAACAAGCAAAAACACCTAATGAGATGAATTTTAACAACCACCACAAATCAGTGAATAACACCAACGTTTTACAGCATTTCACTTATCTTTACCCTTCTTTAAATCAGCCCTCAATTATTGCCAATTAGGATTTAAATGTTAGTTTGTAGAAAGGAAAGCCTTTGTAGTCGGTGGCCAATTATTTCAGGAAGGGATTAGCAAAGGCAAACCAAGCAAACATCTGCTGCATCTACGAGGAAAACAAGATACCTTTCCGTTCAGCATGGCTCTCAGTATGCTCCCCTCCACCATGCACTGGTGAAGTTGTTGTTTTGTGGGCGTGAGTCCCGTGTGTGTGACCCTCGGAAACATGGGAAACTGTCACACCAGGGTTGTCAATTACATAACCAGGAAAAAAAAAGGAAATCCAATGAGATCAATTTAGTGTGCTGCTTTAGCCAACAGTAGTCATTTTTGCTTTCATTCTTTCAATTGTATTTTCTTTTCTTTATAGGTTCATTCAGTGTACAAAGGCAAAGTGCATTTAATATACATCTGGTCAAAACTGAGTTGAGACTTTGTAACATCAGTTCTGTGTCATGACACAGAACTGATGGTTCAGGTTTGTCCCGTTTTCAGGCAACTGAATACTTTAAAACAGCAAAAAGTACTAAATCCAACTTCATGCCAAAGCAAGCTGTTACTAAGTTTTCTGTTTTCCAGATGCTGTAGTCTGGTCCACTTTTAATGTGCGGAGAATAATGATATTTAGACCGCAGCGCAGCCATACACAGAACCAAAAGGTTATTCAGCTAGTGTACGATGAATACCATGGCACAGTCATGTGGTAAAACGATGGTTTTAACTCGCGTTGAAACACAAATATCTACAGAGAAGAAGATAGCAGATAGCAGAACACGAGCACCTAGAGAGGCCCTGCCGATTGATTTTAGCCTAAATGCTTCCTTGAAGACAACATCCACACTGATAATGTAATGAAAAGCTAGTTCGATTCAGATAGCTCTTTATGTTTCAGACAGCTAATCTGATTGTAATAGCAGGAAAAATGTTCTCTGGCTCCGAATGTTAAGCAAGTTACATTTAGCTAGAGTTAGTTGTGCCTCGTTAGGAAAGTGGATGTAAGCTTTTCTTTTTTTTCTTTTTTTTTTTTTTTTAAATAATACCTGTCAAAGCTGCCTGTCTTCACAGCCGGCTTGCACTGACACAGCACTTTGGCTTTGTAGTGTTAAAGGTTCACTACATTTAGCTATGCAGACACAACAGAACACTGGAAAAAATCCCAAAAAAACAAAAGCCTGTGTTCTCAGGTGTTCTTTCGTGGTGCCCTTCCTCCTCACTGACCTCCCCCCGTCTGGAAGAGGTCCCATGTGTTTGCCCCTCAAACGTATGAGACCCCGACACACCACAGCCAGTATCAACAAATGACAACGCTTTGATGCATTTCTGCTCTCTTTTTCTACTGACATGAGCCGTATAGATTAGGTACCTTTGTTTTCAACATGCCTTTCTCCACGCTCCTTCTCCACTTCCTCTTCGTGCACATATGAAGTTATTTTATGGCCATGTACGTATTCTCCAGACGTGTGAGGGTCTGAAAAACCACAGTTTTTATTTGAAATGGAAAATAAAATAAATCCAATTATTCTATTTGTATAGATTTTTTTTTCATCTGTATGCTCAGTATTATTGAAAACACAAAAAGTTCCATAGTTGCACTGTACATCTGCAGTACTAATAATTCTAGGTTAAAGGAAGGAATGTTGTTAAGGAAAGGAATAACAAAGCTTTTTTCTTTCTTCTTTTTTTTTTTTAGAGATAATAAGCTTATTATTTTGTAATTATCAGAGGTAATCACACATTGGGAATGTCTTGCCAGCATGTATTCTGTTAACTATTGCAGCTAATTTAACATAAAAATGTCTGCTGGCACACAACAATGTTCTTATTAGTGCAGCTGGTAAGTTACAGTGAGCAGGGAGGTGGGAGTTGGCCAGCCTCGCACTTTTCTTTAATTTTACAAGATTTCATGTCTGCACTAATAACTGCAGCAAACAAGATTATACATTTGTGCCTCATCTTAGTGTTTAGTTATTGATCCTCCCAAATGGTCCAACCTACCTGTGGAGCAAATCACAACATGGTCACAAAACAACGCTATTGATGAAATGTGGATTTTAAGCTGCTTTTATTTTTTTTTTGTTTATTTGTTTTGGTTCTAATGGAAAAGAAAATGTCTGCATAAAATAACCCTTTTTCTCATTAAAAGACTAAAACGTCATTTAAGAGGTGACAGGGTTTGGGCGGTGTAGCTGCACACACACTTGTTAAACAGGACCAACCTATGCTGATTTAAAGTACATGTACAAGATGTGCATGAAGAAGATGGCAGAAGTGACCAAAGACCCAAGAAAGTATAATGGAAATGAAAAAGAGAGAGTTCTGTTGGATGCACAACCAACTACCAGTCTTTTCTTTTCTTTTATCTTTTTTTGCATAAAATACTTTGAAAAGCCCATGTGGCATGAAAACTTTAACTTTTTAATCCCGAGATCTAATAGTCTAAAATCTTGTAAAATCAAACTCATTCTAACGATATGTGGTACTTTAGTAACAATTGTGGTTCTCATGCTTGCAAAAATAAGACGAAAATACATTTTTCACAATAAGAGCATGACACAGTCTTCTCTCTGCCCTCATTTCCTCCTCCTCCCCACTCAGTAAAGGCCACTAGAGCCAACAAGATCTATAAAACAATAAAAGGAGCGTGACACTTTTGTGAAATCTAAATAAATCAGCGTGGAAAAAAATCAGTCTGTGCATCTTAAAAGTTATAGATAGTTTTTTTGTTGTTCTCTTGGTTACAGGTCTTTTTTCCTTTTTCAGGAAATGTCAATTTTTGAACCTCGATGCTGCTATTTGTGTGTTCCCAAGTTTAATGAATTTCTAGTCTAAATCAAATGTGCATAAAAGAGTAAGGATTATAATTCTACTCATACTACCGAATCAGATATTTTGCACCACTGCATGTTGGCTTTCTTTCTTCCGCCTCTTTGTTGCCGTGTTTAGACGAAGATGAAGTTTTGTGGTTGTGAATCTCATGCTGATGCTCTCTAGACTCATGGGCGACTTTTGTAACATTCATCATTAACATGAGAAAGAAACATGTAGATGCACTTCTGCTTGTTAAATATATTTTTAATAGCCAACGCTGACTCTTTAAGTGTATCAAGCTCCTAGCGTGAGCTACAGCCACTACAGAGCAGACAAAAGAGATACCTTTGCTTTCAGTTTTTCTGTCTCTGTGTCCCTGCTCCTTCACCTCCCTTCTCTCCCTGTGTCCAGATGAAGTTGTGGGTTTGTTGCTGTGAGCCTCGTGCACACCTCCCTCAGACCTGTGGTGGTCTGACATGATGCCATTTACACAGAAAGCATAAACGGGAACTTCTTTTTATTTGCTCTTTTCTCAGGAGCCTGAGCAATAAATAAACAGTCGGTTGAGTTTTATTTCATCCTGCTGCCTGTTTCTTATTTCTAACCCATCACCTTCGGTCTCTGTCTAAATGAATGTGTGATGATACTGTGGGCAGCCGAAGCTGGGGTTTGTCGACTAACAGACTACGAGATAAATTTATACAGATTTCAGCTCCAGTTTTTATGCTCCTAGTTCTCACTCCGAGCTGTCAAGTTTCATAATAAAAAGATTATCTGCGTTTTTGCCTCACAAGGCGTAAGAAAAGCAGTATATAAATTTAGCACATTTACAGCAAATACCGACTCCTCTTTCTCCTCCCTGTCCTGCCCATGCTCAGAAGAGTTTATGTCCATGCGTTTCATGCACAGACTTGTGGGAAACTGAGACACCACAATCATAATTAACATAACAAGAACAGACACCTCATGGGGTAATTTACAAGCTCTTTCCTCAGCTGCCTGAGCAGTAAGAACTTTATAATTAGGCTGATACTGCAGTGGGCAAAGATTACTGATAGCGTCTGCCGTCTTCCTCTGAGATCTTGTTTTCTTTCTTCCTTTTCTTTTTCTTTCTCATTCTGTCAGATCACAGATTTCCTCATCAGGGGCACTTGCTTTTATCTTAATGTCATGATGTAGTTCAGTCCTGTGTAGACACAGGGCGTCTGTTGCTGCTTTTTACTTTTCTTCTTGTGTGTGCCTGAAATAAACCTGCTTGAACTGCACTATTATGTTAGAGTAACGCCTCCTCGCGGGTGAAGCTCCTCATTTCGAGATGTAAACTTCTGTCTGGAGCCGCAGTCACAAGAAGCATCTTAATCAGTAACAGGCAACTCTAATTATACTGCATTTCTAATTGTCTCTTGCTCAAGTTTTTCCCTTCCTTTCTTGCTCTCTTTGTATACTCCAGCCTCCTACGACGTGTGATGCATCTCTCAGAATGCGTTGCTTCAGCTTTTGGGCTGCAGTGAGCTCAAGTGAAAGGAGAGAGATTTGAAACCAGTTTGGCTGGCTCAAGCGTGATATTCCTTTCCATGTAACTGCCTCGCTGGCACAGCGATCCTCCTTACAGAGTTGATTACGACTAAAATACACGTAAGCCAATCATGCGAGGTGACCACATCATGCACCTCATTGAGGGACTAATGATCACCAGATCGCTGGAGAATACAGGGCTGCATGCTTCCATCTGTGGTTCCCCTTGAGGTGTTTTGTGCGGGCAGTGTGCGTCTCCAGACGTTCGTCGTCGGAGAGAAACATCCTGCCCCCCTGCAGCGCATCCCCCTTCAGGCTATATCCCGCCCACTGAATCCCTCCCATCATCCCTTCATCCCTCCCCCTCCCTGGGGCTCCGGTGAGAGAGGACTTCAGCAGCTGTTCTCACAGCAGCCTGGACCCTTTCAAACAACTGGCATTGCGCCATCATTACATCTCATCTAGGTAACCCCTGACGACCTCTAATCGTGTCCTTCTCTGACCCCGCTAGACCCGCTCTCACACATCTGTCACAGCTGCACACACACACATGCTTGCAGAGACGTAGGATGATTCTGAATGGCTGTTGTTTTTAAAGCTGCTGTTGCGCAGCAGTGAGCATAAAGTCATTTAATCTCAGTAGCCTTTGCTGCCTTTGCGGGGGGGGGGGGCAGGAGTGATTCTTAATATTAATCTCTGGCAGCCCGACCCAAATGCTCTGACATCAGATGCTGGCAGCTGCAAGACTCTGGATACTCGCTCTGCGCTGCCTGAAAGAAAAGTGTGTGTTTGCATGTGTGAGAGTCTGCTGGGTTTTGTAAGGCACAACAGTGATGGAGCTCTTCATCTGCCCACCTCGCTGGCAGGTTGACACCTCACCGAAACCAGCAGAAAGTTACCTCTAACACCACGTGACGGTTTTATTTATATCTTTGACACTTAATACATTTATGCTGCCAAGGTAGTATTGTGTAACCTGCCACAGCAGGCTGAGGTTAAGTCAGGCTTTGCCCTGATTCTGTTTTTGTCTTCAAGTCTTTTCATCTCTCTGATCCTGAGGCTGATGTTTCTCAATCCCCTCAATGTCTCTGTATGATGCAAAGACGATGCCAGACACAAGTCAGACTTTCACAGACCTCCCAGTACCAGTCCTTGTAAAACCTTCTCTCCAAACCTATCACTGTCTCACCCACAGAAAGTGGATCAATGTGAACAGAGGAAGCCTATCTGACATGTGAGATGATGCTGAGTAACATAAAAATGATGATGGCTCGTGAATAAGAGCGTGTTAGGGACTTTCAGTCTTTGAAAATTGTTCATCTTAGACGTTTGAAGCTGTCACACTGGCTGATAATGAGAATAATCTCCTGTTTCTAAATTACATTATTCTATTTTCTGTCTGCCTCTGCTCTATATCTACTGTCATCTATGGGTGTGCCTTACCTCCGCTCTCGCTATGCTTCGTCTCTGAGTGCTTTTCCTCAGTTCTAGATGAGCTTGTGTGGTGGTGAACTTGAGTCAGCGGATGAAGGGTGGACTCATCTGTAATTGCACGGTGTTGTTGATGATTATGATGATGATCAATGACAGAACCATGCATGGGCTCCTTGGGGACAGGCACAGGCAGATGTGAATGCTCAGGCATTGCTTCTGAATGAGCAAACTTCTCCGGCGGAGAGGATGGCAAAGGAGGAAGAACCTCTGCTCTGACAGGAAGCGTGTCAGATTCTCCCATGGGAGTCAGTATAGGTTCAGACAAAGAGCCGGTGGGTAACGCGTGGTGTGTCTGTGGGGCTGAGCTGCCTGTGACTTTGGTTTCTGCTCGTGGAGCTCTGCCGTCTGTTGTATCAGCCGCACAAAGACAGAGAATGTAAATGCAATGAGGAATGGCCAACCTGAGAGATTTGCATAGGAGATGCTGCCTTGGATTGTTTATGAGAAGAAAGCCTGGCTTGTTTTTCCTCCCCCTTCAAATGTGCCCAGATACGCTCAAAATTATGCACATTCATAACACACAGAGGTGTGAACGAACGCACAATGAAAGTGAGATTTCACACTGCTTACGCAGGCTAAACTCAAGATGTGTTCCACAACCCTTTCGGTGCTGGAGCTGGTGTTCGATCTTCAAAACACTGACTATTAAAGGTGCGACTATTATTAATAAGGGCGTAAAATTCACAGTGTTTGTCAGACTGCGTTCCTTTGATGTACAATTTAGACATTACATGTGCACACAATTTTGTCATCAGATGAAAACAAATAGCAGTAATGCTTCACAACTGCAGTGAATCAGTTACAGATCTATTAATAAACCGCTGTACTGAAGAAAAACAACGTTCTCTGAATACATTGAGGATCTGATATATATTTTCTTTTCTTTTTTTTTTTCAATCATGTCCCGACTTATTATCAAGTTATTTTCCACCAGTGTGAATCTTTACTTAACACATTATTGATTTGACAAACACAGCTGCTATTCTTTGTGGAGATTTTCATTCTAGACATTAAAATAAATTTCATAAGCCAAACTAATGAGCCTATTCTAGGTTGAAACATTTACAGGAAGAGGGGATCAAATTTTGAGGAAAATAATATATAAAAGTTGGGCAAGAAGTGGGGATGCTGTGTAAAATGTAAATATAAATGGAATGCAGTATAATAAATCTATATTTTCTTTGCAATATATCATAGAAACCAAGTGTTCAAATGCTGTGAGACATTCTATATATTCATGGAAAATATTAGCTGACTTTGAATTTGATAACAGAGATATGTCTGGTATGTAATAATTTTAATTATAATAATGATAGTAGTAATAATAATTAATAATACGTTATTATTATTATTAATAAAAATGGAAATTACTGCATGGTTTCAAGAAATGACTGTCCAAGAACATTTATGAATGCTACATCATCTATTATTTCTTATTTCATCATCTGTTATTTCTATTTTTCTTCATTGAAGTGTTGGATAATGTGCATGTTAATTATTATTATTATTCTTATTGTTTACCCCTACATGTTCTGCACTTTTATTGCAAACACTACATTTAAAACTTACCTTTGCTAAAGGAATCAGGACCAGTTATCAGTAGGTACGTGTCAGAACTGGATCAGAACCCAAGCGATTTTTGGAAATTACGGATACTCTGGACTAAAAAAAGAGACGTACCGTCTGGCTCATTATCAACACTTAGATTTTTGCATTAGTACTTATATTTATTTATTTATTTATTACAGATCCCCATTAGTCCTCTCCGTGGTGAATACTGTTCTAACTGGGATCCAAATATTCACACTACAACTATAATCCAATAAAATAAAATACAATCATTCCAATTAAAATCTAGCTAAATGTAAC
>JBAMYA010000004.1:4556651-4596813 GCA_037176975.1 Arrhamphus sclerolepis
ACACTCTGTCATCTGGTCTCACAATACACATACACACAGGCACACACACACACACTCTCCAAAAGGACCCCCCCCCCCACACACACACACGCACACTCCCCTGCTGTTATATCGCTCTGATCTACTCTACGCACGGAGGTGACAACTTAGAAAACTCTGCGTCTTTGACATTTTCAACTTGTCCTGTCTTTCCATTTTACTCCCTTGGTCCTACTTTTCACTCAGCACTTCGTTATAGAGTTGGAAGTGGACCTGAATATTTGGATGTATGTACTCTAGGTAGACATTACCTTTTCAAATTTAGTATTTGGATATTTGTCAGTATAACATCGGCATGGCACGTATAGACTATGATAGTGCTCTCACTCAGTGGTGGCCGTGAATGCCGTTTGTAGCAATGCATCAATTTACTTTGCCTGGAAACATCTTGTGCAAGATCTGATCTTTAAATTGAACAAAAAAATCCCAAAACAGAACAGTCTGCAAAACACGCTTTTGAAATCTGGCCTGGTACAGCTGTGAAAAATCACCATGTAAATGACTGTATTGGTAGTTTGATAATACAAAAAAATGCATACAAGGTAATAGAGGCTACCTGAGTACTGCAAAATGGAGCTATTTATACTTGCTAACGTGTAAGGCGTTGCATTTGGTGGCTTTTAGTGGACACAACCACTTCCGGTAAAAAAAAAAAAAAATGCAACATGCCAAAAGCAACAACAGAGGTCTTTCATCTTACTTCATTTCCAACCTTCTAACAGTCACGGTCTATGACTGCGACGCTGCCGAGTGTGAAGAACACAGATCTAAAGCCAAGACAAGGCTACACATCCAACCTTTCATGGCTGATGTGACGTCGGCAAAGATCTCTCTATGTAGAGAAGACGAAAGGCACTGATTTGACACGACAGGAAGAACAAAATGTGCTGAACCTCGTATGAAACGCCACGAAATGTTCCCGTCCTTTTGACGATGAAAAGATCCACACTGACAGCTACACGAGAGGTGATCCTGTTTACTTTGTCTGGAATAACTGGAGGAATCCACAAGGTGCATATCTGCCGAGCCCTGCCCCCTTAGGCCTGGGATATACTTGCCCTTTACAATGTATACGTGAACGCATCACGGGATCATTATCCACTTGTACACTGGAGGCGCTAGAGTAGGTCAGCGCAACAGCTAACAAGTGAGCTGTCAGAAAGCTCTTCTGCCATTGCGGCCTTTATATTCAACCGCTAGCTGTGTGTTTGTGTTCTTTGTGTTGACTATAGGGCGGCAGCCTGATGCAACAAGTCACCGAACGTTGCAAAGGATGTACAAAAAAAAATTACTGTTATTGTTCTCATCGATTTCTCACATCAGGAAAATGAGACAAACTTCTGTCCCAGCAAAATTAATTTTATGATCCAACATAACATCTCCGATGTTGTTTATTTCTGGCTGTGATCGGAACAAAAACCTCCGCTATTACATGTACGGCTCACATTCTACAGAAGCAAAAAAAAAAAGTACATCCCAAGCGTTCCACGTCATAATCCACTGTACTCAGGTAGCCTCTATAGGTGACTAAAACATGCTTTCCATGTCTGACAGAACAAGAGTTTCGTACTGTTCTATGTAGTTTAGGGCTGTGTTCCAATATTCATACTTACCACACCTAGTTTGAGTACGTAGGGTATTCCAATTACAGTTGCGGCAAAAATAAGTGTACTGAAAACGGCCAAAACACTGAGTGTGAAACAATGTTCACTTTTCGTACTTCATGTGCGCGATCTTAGCTACGTAGCGGAAGAGGCGGAGCCAGGCGGACCCAACTCATCTCGGAAAAATAAAAGAAAGAATGCTACTGTAACGGCAACGACAACGATTTGGAGCAACACTTACCTGCCGAACTCTGCGCACTTAGTAAGTGCGGGGAGTGTACTCATTGAAGTATGGATATTGGAACGCAGCCTAGGTAGTTCTATTTAGTATAAGAGCCTTTATTTTTATTGAAATAGTTGCTTGGCTACTAACATCTGTAATGTATTATACATGACATGCAAAGCTCAGATTTTTCTTTTTTTTTTTAAATCTGCCTCAACTCCAGGCCAGCCCTTGATAAATCTTTTACAGGTCACTTAAGAAATATGGTAGAAAAAGTCATTCAAAATATTCTAAATATAAATTCCTTTTTGAGGCAAGTTTTGAAACAACTTCTATTATGGCGATCAGGAGATGAATTAATACTTTAACCATATTTCAAAAGTGCATCCTGACATACATGTAAAGCGAGGAAGGAGCTGGTGTGTTGCTGGTTTTATCTTGATCACTTGGATGTACGTACAGGTGTTGGGGGTTCCGGTGGGTGCAGGCAGGTAGGATCCTGCTTTCCAGGACTTGGCTTTGAAGCCCTTCTTGCATCGCTGGCAGTCCTGGCCGGTGGTGTCGTGTTCACACAGGCACTGGAGGCTCCCATCAATCAGCAGGCACTGGGAGGCATGGAGGTTACACTTACACCTTTAAAGGCAATGAGAGGAGAAAGTTGACGCATGTGAAATGAAATGTTTATGTGTGACACTTCTGCGCTTGTGTGAGACTGGAAGAGTGTATGTCCCACTGACTCCACATAAGGCAGCACAAGAAAGTTGTAATCACACCCAGGTTGTTAGCACACTGTTAATGAGGCTAAATATTTAAGCATTTTTACCCAAGGACATAAAAAAAGACAAGTGCAACTACTGACTACTCTCACACAGAGTCTCTTGAAACTAAATTGGTATGGTATCACAAGTGTAAAAAATAGTGAAAATAAAAAAAGACCTGAATAAACGACACAGTGATAAAAACTGCAGACCCAAAAATAACTAATACATGTGTATTTGCTGTATGTGTACTTGTCCTGTTTGTGCGGCCTCACTGAAGTGTGCCTACACTAGGAAAATTATGCAGGAATAAGAGTTAAAAAAAAAACAAAAAAAAAAACAGTCCCACAAAACACAAACACTTATCTTATGCAATACCCTTGAGACTTGCTACCATCTTAGATTTATTGTAATACCTGTCACATTTCTGGCCTCAAATCTACCTATTTCTGTCTCAGAAGCTACTGAGAAAACTAAAAGATCCATTTGCTTTTTTTTATGTTTGGAAGCACAGTTTGTACACCTGCCAGTTCTTCTGACTGAGTGTCATTTGATATCACTAATGGTGAAAGAAGTGAAATAAAAGAAAAATGCTAAGTCACAATACTTTATTAATCTCCAAAGGGAGATTGTATGTTGAACCATCTACTGTTTTTTTTTCCACACTGTCATTACAACAACATACCATTGTTCCATTGTTCCAGGAAAAAATTTCAACCAACTTGCTTGTTTGCAATGCAGCTTTACATCTTGGTTATACTGTATGTTTATCCTTTAACAGAATTAGAGTATATTGTTAAGGGTTTGATATATTTAATAAATTAATTCATCCCCTCACTTCTCAGCACCCCCATTTTGGGAGCAAATAAATGTTTGCAATTACTCCCTTTGAAATGATCGTATTCGAGCGTGTGCACATGTGCACACTGACTTGAGCAGAGGGTAGGGCCCAGGTGGGCTGATCTAGGCCGGGATGGAAATGAGGATCTTAAGGACACTCGGTAAGTACGACTTTAAATTACAGCCTTTTCCAGATGAGCGACTGGACTCCAATCCAGTTTGTTCCACTGGAGTGAACAGCTATCCGCCTGCATCAAATATTCAAAGAATGGCTTCTGTATTCTGGCGAGATGACGACTTCAATCTTCCCTGCTCACACTAATCTATCGCGCTCTCTCAGAAATGTTTTTCTTTGTGGGAGTGCAGCTGGAATGCCAACCTGTCTTTGCAACTTTGCATATGGAAAATAAGGAAGACTGAAAACTGGACGCACGAGGATCACAGTAAAAAATGGAGGCAGTTGATCCGCAGGTTCTGTCTTATATCATGAGGTTAGCTCGCAGTCCCATAAATTACCCCCCCTGTTTCTCTCTGATCGGTGAACGTGCTGACAGGATGTGCTGGGGAGAATCCATCCACCGACAGGGCCTTGTTTCCTGCCTGCATTCTGAAGGACACGATCTGTCCACTTAGGGAAGACGGAAATTGAACATCTCTTTTTCATGGAGAAGATGGTGTGTATGTGTAGGCGAAAGTGTGCCAAATGATGCAGGTGTGTGTGTGTGTGTGTGTGTGTGTGTTTCTGCTTCATGGGGTTCTGATGCATTTGTCTCAGAGTGCCGGCGACACACAACAAATGAGAGAGGCAGACGCGCAGTGACTAATGCCTGCGCTGAATGACTGACAGTGCCGAACATATCACTACTTCTCATCTCCTGCATCTTCGCTGATAAATCTCATCTGTCCGGTCCTGCAAGTGGAAGAGCTGAGAGCAGGAGTTGTAGTTTAAATCAATACATAAGGACAGAGTGATTTTCAGGGGATATTGCTGTGCAGTTTGTGTCATTCAGGCCTAATGGATGCCTCATACTAAAAGACATGGCCTCAGTTTTGTCAATTATGTAGACAGCTGACATACTGTGGGCTGACATTAAAGCCTGCATGAGTCTGATATATATGTTTATGATGAAAAGCCGCTTAGTGGCTACATCTCAACACAGACCTCTTGATAATTTTGTTATGATTTCAGGAGAAAAAAAAAAAAAGCCTTGCAGGTTAAAAGACCTGATCACCTTGACCTTCTCCTCAGACCTCTGCTTCAGTATACAGCCCATGAAGACCAAGAGCACTTCCAGCCTTGCACTCCTTCCGCATGAATGATGTGACATACCAACTCTTCATGTGCCGTGTCTCTTTGCACTCCCCTCTTTCAGATGACAGCTTGCTCTGGGATTTTTCCTGATCCCTCTCTTCAGTCCCTTCACGCACAAATAATACATGGGCACAATCATATGTTAATGTGCAAGATGTCTGCCTTCACTGCAGAGTCATCAAAGCAGGAGTAGAAGCTATGAGCTGAAGTAACTTAAGACGGGACAGCTGGATGCATCTCAATCTCGCCTGTTTACTTCGAGGCAGAAGAAGAGGGGGGGATGAAGTAAAAGACAGTGGAGAGAGAAGGTACTTAAGGACAGAAAGAAGAAAGGAGAACAAATTAAGAGACCGCTGGCAAGGTGGGGTTTTAATTAGCTGACATGATTATGGGTCAGTGTTGCTCTCCTGTCTGCTGTAGGGTTAGTTTACTACCAGCAGCGTAATTGAGCTGTTTTTGTTTGTTTGTGTTGTTTTGTTTTTTTTGTAAGAGGTTACATACAGTATTTGCTTACAAAAGCCAATAACTTTGCCGAATGAAACAAAGCTGATAAAGCTGCATAGGTAGCAGACGACTAAGACGACTGCGTGCTGCTGAACACGGATGGAAACAGTTCTGGGGCCTTAATTATAGAATGGACTTAGAATCCAATTTGACTTGAGCACACAACTACGTTGAAGGGGTCACTTTTAAAATCTGATTTTGATGTGGATTTTTTATTTTTTATTTTATATCCTTAATGTGCCATGCTGTTCCTGACTAAATCCTTACTTTATGAAAAATCTGTCACCTCAGATGCCTTCAGTTTAATTGAATTTGATGTTTATAAACCAGGTTCCAAATGGAATTTTTAGAACGTCTTAGAAGTAATGTTTTGCTCTGCGTCCTCTGTGAATCAAACATAAGTCATACAAGCGATGCCTGAGGTTTTGAATGTGCCTCAGAGGCTCTCAGTGGGAATTCAGGAAAACACGGAACACAAACAAACTTCCTTTTCCAACAGTAGAAGTTACAGAGCCCACCGTCATTTTGATTAAGGTGTAGAAGGTCCACCTTTCAAATATGAGGTTGGTGGTTCGATCCCAAGCACCAAGGACGCTTTAATCCACGGAGGGGCAGACCATCAGATCTGACATAAGCTAATTAATGCCTGAGTGCAGAGAGATGTGGGAAAAAAGAAGAAAGAAACAAAACTGCTGCATGTGTCACACAGTGTATGCAAGTATCTCGGAGCATTTTAGACTAACTCAAAGTAGCAAATTTACTGGCTGTCCAATTAATCATGGGCTGTCATACTAAAACTACAAAAGAAAATGGTGGATGATCTGGCTGTTTAGCCCATCACAACACGAAACACTAATATCCACATTAGTTCCAGAGGATCTACGGCTTAAAGATAATTTCTGTAGTTTCAACTGTTTGTGGCAGCTCCAGCCCTTCCTAATAGACAATAAAGAAGAAAGCAGTGGAGCATGCTGAACATTAGCGATAATTGCTAAAAAAACACAAACAAAACAGTAGTTCCAGGATAGGATTTTCAGTTTCCATGTTTTTTTAAACTAACATGCTAGAAGAAAATCTACATATTTGAAAAGCTGAAAGGTATTACCACTGAAACTGAGGGAAACACAACTGGAATCATGTCATACACTGATGACCTCCTTACAACCTCTGTGTGGTGCAAGAAGATAAAACAGCTAAGAAATAAAATCAGTAAAAAGTGTCTAAACGCATAGTGTTAGTTTGTGTAAACTTATGTAATGTCTCATGCATTATCTAAATATTATCATTTAATCGGCTCTACGGTCACTGTGCCTAATTTTATCTCTGTTTGGGTGTGTCAGGCGTCCAGTTCCCCAATATTGTGTCTTTCGAAAGTTATTTTGGCCCAGGGTATTTAATGATTTGGGTCTCCCTGTTTTAGACACCAGAGACGCAGCAATTAGGGGGATAAATAATAAGAAGATAAACAAACATCAAGGGGGAGTCATGTGGTGGCAGAGTCTGAAAAAGCAGCTGGAAGCAGCAGTTAATGGGGCTTATCTGTCTCTTTACTGTCGTCGACATGTATTCTTTTATCCCTCATCAGGGACACAGCTATCACTCCTCTCTTATATTCTTTTTTGTACTCTCCTCCCACTGTATTTCTCAGCTTTTGTTCCCAAATTCCATCTACTGAAACTGTTCTGTGGTCTTTCTCTTTTCTCTTCCTCTCTGATTTTCCATTTAATCCCCCATCTCTTTCTTTGTATTCCCCTCTGTCAGTCTTTGCAGCCATCCCGTTTAGCTCTTTTGGTTCTGTCCATTGCGCCAGTGTTCACTGAGGAGTGTATTGGGTAAATTGGGCTGTGGACATGTGCTTGAGAAGAGTGGGCAGAGGAGAAAATAGAGGTTGGGGAGGGGGGTTAGTAGAAGTAATGTGGGGGGCTGAGCAGCCGGTACAGCGGAGATTAGGGCAGCCGTGTCAAAGCCGTGACAGTCGGCTTGACTCTGTGGCTGTGGCAGTGAGACTTAGAGGAGGAGCAGAAGGAGGGTCTGCGGGGAGAAGCTCTAACCTGTGATGACAGACTGTATTGATGCAGCTCTGACACAGCAGGAGGCCTCCCTCCTCTGCTCGGTGTTCAACCAGGCGTCACTGAGAATGACCATTCCACACTTGAAATAGCTCCCTCACAACCGCTTATTCAACCTGTTGCGGTAACGCTAGAGGGAGAGTCTGACAGGCAAAGTGTGTCATGGCTTCTTCTGGAGAAACAAAACTTAACACTGACTGTCTTTTTTTTTTTAAATTTAGGTCAGGGTCATGAGTTCTTACATTGAGACCAAATTGAAATTACAACCTAATACCTCAGGAAAAACCCATGTAAACACTTCACAAAAAGGCCCAAGCTGAGGATGGAACCAGGAACTTCAGGTGTGAACAGACAAGCAGCGCATACCGCCTCACCACATGCAACTCTTACTCCTGAACTTGCAACTAATGCAGCCACAAAGAGCAGACCAGGGACGGGGGAAAAAAAAAAAATTATGACATATTTCATCATAATTGATGCACAGTTGAACACGTGCAATGGATATGTTAGCCAAACCTTTTTCCGTCATTGTGCCACTTACTTAAAGGCAGGGTAAGCGATTCTACTCAATTTAAATCTGTGTCCTCACCATCTGCTAGAAGCCTATGTCTGGAGTTTTCCTTCTTTTCCTTTCGGCTGTTCCTTTCAGGGGTCGCCACAGAGCGTTATCTTTCTCCATCTGACCCTATCCTCCATTTCCTCCTCTCTCACGCCAATCTTCATGTCTTCTATCTTCATGTCCTCTTTCACTACATCCTTAAATCTGCTCTTTGGTCTTCCTCTAGACCTCCTGCCTGGTAGTTCTAACATTATCATCCTTCTACAGATATATTCACCATCCCTCCTCTGCCCAAACCATCTCAGTTTGGCCTCTCTGACTTTCTCTCGGAAACATCTAACATGTGTTGTCCCTCTGTTGTCCTCATTCCTGATCCTGTCCATCCTCATCACTCCCCAAGAGAACCTCAACATTTTAACCTCTGCTGCCTCCAACTCTGCCTCCTGTCTTTTCCTGTGTGGCACGAACCGTACGACATCACAGGTCTCACCACTGTCTTGTACACCTTTCCTTTCACTCTTGCTGATACTCTTTTATCACACATCACACCTGACACTTCTCTCCACCTGTTCCAACCTGCTTGCACATGTTTCTTCATCCTTTTTTCCACACTCTCCTTATTAAAATGTAAAAAAAAAAAAAAATCCCTAGTCTCATACACAGCCTTGGCTCTGTCAACTGGAAACAAACAGTGTGGGGGCAGCCTGCCCCTCAAACCATAACAAGCATTGCTAAAGCCAATCACAGACAGGCAGAGGGTTTGATAAACCGTGCATGTCGTTGCAAGTTTAAATTAGGCCTCAGCGATTATTAGTGAATGATTTGAAGTTCAGAAGTGAGACTGCCGGGTCGTGGCATTCATCGACGTGAAACTGCACAGAAATTCCCACAGCAGACAGCGGGACAGAAATAGGCAAAGAATGGCATACAAAATAATTAACGAAAAGGGTTTCAGAAAGGTCATAAAATAGAAAAAACACACACACACTCAGGGCAAAGTGAGGTCAGCCAGACGAATCTGAAGGATTTAACAGGCGACTTTGCATAATGGAAAGCCCAGGCATTTGGTACAGACAGCTGTGATTTTACCGACTCTGTTCTCATCTGTGTCAAGTATGATTTTAGCTGTTATGGTGCTCTGTTGTAACACCAGATTTTTTTTCCCTCATTTCTGGTTGACTTTGGTTTGAACATAATAGTTTCTTAGATTGCTTCTCTTAACATCGCTGCTAGGTTACTGATGACAGTTGATGACTATAATCATAACTGAATTGGAGCCCAGTGCTGACCACCACCATGCCTTATCTTAATGACAGCCTGGATTATTTTACTGAAATTATATCATGTAAAACAATCTGTACACCCATTGTACCTTTCAGGGGAGAGGGTGAGCACTTTGACCCCTGACGGGTGTTTAGAGGTCCAGTGAACCGATGATAAATATACTCTTTTTAATTGTGTGTAAAATGTGACTAAACACATTGCCACTGATATACAGTGTTTATCAGGCAAGATTCCAAATTTTCTCATTATGTTGATTAAAAAGCTTAATCTGAGTGACATTACATAAACAATTTCTATGACAGACCTCATCGAAATGGTCAAAATTGTAAACTGAACTTTGAGGTTGTGTATGATGAGGGACATGATTTCCTTTATCAGACAAAAATGAAGTTATGATGTCAATTATCTAGCTATTTCCCTCCTGTTTAGAATTTTTTTTTCCTAATTGGCCAACTTTTGGAGGACTGCTAGCATGAAACAATATCACAGACCAAAGAAATCTGAAGCATAGCAGCTGAAAGGTAGACTAGAGCTGCCTTCACAGGTACGGGTACAGGTACTGGACTGGTCCCAGCAGTCCCGGACAGAGGATGTGTGGAGGATGTTGCACATTTTCAGACGGGTTCACAGGAATAATTGTACAAATGAATAGCTAAAACAATTATTTGTCATACTGCACTTACAGCCAGAACACATTTTAAGTGTTGGGAGACTTATTTCACATAAAAATGGATAAAGTTTTCATATGGTGGAGTCGCATCTAAAAGTCGATGCGAAAGCAGCAATCACTGCTGCTTCCATTTTTGTCAACTTTTTTCTGTTTTAGGGTTTTATGTTCTTGATGTTATCAGTTAATGAAAGTACCAGCGTGTAACATCTTTAGGCAGGAATGCAATGTAATATTCTTAAACATATTTCCTCAGTGTGTATAAATAGGCATCATGTTTTCATTGCTTTAAAATAAAGCCATGTTTCATTTGACTATAATACATTTCGCATAGGGTATTAATAATGTATTTTTTTTAACTGAACTGAATTGATTCCATCATGTGTTGCCATGGTAAAAACATGTTTTCCCACGTTTTACACCACCAAAGTTTAACTGGAGATGAGAGGTATTTGGTTTCAGTTTGTGCAGTCAGGTATCTCTGAATCCTTTACACCAGTCTTTTAATATTGACATCCTTTACTCTTGTTTTGCGTGCACTTCCTAATTCTTTTACACATGCACCATACGAGCAGGCTTTTGTACCACAACTAGTTTGAAAGCCTGTTGTAATGCTGTTTCAACTTTAAAAATGAAGAAAAAAAATACAGATTCAGACAGATGGAGCTTTCCGTGAAGGAGAAGAGCAGATGTAAATTTAAAAAAAAAGAATGACGAGTTAATTAATCTTCGTTTTTTTTTTTTTAGAAAAAAAAAGAAAACATCTGAAGTCGATCTGCAAGCAGAACCAACAGCGTGTATCCCAAAACACAACTGGAAGTGACCAAGCGTGGCGCGGGAGTTGCGTTAAGCCGATTGCTCATTGATCAGCCGCGCACCTTATTGGCTTCTGCTGATGTCTTTATCACCGCGTCCCCTCCTACTTCCTCTCCTGCCTGGCCTCATAAATTCACAGCAGCTAATTGGACATGACTGCGTTTATGTTCCAGCTTCATAAATTTCTTTCTCTGAAGGGAGGGGATCGATTTTTCCTCGAGTGCAGCCCACCGTGGCAGCGCGAGCCTTTCCCTCTCCTCTCCACCATACCTCCCATTTCTTTCCTCCCTCTCTCTTTCTCTCTCCTTCTCTCTGCTATTCATCTTTTCACATGCACTTCCAGTCTCTCTCAAGACTGAACAGGTAATCTATATCTGACCTCCCCTGCATTAGTGAGGGAAGCAGGAATCTTTTCAATACTTTCTTCACACATTTTTTCCAGCTCCTCCCACTCCTTCACATTAAAGCCAGAACTGATAAACAAATCATTCCTCCAGGCCCATTATCTGTCTTTCTCTAATGCGAACTGCAAAAAGGAAACCACAATTGCTTTAGACACACTTTTTGATTTGCTGGTCCTTTGCTGTCTTTTCTCTCATTTTGTAGTTTCTCCCTGCGTTTTCTTTTTTTCTTGTCCCCAGGACCATTTAAAGGTTAAAACATTTCTTCTGGAGTCCCTTTGGTTGAAGGAAGCAAGCCTAAGGAACTGCATGTGTTTTCACTTGTTAAATGCGTTGACTGTGGAAGTCGCTGGATGATTCCTTTGCTTTCAAAAAACTCAGAAGTGATGCGTCAAGCAAAAAGACATCTTCAATTATTCAAAGCAGAGGAATGACCTTCATCGTCTTTGCAATCTACACCCCGTGTGCATTTGTGGATCATGAGTGCACTTTGCAGATGATGCTGATGTGTGACCTCCCTGGTGTGTTTCTCTGATGACTCATTATTTTATCACACTTTCCTCTTTGTCAAAATGCGTCCTTCATTTTGTGATCTCGCTCTTCAACGTGGCATGAACGTAGCTACGCAGAGAGACTGTGCAGGTAAATTATTTACACAGCTTACAGTACATGGTTATAGCATGTATGCCAGGCCGGCTCAAAGGCCCGGGGACAGCCATCTGATTGGTCAAACAGAGTCATGCGAACCGTAGCAGAGAAACTAAGCTCCACTTTGTGGTACCCTTTATGAAGAATGCACCGTATGCACGGGTACTAATAAAGCTGAATAATGGAGCTTGAGCTCTTCCTGTTCTTCCGTGCAGATCTCTGAGGACTGTTTTCATGAGTGCAGCAAGTGACAGAGCTATTTATTGAAACAGTTCAGGTGTGGGTTACATGCCAGCTGTGTACTGTTTTTTTTCTGGCCTTTCAAACTACCCAGGAGAGCAACATACAGGTTTCATACATTAGGGTTCTTGTCACCCTGGCTGTTTAAATGAAATGCTTACCTTGCAGCCTTTTTTTTTTTGGTACATGTATGTCCTTATCTCTTGTTAGTGTTTTTGTATTATTCTAGTTCCAAAAGGCAAAAAAAGAGAAACTGTGTAAATAAAACACCAGTCTTTTTTTTTTCAATTTAAAACAACATAATGGTCTATTTTACAGACAGGTTTCATTTCCTTTCAAATGTCAAAGTGGATTATAAACCCCCCCCCCATCAGTTTATGCACAATTTTCCTCAATGGCAGAGCAGAAACAGGTTTTCAAATTAGAGTACTTTGTTGAAATCTTTGCTGCAATGAGGGCTTCATATGGTGCAGACACATTGCAGTATCCTCCCCCTAAACTCTGTCATTTGAAGATAAATTTCCCTTTGTTTTCTACATATCCATCGCACCAAAGCACAAGCGTCAAGGTCACCAAGTGCGTACGTTTGACCACAGATTGAGACACTCTTTACTACTGTCTACTCATAAATATCAATGCAGGTGTCACTCTTGAAGAGCACGTTTAACAGTCTTTCAGACGTAAAAGGATATGCATGATGGTAGAGTCAAACTCATTTAGATCTCATCCTCCTCCTTAATTCTTTGCAGGTTTTTCCTTCAATCTCACCTTACAGTTATTGATCAAAATGTCTTATTTGATTTATTTTTTTCCCCATGAAAACAAGCCGTAAATGCTTTAAAAGAATATGGCTGTAAATCTAGATTTCAAGAGATAATGTCATTTGATTTGTTCATTCATAAGTTGGTCCCTACCTAATACATTTTACTTTTCTGCATCTTCTCACTTTTGATTCTGCTCAAACGCTGTAAAAATGACTTAATGCTGAACGATCAAACCGGAAAGTTAGTTTGAAGACACCTTCGTGCGCGAGTCCAACCCCGCGGGTCATCTCAGGTTGATGAAAAGGTATTTATTTTACTCCAGCACATTTATAAATGTGCACTCCAATACAATACTGTACGTCTGCTGAAGATTTATTATGAGTATGAAATGTAAATTCCATCCCACGTGGGGCAGATGCTGTGATGAATATTTCTTTTGTGCGCGTTTATCTTGCGCGCGGCAGACAGCACAACTAGCGCTCCGTTTGTGAAAATGAGGGGAGAATTCTGATGGGAAGCAACCAGCAACTCCAAATGAGGGCCAGAGAGGAGGGAAATTTCCATCATCTAAAACAATTCAAGCCAAATAAATTTCACAGCAGTTTAAAAGAAAATACCCCCTTAATGCCTTCGGTGACTTAATGACAGTCGATTACTAATTTATCAGCGCAAAGCACCATTTTCTGTCACGCATTTACTGTCAAGTTAGATTAGAGATGCTCTGACAGATTAGGGATCGTAAATGGGAATGCACACTGGACATGCCACCAGTCTATCAGTTTTTAAAGATGAATATATAAATGAAATGCATTAGTAGGGCATATCATTACCATTTATTAACAGATACATGCTTATATGGTTAGCAAATTGAGTAAAACCTTGGGTTGTTTTACTATTAAAATCCCCACATCTAACATATAATAATGTACTGTGAAAAGAACAGTTTTAGATCATAACTTCAAGCCAAGGACTCAGTTTATAACATGGGACCACATTATATAAACAGCTAATGATTTGTTCCTCATGTTAGATAAACCTTGATCTTGATCAGCAGCACTGACCAATCCCTTCTAAACTAGCTTAATTTGGTTTGTTACATATTAAATCTTGGTTGTCTAATCTGTGTCTTTAAGACTATTGTTGTTACGTAGTGGTTCCCAGGTGGAAACACTCAGCATGTGGTACTGACTGCTCCCTTTAAGTCCTGGAGTGACATGAGCACATTTAACAGCAGTGAGAAACATAAATGTATTTATTTACAAATAAAGACAACGGTTTACGGTAAGCATTTTATTTTCCATATTTATAAGTGCTTCAGAGGCTCGGGAATGAAGGTTTAAATGGTGGGTGCTAAATTCTTAGACTTGGGAAAGCTTTCCAGGTCCATCCGTCCTTCCTTCCATTATCTGTACCCGCTTATTCCTCTACAGGGTCACAGGGATCCGCTGGAGCCCGTCCCAGCTCTGAACAGGTTACCAGTCCATCACAGGGCCACTTTCCAGGTCATAATAGATTAATTTACTTATGATATAAAATTTTCATCTCAAGCAAACAGTATGGACATGTTAAACAAGGTCACAAAGTTTAGTTTATCATCCATCTGTGTATGTCTATCTTTAGGATACAGACGGAAATGAGATGCTGTGTAAAAAGCTCCACGTCAGCAATTCCACCCCATGATACTAATGAAAAGTTATTGTTCTTTAAATAACATTTGCTGAAACGTATCACCCCCTGAATAGATCCGCGCCCTGGACTACTGTGAAGGGTGACCCTTTTTATTTCATCCACACAAGATATATTCTACTGACATTTGGCACGTTGCAGGTGTTAATTTAAGACACCGCATGCCAGAATTGTAATATTCATTCAGCATGTAAGATACAGCAAATATCTGACACTGGGGCCGCCATGTCACGCATCTCAGAGTCTCCTCCAATGAGATCGTCCAGCCTCGCTCCAGCCGGCGCTGACCGCCCAGAGATCACCATGCAACCATGATGGATATTAGAGTGAATCCTTCCTCCAGAGTCTATACGACTGCTGAATGTGTTTTAATGAACACTGCAGAGTAACACCTGGGGTGAGAGGAAATTGGGTGTGAGTTGGAGGGAGGGGAGTGCTTATACATCCTCCTATTTAAGATATGAAAGAGGACGAGGATTGTAATGGGAGAAGGGAGGCGATGAGAGGGATGAAAAAGTGATGAAGAGGCGGAAACTCTGGGCAACGTTGGGGTTTGCTTGGAGGCTATTCTTGTTTTGTGTGTCTTCAACCCCCCAAGGGTGTTATGGATCTTTGTAGGATCGAGTATACATTTTATAACAACAACTTTGGATTAGGAAGTTCATGCAACATAGCTATTACTAAATCACTTTGGCACACCTGATGCAGTTGGTATTCACTCAAATTCAGCCGTGCCGTGTAATTTTTCATATGCGGTAACTTTTCTCTGTCGTAGCTCAATGTCTACTCATATGAGTTTTAAAATATTTTGTGGGAAGTCTCCTATAGGGCACCAGGTCTTAAGCACACACCCACATACGCAAATCCATGCCAATGCAAAACCCACATGAGCGTACAGCTTCAGAGCGGCCTCTTTTACACCCATTCCTGTGAATTAAAGTTGAATTCTGGTGAGCCCGCTCACAGGGAGGATGCCTGGGGAAGAGGAGTTGAGTTGGGATCATCCAGAGGACAAGGGTTAATATAATTATCCTACTAAAACCTTGAGACTTAAAGAACATCATTAGTCATAGCAAGAGAAGAGCTACCCCAGCCGCAGGCCAAGGCAGAGGAGAGGAGGAGGGAAGAAAAGACGAGGAGGAGGGGAAGGGAATAAGGATAGCTTCAAAAACCCACCAGTGCACTTAGCAAGACAATTAGTACAAGGACTAAGACTTGGGGGTCTTTATTGGGGAAAAAATATAAAATAAAAAAAGGAAGGATAGTGTTTTACATCTCTGTGAGTGACAGCAGAAACAATATTTTGCGTTATAATTATCTCGTAATTGAAATACCTGTGGTAAAATGAATATGAATCGAGATTCATGTTTGATTTAAGTGCATAATGATACTCCTCTGAAGTGAGTGCCAAGCATAATTTTGCTATTAATGAAATGACCTCTAGTTAGTGCAGATTTATTATGAAGCTGTGGCTACTCAAGTATTCAGTATTTCTTATTAATAGATAGAATCAAATGCGTAGCTTCAGTCATGCTGCATAGTGTAGAACTCATCCCAAAATGGATTAGAATTTGAAATATAAATAATAATAATGATGATAATGATGACCAAGCAGTATAAACTAACTTTGCATTTCACAAAGTTGTTCAGAGTTACTGTCAGTGATATTGCTATTTGTCATATATATTTATACACACATGTATGTATATATATATATATATATACATATATAATATGTATTTTATAGCCTTGAATAACTTCTTCTTTCTTTGCTGTCCATTTGTGGTTAATTTTTGATCTTATGAAGACCAGTGGACAGAACAAAATCTGCTGATGCAGACTGGTCCAGCTGAAAGATCTTTTAAGAAAATAAAGCGGAATCTCAGTTTTCAAGCAGTTTTAAGCAACAGTTAATTAAGGCTTGTTAATCGAGCCTTAATTAACTGTTTGTGGGTCAACATTTCTTCCAAACTTTGTGTTTACAAGAAGAATACGCCTGGCGACTTGTTTAGCTGTATTGAAATCTTGCAGTCTGTCATCTCCTCATGGCCCCTGGTGGGACAACACTGCAGTATATGTGAAAGTGTCTGACATCAAAAAGTGACTGATGACGGTATGAGGCGCTATGTCTCTCATTAACGAACACATGAGCTCCTATTCCCCCCTCTCTCTCACACTCAGCCTCGAGCTGATGACTTGTTTAGTGGAGCCCGTCAACATGCTTCTAATGACAGTCCCGCAGTAAAGATGGCAGTGTGTTGTTGTTGTTGTTTTTTTTTTTAATTTTTTGATCATACCATCCCTTTATTAATGCTATGCTAATTAATGTGGCTGACTGAGAAGCAGCCATCTTTCCAAGGACGCCCTACCTCCGCCTCACGCTCTCCCACTCACAATTCCCAGCATGCTTTTCTGCTTTAAAGCATGCTGGTGGTATCAAGAGATTTCCCTCTCACTAGTTGGATGGTTAGGCCCAAGCAAGTGCTTAACTCCTTACTGTATTTGTGTTTTTAAATGGATATTAATGACATAGGTAAGAGGGAAGGTGGGATGAGAAAAGAAAAGTCTACTGAATAGGACGGGGATGGAAAATAAGTAATCATCTGTGAAACAAAAGATGAGAATGAAAGAGAAAAAAAAAACAGGCACAATTGCTGAGTCTGACTTTCCTCTTCCTGAGAGGAAATAAACTGTGATTATCAAATCAGTTACAACCATCGCGTCATAAATCATTGCATATGAGACAAACAATGACACATTCCTCACTGCGTTTCCTCTGCTTTCTGCATGCCTTTCTTTTTCTGGGGAGTGTTCATGAATGATTTAAAAAGTGATCCGTTTCCGAGGCTCAGCTGCCTCAGAGGGAGATAACGTGAAGGGGAGGAGTCTGCGCGTGGTGGGAGGGGCCACGCATGCAGGTTTCCTGGACACGAGCCACTGCATCAGGCATGGCTTGTGTTCTTCCTTCATGTGGGAGAAAACATGGCAGCGCTCAAGCGGTTTTCTCATCCAACTGCACAGACGGGGAAGTTTTCAAATATGTGGGTTGCTCTGTGGTGGCTGTGTGAAGCGGAGAATAATATTTACAAAGCATCACACCTCACATCATTCATCACAAAATCACACACCCTAGCTAGTCCCCTGAAACTAGGAGTTAATCCATCATCTGCCTCCCTCTGTGTTCTCCCCCTTTATCCAGGCTTACACCTCCAATCCACTCACCTTCACTCTGCGAAGGACAGGAGGGAAAACTTTGGTGTTATTCAAAAACAGTGCGACAGTCTCCAAAGTCAAAGTCACCCTAAAAAGCTAATCAAGACACAAAAAGGCTGGAGGCTCCAAACAGGGAGCAGAGGAGCGGCGTCTGTTCTTCTTCGTGTTCTTTCGCGGAGAGAATGGACAAGCCCAGAAGCCACAGAGATGCCACACTATCTGCCATGTCATCGTCATTCATGCTTCAACTACAGCAATGAGCCTTTGTAACAGTAGGATTAGCCACTGAGAACTGTTTGTGGCCTAATTAGTCCATCCCCCAAGACAAGTGCAAACCGGGGTTACTTGAGGTTGCAGCTTTGGAAGTTTGAATAAGGATGTTTGAGTTGCACTTTAATTGTACCTTTGCCCTTTTTTTCCCCACAAATCCTGTGTGCTCAGTTTTATTTTGCTCTGTTCAGGTGCTGTCATCATTTTAATGTAGGAAGAATTGAAGATGTCTGTGCGTGCACATATGTATATATGTGTGTGTGTGTGTGCCTAAGAAGGCTTTCCAGTTAAAAACAATCTGCACTAAAACAGTACAAGGTGCTGCCTTTGACTGTTTTTAAAGGAACGTGGGGAAGTTCAGTTCCAGACTAAAGGTGCATCTTATGATAAAATACTACTCTGCACTGTATTGCGACTGACTGACACTTAACTCCCCCCCAAAAAAACAAAACTAAAACCTAAAAACCCAATGTATAGGACGATACGATACGCTGTTACCTTGTATGGGATATGAACAATTAAAACAAATACTGGAACTCACAGGTGTGCATGATATCACTGCTTTGACAGCGCAGTCAAAGATCCACTCTTGCGTGGGTCTCAGGAGATCCTGCTGTTTCTGGTGGATCAGACGGACAGGATGGAGGCCTCATTGACTCATGTGGGCCAGCCATCAAAGCCGGCTATGTGGGAATGTACAGGCTTTCTAAGGGCGTTTTCCTTGAAGGACTCAGGCAGGTCATATTAGAATCCTGCCTCAGGACTTGGAGCTGGTCCTAGAGGCTCTGCCTATTTGAACTCCTGCGGTTGGTCACTCAGTACCGCGTCTCTGTTGACGTCTGCAAACTGAGCGGAAGAAATGAAGCTCTATCAATCCAAGAAGAGCTCTGCAGTTCCAGACTGGATACGGTGGGAGTTGTACTGAACACCAATCCACCTTTTTTGCTCTTAGAGACAACAGAATTCTCCTCGTGCTAAAGTAGATATTATCCACTGTCTTGAAATAGATTTTTATCCACTCTCAATCGGACTTAACATACTTGACGTCTGATATTTCATACATGCAAGGAAAGACAGCGAATGTAAATGCACACAGAAAGCTTTGTTATCAGAGCAGCATCTTATCAGTGAGACGTCGACTGAATACTGATATGTATTTAGCGTCAAGAGAACATTTACAAATATCAAATAAGAATGCATGGCTCGGTGGATCCTTATCTAATTCAAGTAGGGGTCACATGTTAATGCATTATGATTTCAGTTTTATAAAGTGGCAGAAACAAGGTACTTGCTCAGGAGCAGAGTGGTTAAAAAAAAGAAAAGATGATGATGGTTCTTTGCAGACTTTTGCTTTTGAAGAATCTTTCAAGATACCTTTTGAAGACTTCGTTTTTTTTTGTTTTTTTTCTTTGACTGCAGAAACGCATCTTATTTTAGATAATATTCATGCTTCTTTTCCTTTACTGCTGTACAGATTTTGTTGATTTTTACCATAAACAAAGCTAAGCAGTCAGACAAAAACATGAAAAAAAGGAAACAAAAAAAGAAAAAAAAGGAATGTCTGGACTAACCTGATCAACAGTCCCCATTCTTTTCCTCCTCAATACAAAGATTTAGTCTGGATTCTCTAGATGTAACTTTGAATAACTAATTAACCCCCCCCAACCCCTGTTCGGTATGTTCTGTACCAGCAGAAATGGCAGCTTCACTAGAGAAATTCCTCATGAATTGGTACGGCTGACTGGGCTACATCTTAACACACTCCACGACAGACACACTTAGGACACAAAGGTGGACTGGGAATCCTGGGAGGGCTTTAAGGACCACCTAATAAAATAATATCTTCAGCTTGGGCGTTGAGGTCGGAGGTCAGATCTAATCGCGTGTGGGTACACGTTTTAATGGTGATTAAAGAGAACGCGTGAGAACGCAGATGCTAAACCTTGGCGTCTGGTGACTGGATTTCTCATTGTAATGCAGAGTCTGAGCAGGGCCTAAATGGGATTTTTGCTTGAAGACACAACAGACATTACTCTAGATGTGAGTTTTGCACACGGGGATGTTTTTCCACTTACAGGGAAGATTACTCGTGGCCTAATGTGGCACATGTGCTGATCTTGTGTCTTTGCTTCAGCTAACTGATACAAGGCAGTAAGAGACACTCAGACCACTTGGCTTCTCTTAAACGTCATATTTGCGCATCGGCAAATCAAATCAGATTTAGAAGTCGGGCATAAGTGAACCTGATGCTGCAGCGATTACGAGCCAGGCGAGAGAAGGGGGAAAAAAAAGCAGACTTTGTCTATCTCCTCATCCTGCTCCATCTCCTTTCCTCCCTCCTGGTCTTAATCCACTTAGTTGGCTCTTCCTGAGCTTGGAGCCTTTCCTTTATTCCATTATAAAGACCCACTGTACGACCTGCTGCTTATTTCATTAAAAAGGCCCAACCCATGACCTCACGTCTAATCCATAATGCAGACTACAGGCCGGCTGTAGTCCACGCCACGGTCCGGCAGTGCGGCTGACAGATGGGACAGAGGAAACGGGCACGGAGAGATAGAGGTCCAATGAATGAGGGAGAATTTGAGAGCCCTGCTTATGAGGGAAGCTTCCCAGTGAATATGATTTCGCTGATGTAAATGATGATGGAGCGAAGGCTTTGCTACTCTATCTTTGATGGTTGGAGATAGCTTTCACATGGCCCATCAGTGATATGGAAATATACACATATACAGTTGGAATCTAGCGTCTAGATTTCACATAAAGACAAGAGCGTTGAAAAACAAAAGTATGTACTGCAGTAAACAGTTTAGCTAATTAGCCTTGCAAAACAGAAGCTCTATGCAGTTTGACTTCCTGTGCCTCCGCCTCACCTTTGTTTCCTCTTTGCCAACTCCCTGCTCCACCTCTGGCTGACCTGTCCCTTAAATGCCCTGTCACTGCTGGTTCAATATCCAGTTTGCTGCGTGTTTTCATCACATCCACAGATCTAAATTTACATCCTCTTTCTCATCAAACTCAGCTTGCCTGTGTTTGCACTAAAAAGCTTATCGGGTTACGCATTTATTGATACAGCAGCACTATTTATCCCTGAGTACCCAACTTTCCGCATACCTGCGCCAGCTTTTTAGACTCCGGCCAGTCACTTTGACGGCGCAGCGTAAGATAGGAGAGACCCGTCCCATAAAGGGCAGCGTCTGCACTGGCTGATGGGAAAAGGGCCTGTTTCTGCTGCGTCCATGTAGGCTCAATTCAGACCATTAAGAGCAGTCAACTAATAATAATTACTTTTAACTGGGTTCACTCAGAGAGCCACAGCCAGAGGCCCGGGGACACACAATACGGCCAGGAAGTAACTACAACCCTCTCTCCATCGATAACACCAGCATATCTCATTACTGTGGCGACCTATGGTACACTGCCACTCGGTCTTGATCATATAAAACCCATTTCAGTGTGCTGTCCCTGCCGGAGCAGCGGCAAAGTGGAATATTCATTATTCAAATTTTAAGCATTGGAAATCCCAATATGTTACGAAGGCCAGATGAGAGGAGATGAAATAGCTTAGCCTTTTGTCCAGGGAACATTGACTAATCGTCTCGCTCCCCAGAATCAATTTCCCAGCCGTAAGCATCAGGCGCTCCTGATTGTACTGTACTGTTGAGGACCCTTCCACTCCCCCCCCCCACCATCCCTATCACCTTATACCCCTCCTGGCTGCCCAGAATAACTTATTGATTAGTGATAATATTACGGGAGGTGTCAGTGGCCAGGGCGGAAGATGGGCTGGCATCTCCACAAGGCTAAATTTGGGTCCCCTGTTACCAGATCCAACACACACTGACGCTATCGCCAGGTGCCACCAGTACAGCTCTCAAGATGAGAAGAAAAATCAAGAGTTTTCTGGAAGCAAACATAAATAGTATATCGTATACTGTGAATGAGTATAAATAAAGGTTAAATGGATCAATGAATGACAGTGGAGGGGCTGTTTAAAGCAAAGTGGTACAGCAGGGATTAGATGTTGCACAGTTGTGGACTATTAAATAGGACAAAAAAAAGGGCAAATATTTCCCAACCAGTGTGGTTGTATAATAATCTTGCTAGGTTTAGTGGAGGTTCTGGCCAGGTGATGGACCGTTTCACCCCCTGGGTTTTAGGCTGATCTCTCCCTCTCTCTGATTCTGTGCTGAGCCTGAGAAATCGCTGTGATCAATACCTGCAGGGCCTCTCCACACTGCCAGAGGGCTGCTTGTGCATGTTTGTATGTGTGCTGTGTCAGCAACCACTCAGGACTCCATCAAACATCCCCAACACACCTTTTCTTCATGCGCATGCACAGACAACCACATTGGTCAACGCCCCGTTCAAACAGATGCTCATTTTCACACACACACACACACACCTACTTGCTCAGCAACCTTCATCACACACACACACACAAATTCATGGCTTCTTCCTCCCATTGCACACTATCCCAAGAAGGATGTTAAATACCATTCAAATGTCAGGCTGGCGTATTGATTGGAATAATAACTCTGAAAGCAAGGAGACATGGCTTGTTGATGCTAAGCAGGTGCATGATAGCACAAACATCGTTCAACGTCGTAAAGTTGCCGTGTAAGGGTTCCCGACTCCTCCAGCAGAATGTGGATTTCCATTCACATTCTGCTGGAGGGGTTACGTTGGGAGGGGTTTACGTTGGACCACCGATTCCTCGCGGTTCTGGCATTAATCATTGTTCTCTCTGACCAGTGACAGGCGAGGGACAAGGCTTGGACTCTGGCTGAGACTGGGATGATTTTGAGGACCCTCAGATCAAAGTGGCTACGTGGGTGTGGAAGTCATACGACAGGATATGTTCGTCGTTGGGTCATTTTCGTTATCTGTCATGTTTCAGTGTAGGAAATGAGAGAAGAAATAATTCAACATACGGAATATAACCAACTCAGGTACTGCACCTCAGTACGAAAGTAAAGAGCTTTTCTTTAAGCATTTCCCATTTAATACTTTAATATATTTAAGTGGATAATATTGTTTTACTTTATCACAGCTTTAGGTACATACTTTGCAAATGAAGACTAGAATATATGGAGATCGTATTGAATATTTTTCAGTGTTCAAACTTTGGCGCAGACTCTTGATTAACTGACAAGTAATGAGCAATTTCTTGGATTACCTTTAAGAAAGTTATTGTGCCATAGGCATAGGTTTTCAGATGTACAATTATCCTATTTTAATTACCTGCAGTATCTGCGTTTTTGAGAAAACTTTTAATGATTTATTGTGAGATTCTGTTTGATATTAATATTTGATATTTGTGTCAGCAGAAAAGCAACATAGCAGAAAAATGGGTAACCTCCAATGACAGAATAGTGACTCTCACCTGGCAAATACTTCGATGTTGGAGATGGCGTAGAAGTACTTGAGCAGGTTGTCTCTCTGGACATAAGTGCCACCCAGGGCGGGCCTGAGCAGCCTCAGCCTCAGGTTGGTGAAGGTGAAGAAGTCCCTCAGTCCCTTCATACTTTCCATGCGGGTGTACAGGTTGTCCATGTTCTGCAGACGAGGGCCTGCAAACACGGCGAAGCGCGCCTGCACCTCGAACTTGACATTCTTGTCATTTTTGGAGCCGACCCAGCGGGAGTACTCCTCCGTGCAGATGACCCGTGTGACGTTTGCAGGCGAGAGGTTGTTCACTCGTTTGGGATGCATGTTGAAAGCCTCCAAGCAGTCGTCAGCGTAAAACTGGAAGGGCTGCCAGGAGCGCCCGTGGTCCATGGACTTATCCAGTACCATGATTGTGGGACGGCCATACTCAAAAGTGATCAGGATGTCGTCTGTGAGCTCCAGACTCTTGTTCCAGGACATGGAAATGTTGGCCAGCAGGGGCTCTGGGTGGCGTCTCCAGGTTACTGTCTGCCAGTAGGTGATTAGGCCGTTGCGTTCATTGTCCTGCATCAGCTGCGGAGGGTGGGCCAAGTCTGGGTTAGAGGCATCACACTCATCACTACACAGGTATGGGTTCTCCTAAAAGAGAGATGCACACAGAGTAGCACGGTGTTAGTCCAGGTTTCCATATGAGTTTAGCTGAATAAAACTTAGTATAAATGATCTTAAAAACTGCAGTTAATGCTTGCTAAACATGTTGTGCTTATTTAGTCATCAATGTTCCAAAAACTTTGTCAGGGTGTTTTTCATCTTAAAAAATCTCAACTGGCAAGACAACAGAACCAGAGTTTTTGGCTCATTTGCTTTAAATAAAAAGCTGTTGCAATGTATTCATGGCCCCTGCAGTAAGTGCAGTTATAATTAAGGCGACAGAAATGTATTTCCGCTCCTTCTCCTTCTAGGTTTTGTGCAGACTTCCTTTCTTTTCAGTGTAATTCACTGACAACAGAAACATTAGTTTTCATACTGAAAAAGATGCATGAGTCTAAATGAAGCGTGTCTCTATGAGGCACTAAGTAGACATTAAAAGTAAACTTAGCAAAACAATGCAACAGGAAGTTTGAAGGTCAGGGGGATCGTGCATCATCACTGTCTTTGCATGGACAGCAGAGTGCCGCTGCACTTTTAACTCCAGAGAATTGATCCTCCTCTTCTAGTGATGCCAAGTCTTTCAAGCTGCTGCCCTGCTACACAACTAAAAGTCAACAGGATTATTCACAAGGCTCCCAGAGCTCAACAGGGCTGTTTTTCACCTGCTCTGAGAAATGCCTCTTATTCTCACTGAAGATCCTTCTTGTACTACCTGGACGGAAAACCAAGTCATCTAAACATCAAGCTGCTCAAATTCTCTTCCTGCTGTGGCAACAAATGTAACCACTGGACGGATTATCTTCGTAATCGACTTTTTGCTGTGTCAAAGAGGTGTATCATATATGTTGCAAACCTATCCCGTACAGGAAGGGTCACAAGGAGGTGGCTGGTCAGCTGTCAGAGCATCACATCGTTTCTTGCCGTGTGCCAGTCCTACATTCCCATCACAGCGGGAGTGAAAATATTTACACAAAGAATTCCCAGAGATCTGCCGTCATCTCTCTTGGTGCTTAATTTGCTAAACTCAGCTCTGGTGCCTGTTTGGATAGTATTGCATACAGAAAACTTATTACTTGCCCCCAGGATGAACTAATTAAACAGATAAGGGTTATTATTTTCTCCAGTATTTACTTTCAGTCATACAATATATCAAATGAGTCAATTTTATATCCTCTCTCTAAATGTTTCCTCTGGCAACTGTCCTCTTTTGTTTTAATTTCTGGTACGTATTGATTGAAGAAATCAAATTCAAGTTCAAAAGACATAATCTGCATGATGTTCTTTGCATGTCATAATGTTGTTTTTTTTTTTTTCTAAAGCTTTTCTTATTACCCACACGCTCGTTCATTAGCTGCTGTTGGCTGTGAAGTTTTCTCCACTTTGAAACTACTTTCCTGGTTTTTACACTTTTACTAACTGATCTCCCTTTTCTTTCATTTATTGAGATTCCAATAATCTCTGTGACTTTTACTGCACTCGTCTTAACGAGCTCTCGTGGAAGCAGATAGTTTAGATATCTCTCTTTGTGCTTCCATCGCTCCCACCTACAACTCTCTGTCTTACCTTCTTTTCTTTTTTTTAATGCATTAGTACTATCTCTTCTTTTTAAGAATGTCTCAGATTAATCTTGAAATATTGCCTGATATGGTTGTATTAATTATGATCGCAATAAGAACAGACAAACAAACAAAAAAAAAACAGAACCAAGATGCAGTCAAATGATTATCCAGGGAAATACAGTAGATTATTAAAGGGCACATAGTGTGTTTTTCCTGACTTTCAGAGGTCCAAAATTGTCTTGAGTTGTTACGTAATCAGTTTTCAGGTTGTCTAGCTGCTATTTTAAGAGCCTCGCCTTTGATAAAGCAATACATAAAGGTTTTGAAAGAATTTTCAGAACAGGAGTTGCCAGAGATTTCTTTTTTCAAGGGCTCTGATTGGTTTACAAAGGTATAACAGCAGAGGAAGTGGGAGGAGCATGGTGAGGGAAGGCGGAGACCAATGCATGATATACCAGACCCAAAGAGTTTTTGAGTTAAATGACTCCGTTGTGACTCTTATAAGCTATATGATGAGGTGTCAAAACTGAACAATATGATATCTTTAAATGTGACAGGAGAAGACAACGGAAAAAGAATAAGCTTAGTTCCATAAGTGTGACGCTAAATACGTGGGAATTCAACAAAACAGCAGAGATCCAGACCGCAGATCTTTAAAAACTTGTCTTGTAAGCATTTTTTGACTAAAACAACTCTGAGTTTGGACGATCAAACGCTGACCTCCAGAAGGCTTTAAAGGCAGATTTTCAATATTTCTCATTCTCATCACTGACAGTAAATGGCAGTGGAAGCCAGAAAGGTATTTTAGCTAACGTGCATGCCCGTTGATTAGCCTGCTAGAGTTTGGTTTGCCGTGCAGGCTTCGCACAAAAGTACCATTGCAATATCACAAGCTGTAGCTTCCGCATTGTGGGAATGGCTGAAGAGACTTTTGTGTTTTCTTTTCTTTATCTTTTTGCTTTTTTTTTTTTTATTTAAACGTTCTATTGCCACCATCCTGTCTCATGGAGTCATAACTGGTCAATGCTCAAAAGATGTGGGTTGTGTATCACATGAAACAGCAGTTTTTTCCTTTGTGATGTAAGCATTGCTGAATAATATTGATGTACTATGCAAGCATAGATCATCTGTCACTGCTCTCTTTGCAGACTTTCACTTTTTCTCATCCGGTGCCAGCAAGAGGCAGCATCTGTTCTGCCTTTTGAATGGAGTCATTGGACTTTTCCACGGGAAAGTGAGCAGTCACTCAAAGCCACTCTTGTGGTCTCATGCTAAAAGCAAAAGTTAGAATCCTGCGAGGCTGAGATGATAAATCATCTGATTTATGGTGACAACGCAGAGTGGGAAAACTCCTAACATAAGCAAATGCTGAAATGATGCTGAGGGAAGCTGCACAACAACAAGAAGAAAAAAAGGCATGATACAGGACCCCGATGCATGTGAAGACACAGCTGTGAAAGGACAGTATCTCTACACCGGCAACTAAAGATAATTTATCTCGCTCAATATTGAAGCGATACAGCAGGATTGTTTACTGTCTGATAACCCAATTATCCTGCATGCAGTGATTCAGACAGAGATCGCTGTCAGTGCAAACACACTTAGGATGATAATCTACAACGTTCAGAAACAACTGCAACCAGACAAGGTGATTAGAATCAGATGAAGAGTTTTGCTGTGGACGTCAGAGTAAGAATAGCTGCCCTGCGGAGGCCCAGCTGCTTCTGTCCCCCCTGTTAGTGCATCCCCTGACCTTAGTCCAGACACATTTTTACGCACACGGAAAGAAAGATTAGTAGGATGTTGTTCTGGGCATGACTTTTGGCCTACAAATCCTATTGAAAATGACCGTACTGTCACACTTTGCAAGATATAGTGCAAACTCCATTAAGGTTAGCGCCGCATACTTATATATAAAAGCAATTCTACGGACCAAAGAGGTGGAGCAATGCTTTATATCTATCTATCTATCTATATATATTTGTATATTTGTTGGATTTATGTGAGTGTTGGTTTGAACAGCTGCATGTTGCTGCTCATCAGTCTGCTCTGACCTCACGGAGCCCTTCTGGATTACCCACAGTAGAGGTGATATGTACAGTAATAGAGGCTGGAAGATTTTTATCCCCCATGAGAGCCTTACGCGAGGTTATGTCTAAGCCCTTTGTGTGCTCTGTCCTCCTTTTCCCTCTATGCTGCCTGCCACTACTCTGGCTGGCCCAGGATCTCAACGCCAGCACGCACGTGCTCACAAACACCCGCAAAACACACTCTCGCAAACACGCACACGCAGATCCGAGCCAAATGCTGCGGCAGGTGGCCCGCACTGCTAAACCCCTCCAACAATTATCCTCGCTGGGCTCCTGTCTCCACGACAACAGCTGCAATATTGCACCAGCAATAAGTGACTTCCTTGTTTTCACTTGTGGGAAAACAAGGAGACCTTAAACAGTCGTTAACGACGCTTCAAGCGCTAAAATGTGGCTTATGCTTCATCTATGCGTACCGGTTCACGTTTGAGCTGTCTGAAAATAATAACTCTCTGAGCTCATTAGAAATCATCTAGAAACGAAGGAATTTTTTCAGTTCTTATGCATCTTGATGCAGACATGAATGGTTCTGTAGTGACACAGACATAAGATAACTGGGTTAATTGCAAGTTTTAATGCTAAATTTGGATTTTTTTTTTTTTTTTTGCTTGGATTCAACTTTTTTTCTTTTTTTTTTGTGGTGAACTTGCCACAGCCCTGAAGTGACCTGCAAGTGCACAAGAACATGAAGAAGACGTCACATGCAGCATTCTGGACACTACTGAAGTGTTGCTGTTGCTGTCCAGTGGAAGCTGACAAAGATGTAAGCAAATGATGAAGAAGAGAAGGATGAGAATAAAAAGAGCAACTTTAAAAAAAAAAAAAAATCAGGGCCCTTTTGTGGATTAATGGCTGCTGTCTCTGTACACAGAGCCAGGAGTGGTGGGATTGCAACATGGGTGGCTTCATAGAATCAGTTGTCTTATTCACGTTTCCATCACAACCAAGCTCCGTCCAAGATCCCACCAACACAGAATAGTGATGACTGTTGCATCATAGTTATGTGAAAGGTGAATGATCTGCAACATGATCACATCGCAAAACATCAGATTCGTATCCAATTTAGGATATGAGAGCGATCCAGGACTGATTTGAAGTAATCAAATTCAGTGTGATTTGTGCTGTTTAGGCTGTCATTGGAAAAAAGAAAAACACAGGAAAAAAAAAAAAGAAAGTTGCAACATTTTGCTTCAACCCAGGGCTGGGTGATACGACCTCAAATCAATATCACGATTAAGTGAACAAGTTACATTGATCACGATTAAGGAGCGATTATTTTCACATTTTTGCCCTCATAGATGACTGACAGGGCTTTTGCTTCAAATATAAACAAATGTTTAAAACTGAAATAATTTGCTAATAAAGGCGTACATATCTTTGATTTTGAAAAAAGTGAAAGGAAGCACACACGATTTAACTATATATGGTCTTAAATATTTAAAAGAAGAGAAATAATTGAAATAGTTAACAATTCAACAAGATTACATCGATTACTGGTTCTGGATCTCAGCTTCGATTAATTTCCAATTAACTGCCCAGGCCTACTTCAACCTTAATCTAATGTTACGATGAAGGACAAGTGCTTAGCGACATTTGCTTTTTAAGTTTAAAATTCTGCTCTGGGATGATCATAAGACCCGAATTCATCGTGTTCTGGTTGCAGATGAGAGTCTGAGCGATTATGAGCAATGCAGGTTGATTACTTCATTTTGTCCAAACAGACACCACAGTTGTATGATCAGTGACGGAGTTGGATAGCGCTCTGGGTACGACTCTTTTCATGAGCTATAAATTGACAGAAGCGCTAATGAACAGAATACCGGCAATGAAAAGAAGGTGGAGGATTTTACCTTCTTGCAATAAACACTAGAGCGACAGAGAGTGAAGAAAGGGGTGAAGGAGTTGGTTGGAATGTCTGGTAAAAAGTGTCAGGTGTGATAAAACAGTATCAGCGCCAATGAAAGAAAAGGTGTAGACAGTGACGAGATGAGCGATGTATGGATCAGAGGCTGAGGAACTGAAGAAAAGACGGGAGGCAGAGTTGGAGGTAGCAGAGGTTAAAATGTTGAGGCTCTCTTTGGAAGTGACGAGGATGGACAGGATCAAGAATGAGTAGATCACAGAGATGGTACACGTTAGATGGTTTGGTGAGAAAGTCAGGCAGGCCAGACTGAGATGGTTTGAACATGTACAGAGGAGAGACAGTGAATATATCAGTAGAAGGATGATGAGGTTGGAACTGCCAGGCAGGAGGTCTGGAGGAAGACCGAAGAGGAGGTTTATGGATGTAGAGAAAGATCACATGAAATTAGTTGGTGGGAGAGAAGATGGTGCAGGTAATACGGTTTGATGGAAGCAGATGATTACTGTGGTGACCCCTGAAGGGAGCAGCCAGAAAGAGAAAAAGAAAATGATCAACGTGTCGAAGAACACGACAGTTTCAACTTGCCAGCTAAAAATGAGCAAGAGGCTATGAGATTTCTTTTTCAAATCCAAGAGACAAGCGAATGACTAAAGCGACCACCTTCAGAGCTTAGGATCTCCTGACTTAGAGTATACGTTGGTGGACCCTACGTTTCACCATCTGTTACCTGCTGTGGTGTAAGCTTCCATCACTACACTGACCAATAAACCTGCACTCGACCAAACTAAAGCCTAGCTGAAGGACCCCGAAGGCCCTGAGAGCCATAACATGTGATTTGTGGGCTTCTGCAGCAACTAACAGTGTGTATAGATCTGAGATGGGTCACTCAAACATTGGTCCTGAAAGGATGCATGCCCTCTTCTCTCCTTCACCTCCCATTTCGTCCTGTTGTTACCCCCCTTAGGGTCCTCCAAAAATATTGTCTTTGCCCCTTTGTCCTCTGTCTCCTCCTTATTTCTCCTTCCACCACCAAAGATTTCTGTCTTATATTGCCAACAAGGGGAAGGGGGGGGTAGGGACACACACTCAAAGAACAGTTTGTTTTGTTTTGGAGAAACATCAAATGGAATGACCTTCCCATTAAAAGGGCCACAGAGGGGAAGAGAAAGAGATATTGCTTTTTCACTTATAACGTTAATCTTTTATTTTGTCAGTTTTTTTTTCTTCTTTTTTTTTTTTTTTTTCATCATGCTGGAAGTTTTTCGTTACACTGAATAAATGTGATTTATCTGCCTCTGAGTGTGTTGCCTGACAAACTCTTGTACATAAATACAAGAGAGTGGCAGTCAAATGTTTTGGGGCGACCCAGCTCAAAAATACAAATAAAGCTTGTTTGTTCGTTACTTACATGAGTTGGGAAACAACGTAACTCGAGGCTCTCTTGTTGAATGAGAGGCCTTAAGCTTCTCTAAACAGCTACCAAATGGTACAAAAGTTAAAACAGCTGATTCACACTGAGCTGGAGAAAGAGGTAAGAGGATACAGAGGTATTTTAGGGTGTTTCCTTGGGTTTTCCTTTGGCCAGAACTGTTACGTTTCGAAAAAGAAAGAAGGGGAAAAAAAACAAAACCCATCTTTGCTGGACTGCAAAGGACTCTAGAGAGATGTTGAGTGGTTTTGCATGAGTCGGCTGCGCAGAAATAAAGTAAGTCATCTGCATGGACTTTTGAAGTTGATGCAAAACTTTTAGGCTGCAGTGAGCAATATTACTTCTGAAGCCAAAAGGGTGTAGAATTTCATTAAAAAGTAATACTTCTGCAAACTGCTAAGCACAGAAGTGGATCAATAAGTGTTTGGGCTTGTGTTGCAGCCAGCGACGTAGGAAATATTCAGTTGAATCCCAGCAAATTCTGGGAACAAACACCCAACCCCTCGTGAAAAGGGAGAAGTTCAAAAGAAAAAGTAAATGGCTTTAACAGAAAGAAAATCCGAAAGACAACTTCATCAACAAACTTAAGATGCGCAAACGTCACAGTCCCAAAATCGAAATATCATCAAAAATGCAGCGCATCCAATATTACCAAATAACCCTACAGGAATAGTAGCAGAGAGAATGGATGGAAACACAAAAATGAAAGCTAGAAGGCTCTTAGCCGGCCCTAAAAAACAAAAAAACAAAAAAGTATTAAACAAGCTGCAGGTTTTACAGAATTGAATCTTATGAAGAACTAAGGCTAGCTACACACTAGATGAGTTTAAGCCAGATTTTGAGCGTGTTTTCTTGAGTTTCTTAGTAATCTCGCTTCGACGTCCAGTGTAGCTCTGTAAGCTAGCTCTGCTGTTGTCCATTTGTCGTTTCGTGCAGGAGACGTCCCGGACGGGTTTCTAAAGTGACTTTAAGATTTTCCGACAGTTGGAATAGGAGACCGTGAGTCTTTTTTTTTTTCCATGACCATGCAAGTGTATATGTATATAAATAAGGCAAAGACATTAAATTATCAACAATGTCCAAAGACTGCAGCATTGATCACCAGTGTATAAGAAAGCAGTTGGAAACTGTAAATGTATTTGAGGTGTGTGTTTGTGTAGGTGGGTGTTGTTTATGTCTCTGTGCGTGTGTGTGTGTATGTACAAGGAAAAAAAACTAAATGTTTACTGTCGGCATGTGTGATCGCGCTGGAGGAGGAGAGGACAGAGCGGAGGCATCACGCTGCCTCGATAGCAGCAGATGAGCTCGTCCTGCTGAGGTCACCACTGTTGGACCTAAACGAGTTATACTGTGAATTAATCTCAGGATTCAGACACAGCAGATACACTTCAGCGAAAATCCCAAATATCAGTTACTGTTTCCTCAAAGTGCACTCATGTGGTGAATTCAAGGGAAAGCTATTACATGTTATTGATGTACGTTATTAAATTTGAGACAATCGTAAAGGGGATGTAGATTAAAAAAAAAAAGAAGAAGCTGAAGAACAAGAAAAATAAGACAATTGCTGTTTATATATTTTTTTCCATCTTCAGACTTTTAGATTTGAGGCACCTTAACCATTCAGATCCCAGCCATCATCCTAACTGTGTAAAATTTTTACATTATCTGTACTTGTAGAACTATTGTAGAGGTATTATTAGCACTCTCTACTATTTACCTCTGTGTTTTCATATTCTCACAATATTTTTACTGCACAGGGTGATCATTGTCAGGTAGGGTAAAGAGTGAGTCTCTCAAAGCTCTGCTGAAAATTCCCTCTGAAAGCATGCTAAACACGTACCATCTTTGAATCAAACTGAAAGTACACATGCAGATATTCATATGGCAGTGTAGGAAAACATGTGGAAGTGATTCTGCTGATTTCAAGGCTTGTGGCAAGATAAAATGAAATTCTTGCTTTAATTAATGTATAAACTAGAAATTTGGAGCAAAAAGAAAAGTCTTAATGAAGCAGAAAAATATGCCTCTGAACATTTTATTCAAAAGGGATCAAATACTTGACTTAAATACAGAACCACACATGCTTGCTGCATGACTTCCATACACAAGATCTCTCCTCTCCAAAGAGCTGTCACTCCCTCGATCCTGATTGGTGAGACAAGGTGGTTTGTTAAGTCCACCTCAGGCTGTCTAAGCTCCTGCGGCCCAATCCTTCTTAGTATCACCTCAGTGAAAGATAAATCTCATTTAAAACTGTCCTCCCTTCTGCCAACACATACAAACACCCCCAGATCACTTTCAGCTGCGTCCTAATGGGGGAAACAAGCTACATTACATCATTACGGCCTCCTCCACCTCCCTTGTTTGTACCGTCACTCGCTGTGGGTCTCTGTAGCCTTTGTTAATTATGCCCTGTACAGTCAAACCTGCTCGCACTGTGCCCCAATTCAACTCCACGGGTCTTTTATTAGCACACTGGTAACTTGGGACATATTCTTTCCCCCAGGAAGGAGCATCAAGAGTGGCCCACTGCTGGATTTAGGTGGCCCTTTTGCGCGGCACCGATGACCCACTGCTGGACAGGGCAGGCCAGCTGGGTCTGGCAAGGCTGCACTAGGCAGGGAGCGTGAAGTATGGCCATAGGCCCAGTCTGAGATGCACTGATCCACACTACCAGCTGCCACCTTCCTCCCCTTCCCGCATGCTCCCCTTCCACTACAGCGTGGTTTCTCTCGCTTCTCATGTCTATTTTTAGAGCTGGCTGATTTCTACCTTCTAAAACGGGCAAATATGTTGTGGAACAGACAAGGTTTTTTGCTTTTTTTTTTTTTTGTCTTTGTTTTGTTTTTTTTTTTAGATTTTTTTTTCCAATCTTAGACATACTATCATGCACCATCAGCCAACTCGTGCACATGTTTCACACACCCCTGCTGATCCCTGTTAATGTCACTGCAAACAATACATTCCAGTACACATGCACGTTTCCATTTGCATTCCACTGCGTTGTGTTCACAGCCCTAAGGGGAACAGTTGACTGAAGGTTTTGGTTCAAAACAAAAAAAATAACAAAATAACAAACAAAAGCACAGTGAGACCCATCTGAATGCAGCATTTTTTTTTTTTATATCAACACCGTGCGTACTACTGTGGGACTGTGGTCTGATTTCATCTTTCTGCTTAGCTAAGCTTGGATCTTCCTCACCTCTCCCTCATCATTAGCTACCCCCTCTGCAACATACTGCCTCAAACCTCCTTCCTCCATCACCGGCAAGAACTCTACAGAAGCTATCATACAGACAAACTACAAAGAAACTACTGAAGCTCCTCACACAGTGCTAGTGACAGCAGCATCTTTGTCAAAGTGCTGGAAGCCCGTCACGTTGAAAGGAGCCAACATGCCGGCCTGTTTGGCTGTGGAGAAAGGATGCTGCATTCCCAGGAAGCAAGGGAGATAAATAGAGTAGAAAAAAAAAATACATCCCTGTGGAGATGGAGGGAGCAACAGCTACTGTAAACCAATGGAAGCGGGGAGAGCTACAGTATTGCTTCAAAAACTCTAAAAAGGGAATTCTACCAACTGTGTAACAACATACTGTAGCACTTGTACTGTAGGATGAGAGGAAGATTTATCCAGCATCTTCTGCAGTATAACACAACTCTTATTAAGGAAGAGCAGCTCTGCACATTTGGTGATGCTTTTTTCTTTCTTTTTTTTGCCGTGACTTTCTCTTGACTGGTGCAAATGCTGAATGAGTGAATGCAAATACCAATTAGATAAGATACAGGCTTTTCTGTAAAGCTGCCAGATCTGGGGGCAAGAGGAGGAGGGAAACTTACTTGCTTGAAAATAAATAATCTGGATATCAATAAGCCTCAGTCAACACCCGTTTGGTGTGTCTAAAGGAAATAAAGGGGATCTAATGGACTTGTTTTGCTGCAGGAGTGTTGAGGGAAATAGATTTGTAGATGCTGGGTGGATTGTTAAATGTCAGGACAGGACTCTAAATGATAGCAGTATAATTGTCTAGTGTCTTGGAATTTAAGGCTGACATCTGATGTCTTTTACTTCCTCAGTAAACTTAACAAACCCAGCTGGAGCACTCAGGGGGCCAGATTAAATCCCCACAGCCACAAATGACCTGAGAGGAACTAGAACTTTCCACTATCAAGACCCCGTCCGATGGAAAAGTGCTGACTAAGACCAGACCCTTTCCTGTCCGGTCCTCCATCCCCCTCTTTCCTTCTGTCTCATCAGCCGTACAGAACACTCTGGATCCTTCAGATGGAGCGTTGCTGGCCAACCCTTGTAAGGAAGCCCATTAAGGAGCCCATCAATATTTCATCATCGCTCACTCAGAAACATAGTTGTAGACGTTTTCAAGCCAGAGCCATTAGGGGGCAGACATCAATACGTTATGGCAGTAAGCATCTCTCTTGACCTCTTGCCTTACTCCTGTCCATCCCCACTCTTAAGGGAAATCGGCAGAGAGGTTTCAATGAAGACAACAGTGGTTTCTGCTACTGAAGAAATTATTAAGCATCAGGTATCCAAATGCTATTATACCCCCCCCCCCAGCTGAAATGATGCCATACGCTAGTCTTTGTTAGAGGGATGAAGAGAAACAGCGGGGAAGGTTTGTTTGTAAAATTTGTCTTAAAGTATTAACTTTCCAGTCTTTCAGCTGACAAACACCTTATTAACATGAAGACATAATTAAATAATGTATGTACGACAAAACCAACACTCATTACTCATTACTGTTGAGATAAATTTGACACCTTCAACGCTGGCCAGTTCAACCTGTGCGTGACCAGTGACAGTGGACAGATCGTCAAGAGGATGAACTTGTGTGATGGACACACAGTGAGTCAAATCATGAGTCAAGCTTTAAATATAAAACTTTTTAACTGAGGGGCATGCCTAATTGCAATCTTGTGATTCAGATTTTATAACCCTTATTGCAAATTATTACACGATCATTAGCCAGGACAGGCCTGCAGGCCAAAGCGTGTTAAATATTGCTTTAGCAGACATTTTAACGAGTTTTCCTGCAGCTCACCCTTTACTGCCCTTGGAACAAAAAGTCAGCTATGTACATTTTATCAGAGGAATCGTGAGAGTCTCTGGAAGCCCAAATAAAACCAGTCAATTTAAATGTAAACACCACCATATTTGAGCAAGGTCAGTCTATACAAAGAAGTTGCACTCGTGTTCTCCATTTAAAACATCTGCTTTTATAGTTTGACTCTACTATGACCTTATTTGTCACTGTTGGCTTCATCTGTGTGATGTCCTTGTTAATAGTTTTTAGAACTTTTTTTGTGGATGTTGAGAGTTTGTGTACACTTTTCAAATACTGATAACTTTAGGAATAAAAGCTGCAATTGCGTGAACTTACCAGAGTGCAGAACCTCTCCGGTGGGTTTCCACACGTGATTCCTGGTGGATCCACTTTGAGCCGCATATAGTCTTTCATGGACGCGGAACTCGGCTGGCACGCGTAACGCTCCCATATTGAGCCCTCGTCCGTGCTCACCAGGGACTTGCAAAGTTCGTACTGGCCCAGGGTGGAGGCCAAGCAATGCAGCAGCAGCAGGAACACGGCCTGGAGGAGCATGGCAGGCTGGAGGGGTATATGGAGCGGGGTCCGGCACGGGGTAAGGGGGCCACGGAGCTCAGAGGAGACGTAAAGCGCATGGATCAGTGATCATAAGGAAATTGTGATCATCCCTGCAACCATGCGAGTGTGAATTGAGGTGGGGAAAATGGCTCAACTCCTCAACTCCTGCCTTTTATAAATTCCCCGGATTGAAGGTGATCACTGTTCCTGCAGCTTTCAGTCAGTGACAAATACTGGCGGCTCCGGGAGAACCGAAAGGAGAGGGACAGTTTCTTGTTTGGACGGCTGATTTCCTGAGGAAGATGGGCGGTGGTTGGGGAGGCGGATACTGTTACAGAGATTAATCTCGGCATAGACTTTTACCATAGTGTCGCTGGGAGTTGGGTGGACGGTGTTCACTTGGATCCATATCTCAGAGAGCGTTGTTCTGCAGGAGAACAGTAGAGCTCGCTGGGAAGGGCGAAAAAAAAGTTGCTGCGTCTTCAGGTAGATCCATTGGACGTTTTGGACCGGTAAAGCTCTTCTAAATGTCCTGAAGTGACATAGAGACAAACATGGAAACGGTTAAATGTCGGATCTACCATGTTATCCTGTTCATCCGTCATCCTTAAATGAATCTTTAATGTAAGTTTGAAAGTATGAAAACGGCGCAAATCGTGGCGATTTCCTATTGGGTACGTGAAAAAAAAGATGTGATTAGAACCTCTAAGACACTTTAGGTTAAACCCACATCTAACCTGTCGTATGTTCCAAAAGACCTACATATTTAGAACCACTAAAAAGCGCCACACTGTGTGGTAACCTTGTGCGTAAAAACACGTGCTGCAGCCCGGTACCGCCTGTGCGTGCAAGAGTTGTAATTGTTCCAGAGCTCAAAGTGGGCTACAGATGTTATGTGAAAAATTACACTGCAAGAAATATTGCTCTAAAAAAAACTGAGCAATTTCATAGTCATGTTATCTGTATCACGTGAGCGTGCGCAAAAAACGGGATGGAAATCTTAGTTTTCTTTAATTCTCTTTTTCTTTGGAGTTTAGGAACTATTTTCTGATTTATTTAAGCGCATCAGATAGTCTAATAAACTTCAAGTTAAACAATCTGATATAATCATTAGCTTAATTATAATTACAACGTCATTAATAAGGAATACATTAATACATATAGCCTAGTGTTTCTTTTAGCAGTGTCGATAAGGGATTATAATCAGACTTTCTGTCCACAATGGCAGACGCCAGGTCCGTGAACATCCTATCCCATGTAGCCCTGCGGACTTAGTTCACTTGTCAAGTGAAGTCGCCGGAGCTGTTTCCCGGCACCGACAGCCTCGCAGGGGTGTGTCAGCTTCCACAGTGGTGCCGCATCGCTCACACTACACAAACTGTATTTAATTGTCAGACATCGGTGCACCTTGTATTATGTAATTTAAGATGAGGCTGCTCCGATTGCCCCCAAGTGCTTTGGATATTGTGCATAAGTCGGTGCAGAGTTCAGAGAGCTTTAGCAGAAATGCATCATATTGTGAAATGCTTCATCAGATGAAAGCACTTACTTCTTGCACGCATCGGTCGGTCCGGTCAGCACTTTGTGTGGAGATCGTGCACGTCCCTGTCTTTGGACAAATAAATCCCCTCTGCCCGTCCACTACAGTCGGACTTGTTTCCCGCCGCGGTGCTCTCTGTACTCCTCTCAGCAGCCTGTCAGGCTCGCAGTGTGGATACTTTTTTCTCCCCTATCACACTGTAGATGGCTGCGCACGGCAGGTCGGTGTCCTAGATCTGGAAGCGGCCGGGAAAAGAGGGCTGAAATCCAGCGTCAAGGAGTATCAAAAGTATAAAATATTGAGTTTGAGGAAACGCTTGTGCCCGCCCTTCTTCCCCCCCTCTCCTCCTCCTCTTCCCACTTTACAAGCTCGGGTTTACCCGGGATGCTCAAGGGCAGAAAGAGAGGGGGAAAAGGCTTTATGGAAAGTATCACCCTCCCTCCCTCCCTCCCTCCCTCCTCCTCCTCCTCCTTCCTCCCACCCCTCCCTCCCCCTGTCTGTATCTCCCTTTCTCTCTCTCAGTTAATGCCGAGGCTAAATCCTTTTTACCATCACTTTCAATCACTATCTGAGCTTTTATCTGTTCCAGCCCTGCTGCTCCAACCGGAGCGGTGCAACTTCCCCTGTCCTCTCCTGCTCCAAACTGTTTCCCATCAGGTCCGATCTGCAGACTGGCTCTGCTTAAAGGACCAGCGGAAAACGAGAAACCGGTGGAACCGTAGCCAGATGTGGATAAAAGCGGTATATGCAACCTATTTACGTAGAGCATCACCTCGCAGCTGCCCCTGCATCAAAAGTATAATCTTTGGAAAATTAAAGAGGACTCTCACTGTAACTGCAGCAATGAACTAGTAACATTATCCTACATTACAGAATTGTTTATTACTAACAAAACCCACAACGCCACCTTAAATGTATTTATGTGTTCAGTTCAGTAAAGATCTTAACTTTTTGCTGACTTTCAAACTACAAAATTTTATAGGCCTACATATATTATTGTAGCTGCCAACTGTAGTTCTTTTTCCTGCAGCAGCGGTGCACTGTCCATGGTGCTGAAATGAAACGTGACTTTGGGCAATATTTATGTTAAGGAAATATGCCAGCAGTTTGTGTCATAAGAGAAGCATATAGGCATGTGTTTGATTCCTTTATTATATTTACTAGGCTGTTTCTAGCTTCTTTGGGCACCTGTTTTCTAAAACTCCATGAAGAGTTTAAAGAATATATGTGGCGACACTTTATAAGGAAATTAGACAAACTTTGTGAATTCAATGTTCCAATTAAATTTCATCTATTAAAATTTAAAAAAAGAAAGCATTGTTGTACCTCATTGGCCCTCCAGTAGTTATGTGCCCTTCTACATCTACATATAGCAAGAAATGGTTCTGCACACTCTTTTTTTTTTGCATGTTTATGTTTATAACTGTACCATGACTGGAGTAAAGGTGTGAAACCTTTTTGAAACTGCCTCCTTGTCAGTCATCACTTGCTTTTAACATTGTATAACCTTGCATGTTAACATGTTGTTGTATTCAGAAAGGAACAAAAAATGTGATGTTAGGAACATTATTATTGTTTTCATAAAAATAGCAAGGAAGTAAAGTTTATACTGCAAAATGGAGGATGGTTGTGGCCCAGCTTATGTCAAAATCAAACCTCAGCCCATGTTTTCAGGTGATTTCTGTTCTTCAAATTTCCACTGTTTAATCATTAATGGATTTACAAGGTAAATCACCTGTTTCCCTTCTCCCATGCCACTGTGTACTTACCTAACAGATCTGATAGGCTCACAAGGTGGTCAATATTACAGGAAAAGACAAATAAAAACCTATGAAGAGAAAGACAGAATGCACAAACCTTTACTTTCTCATATCAGTCAAGCTTAAAAATCCCTCAGTGTCCATAATGCAGTCCAGCAGTGACTTTAATTAGGCCTTCAGTGGCTGATACATGCCATTCAATCTCCACACCTACAGTTTCCAAAACATGCTCAGACCTTACAGTTGCAGATTTATTTATTTATTGGTTACCAAGCATCAAAACCTCATAATGAGTACATTCTAAAGCAGTGCATTGTGAGTGTTTAAGCTGATACAGCAAATTTGCTAGAAAAACAGTTG
>JBAMYA010000004.1:4596913-4618129 GCA_037176975.1 Arrhamphus sclerolepis
ATCATTCAGCATCAACCCGTGTACAGCTACTGTCCTTGAGTGGAATCACTGGTTCCAACCAGTTATGTGAACCAGTCGGCTACACAAACCTTTATCAGCTCTTTTCTCACGCATGTAGTGTTCTTAGTATCTTATTAGGCCAAAGCAGACAATCTCTAGTATGATATTCTCAGTACCTCATCAGAAGAGACAATCTGTAGTCTAGTATGACATTATGCAGCATTAATATGGTAATAATCAACATGCATAAGAAAAATATATAGGTATATATATATATATTTTTTTTTTTTTTCTGCCAATATATTACTAGCAAATTTCAATTTGCTCACCAGGTCCGTCTTGCTACCCTCCACTGGAGCTCATTAATTATGCCCAAAAGTCTTGGTAAGCCCATAAGGTCAGTCTATCCTTGTAGAGAGTCTCTGGCTTAATGGGATGATGACAGAACTGTGACGTTGTAGTTTGGATGGTTAACAAATAAGATGGTTACAGCACAGAAATTGCGATCATTTGAACCAGCTTTGTCATCGACAGTTAAAGTTTTTACTTCCTTGATGATCTCTTTGGGATTGTGGTGGATGAGGCACATCTAATTTACAAATGGGAAGAGACATCTGGAGAAATGTCATAGCGATAAAGTAAGCTATTCAGGAGGTAATCTGAACATCATTATATACACATCTGCCTACCATTATCTGTGGCCAGCTGTATCACACATGGTTAAGTTTTCTAAGATATTGGTCGAGTGATTGAGCACACTAGTTATTCTCAAATTCTACTTGCCAAAACTGCAACAATTGTTTGATCCCATTTGCATTGTGTCTCTCAATCAAACTCTTCTCTAAAACTCCTTGACTTATTTGTGTCATTCTGAAAACGTCATATTGTTCGTTGCTCTGATTGATTGTAGCATTAAATAACTGCGTGGAGCGGTAGTTTGACGAGCAACCATTGGTGCCAACCCTGGATGGGGGAGGCCCTATGGTTAATTTTCAGACCCTAAATTTCTATAGATGTGGTTCTGATCTATCAAGCTAACATCGGTGAAAATTCAGTACAATCTAGTATGTGGTGTTGCAAATGGCCTAAGAAACTGGACAAATTAATAACTGAAGAGGAAATAGTGACTGTGCATGAGACTGAATGAGCTGAAGTCAGACAGACCCAAACTTGAAACTGGTGCTGGTGCTGGGCAGTGGCTTCAACTTATTTGGACACTATTCAACCTCCATACATATAGGGGGACCCTCTGAGTTTTAAGGCTTGCAAAACTCACTTTGTGTCACTTTAATTTGGCGACCTTTTGTTAACCTGGTGAACGTAAATTCAACTTTTATTCTCAAGTGGCAGAGTTTTTTATTTCTTTTATTACTGACAGATGTAACATGTTATTTCCTCAGAAACCACTTATAGAGAGTGATCCATCCCAGTCATGTTTCATGACCCAATAGAGGTCTTTAGTTGGGTATTTATCTGCATAGTCAGAGTGACACAAGCCAAAAGACTCGAGAGTTCAGTTCACATCCCTTTCACGCACACAAACGCACATATATGAACATTCTAATGGGATATGGGTTTTCAAATTCATCTGACAATGACTCAGATTACCCAGAACATGAAGGTTTGGGTATGTTTATTTACACTCTAGAATGTAACTAAGGTGAAGCAGCCGGTTAATTGTACCTTATTTCTCAGATTTATTGCTTCTAATTGACTTATTGACAGACTGTCTCTCACTTCTTCTCATTTATAAGAGTTGACAGTAGTGGTGAGGAGGGTAAAGATCAAGTTTAAATTACAGCATGTAGAAGGTCTTGGAATACCTTCAGTGCTCCAGCATGTTCACCAACCAGTCACCAGACCGCAGAGAGAAGTGAGAATGAATTAAATAACGAAAACAGTAACTTTGCACTCGGGACAGCTAAACGATGCACTGAAAGTCATTATTATGCTCGCTAAAACCGAAGTAAGTAGCTCGTCAAGACAGTGTATTTTTCTTCTTTTTTTTGTTCACACATATTCTTTTTTTTAATACCCAGATATTGCACTGGTCTCCCTCAAAACCATGCCCTCACGTCGGGAAATTCCTGCTTTTGCTCTCCTCCTTCACCTTTAAAGCTGTGTGTTTAAACACACGTCCTGCATCCAATTTTAAGGCCATTTCCTTACATGCTGCCTTCTTCTCTTGGCTTGTGAACCGTCTGCTTTCTAAATTTCATTGTTGCACATCTTTCACCTTTGGTCCGAACAAGAAATTCAGCCCAGAGGCAAAAGTTCATTCCCTTCTTTATGCATGTATATATGTGTGTATATATATATATATATATGTATATATACATATATAGAGGTGCAACAATACATATATCTGTATTGAACCATTCCGCAACTCCAAGGCGGTTGCCAGGCTACACATAAACATTTCCTACAGACAAACTTACAACTCTGTTTGCATATTACCGCTACGGGTATCATTTACTTTTGTACAACCACTGAAACAAGAGTCTGTTGACATGCGAGGGCATGATTTTCCAGTGCTTACGTTACCTACCTGCTTCTTCCAACTAGCTCTAGTGTTTATGTGACAGAGGAGGAAGCAGATGTTTCGTAATCATTTCAATTGTATAACTCAACACATCTCCTAGGCGAAAGTGAGCAATTAATTAACTCTGCAGGGGATGTTCTGTAACATCTCCAAGCACCTTCACAGTCCCTGCAACTAATTTCGGAAACCACTTAGATGTCCATGGCCACTGTGCGGCCAACACGAGAGCAGATGTAATCATTTCATACTTAGCCAGAACAATAATTCACACTTCAGAGGTGAATGACAAGCATTTTGGGATTACATAATTCACACTTCTGGTCACATTTGAAGTCAACAGAGGCAGAAAAATACCAAAAGACGCATGGGCAAGAGGGGGGGAAAAAAGATATACAATTTAGGAGGAAATTATGAGCTACCAATGAAGCTGACAGTACACACAGAAGTGGATCAATAACTCGTCCTTGAAGGCCACTCTTCTCTTTTTGTGTCCTTGAGATAAGCTGAAGCTGTTTTTGCACTGATGAAGTCTTTTAGAGAAAGAAGCCCCTCTTCTCTCATCACACTGAGCAGGGCCAGACTGAACAACCCCCTCTCCCCACACCCACGTCTTGAAGAGATCGATAAAACATTGCAAATATGGCATTCACTGCCATATGAGGCTGTTGATGCAGAGTAACACCAGCCTTTAATTAACATTGCACTAGAACAGAAAAAAAAAGGCCCTGCTGAACTTGTCAAACAGCCTCTGAGTCAAAGATGAAGCACGAGCTACAGCGCATTTGTCAGACCATGAGGAAAAATTACTCAGCAGACGACACCTTCAACATTCGACTTCCAAAGCTCTTCAGATTTTTGAGAGTTAGAGTTCGAAACTTTGTGCGTCAAAAAGCTTGCTTGGTGAGCGGTGTGATTTCAATCAGAGGTTCATCACTGATTCAGCGAAGGTCAGAGAGCATCAGCCGTGCTTGAAACGTGACTTGGTATGATTAAGCTCCAAGCATTTATTCCACAAAATGGACACAGATTACATGTGTAGGCAGGGAAGCTGATTGCATTTTGGCCAGCTTCTGGAATTCACTGCTCTATTTTCAAATATTATGAAACATATTTAGACAACAACACATTTCCCACATTTGTATGTGATTTTACACTTTACTACATTCACTTGACCAAGCGTCAACAGTCTGATAGAAATGTCAGCTATCAGCTAGATGGATGAGTGATGCTGTATTTTGGAATTCAATTATGCCCACCAAAATAAGAGCATCAATAACAATAGAACAGCCTGTCTTGCTAATAGAATTGTGCACATTACAGAATGTTGCACAGCAGAGCATTGTTACATTAATTAACAATGTCATTTTACCATACATTGCTTAAGGAGGGACTACAGAGTAAATAAGATTTCTTTGAAAACCTACGTTTCAGTACTTTGTTCCTGCATTGCCCTTTGAATCTTCATCTTCAACAGTGTGTGCTTTCTGAATCGGAGGTGTTGTGTAAGCGGCAACAGCAAAGGCAGATGACAAGACCATCTTCCATTCTCTGTTTCTTTTAACTTCCGCTATACCCTCCATTCTCTTTCTTTTTCTTTATCTTTGTATTTTGGCAGAGAATAGGAGAGACAGAGTGGCCTAGCTGGCAGACCTTGATAAAAAAAAAAATATACCCTTCATCGTGGCAGCCCGCTGAGTTTGGACAAGATTCAGGACAGGCCTCATCTGTCTCTCTTCCTCTCCATGTTTGCTGAAAGGATGACAGTAAAGTCAACTGGTGCGGGAGTCACGGTCTTGCATAAATCAGTCCGGAACTTTGGGAAGGCCCCAAACATTTGGAAATGATTAATCAATCGTAAATAGTCTTTCTTTCCCCGCTTAAATTTTAATAAGAACCAGAGCTGTGTAAAGCCTCTAGTGGCCCTACTTACGCAAGAACTGTCTGGCACTAAAGCAGGTCTGAAAATAGCTGGAAGTCAATTGCGTTTTGTCGCTTTAAGAATGAACAGAAGGAAGCTGGTCTTCTTTGTTTTTGGTTCTTAAAGACATTTCACCTCTCATCCATTACGTGGATGACATCAAATCTCATGTCTACTTGAGGCTAAAAGCATGAGGATACATTAGCTTCTCAACGCACCCCACATAGAAAACCTTGACAAATCTTATGCTGTCAATATTGTAAAAACAGCTCATATATTTTTCACATCTTTCTTCCCCCTCCCCCCTTACACTTCAGATTGACATATTTAATGCCATCTTTCTTGTTTTTCCTGTGAGCCCCATATGTGCCTTTCGACCACAGAACACCTGTCACTATGAACATATGATGTTCTTTGAACAACCAGATGGGTCCTCCAGAGAATGAATAGAGACATACACACGAGCACATCCACCAATCATGGTCTCCTGGCAACTCCTAGTTAGCCGCCCTGTCTCGGAAGTGATGCTTTTTTCACTCATATCAGGTGTTTGTCCATCAGGGAAGTCACTGACCCTGAAATCCAGCCACATGTTACCTCACTATCACTAATCACCTAAACTTTTTTCATAGTCACATAACATAAAAATCTCAAGCAGCTTTCCATGAATATGTACAGTCTTAAATTGACGTCTTTTGATAGTTGTGTTCTAAGAAGGCTGATGTTAAAATCCTAAAGATGTGCTGCAACGATCAGAAATAGCACTTCTACATTACATATATGCAATTTTAGAGGGTGACAAGCTGCGTAGTTAAAGGTTAATAGTATTTCAAAAAGGTGCAGCAGCTGTTTCACTTCCTTTCTTTCTATCATGTTGAATTTTTTAAATATTTTTAAATTTTATTTTGAAGCATGGTTTTTGATACTTTTTGAACTGTTTTGGGTGCTGTGCTGGTACAGGTAATCCTGGAACCTTTTAATTGCTGTTATGATGAGTAACCATGATGATGGGAAAGTTTTAAAGCTGAAATTCCAGGGAATTCTCCCAGAGCAACACAATACACCTTCCTTTATGTGTACTGTGTAATGGCTTCCCAGAACCTCCCAGAACTGTCTGTAGAAACACTTTTTGGACCTTTTCTATCACAAACCCACATCTAGCTCTTATATTTCAGAGCAGGGACCACATTTACACAACTGTGCTGTCGGGTCCTTACCAACAGTTCACGTACGGCCAAAAGCTGGAAATGGCGTGTGCCAAAAAAAACAAAAACAAAAGAAAAATCTGATTTATAAAACCATGCGCACGCACACTTCCCTTTAAAAAAAATTACAGACCGCCTGGAAGTTTGGGCAGGTGGATTCTCTGCATATTCCAGCCTGAACACCCACATTCTACCATAAATGGTCAATACGAAGAACCTTGTGAACGTTTCTGCATATAAATCATCAGCTGCCAGCCATCGCACATGCATGTGTCTGTTCTCTGTGTGGAGCCAGACCAACATGCCACTAAATTTTGTCAGAGCCCCTTTAGAGTCATAAATAGCTTGATCATATGCACAAATGGAGAAATTCATCTCTACCAATGCTCTTAAAGCAACATGACTACAGTCACATTGCTTTAAATTGTATTTCAATGTCCTCTCACACTGTAAGTAACATTTTCACTATTAATGTAATATTAATATTATTAATGATATATCAGTGTATCCTACTTCACTGATAAAATAGCAATGGATCACTCCAGGAATACTTCTGTGATACTGCAGGCTTGACTTTCTGTGGTTACGTGGATCTACGAGTCTGATATGAATTGGAATTAAATGTATGCGATAAAGTGGCATTAATTCAGCACCTCACCATGTGCATCTCCCGCATCTCCAAAATGGTTGTGCGAGAGGTACAAACTTGGTGTCGAGGTGTGCACGTTCTCTCGTCAAGTGCAAAGAGTTGCTGGGATGTTGAATGTGAATCCATGTATGTGATACATCTGAGTGTTCAGCTGCTGTGGCCTCTTTTCTGCACGTCAGCCGCTGCATGACTGAACCTTCTCTCTATTCTCGTGTGATGTGATCGATGAGAACCTCTGGAGGTGCCTTTCACACACACACACACACACACACACTTCGTCCTTTGACATTGCAAGTGTCTGTCACCAATGAAGGTTACAGTTCCAAAACTGACCTCTCATTCACCCTCTTACTCGATGGATCAATCAGCCATTCACACTGTCGTCGCCCCTTACTCACTCATTTGCTCACTTCTCTGCCACGTCACCAAAGGTAAGGCTGCGCTCGTGCTTAGCAGCGTCCTGTGATGCCGTCAGATATTCTCCACATTGACTGACACACATTCAAACACAGTCGCCCAAACACTTACTCTTCTCGCTTACTCATTCATGCATTTGGTGGATTAGTGTGTTCATTGTTCACTGACCGACTCATTCAGTGGTGAGCTCGCTCTTTCACTCTCATAACACTGTTTGTCTCAGGGGTCTAAAGCCTGTTTTACAGATGTGGATCAAACAGGAGTGTTTCCATATGGATTTAACTGTCATTTATGACTGTTGTCATGTTTGTGTATTGATTTTTTTTTTTCTGTAAGTCCATATAATCTGTATTCAGTCTTTTGCACAAACACAGTCAGTCACTTATTCTTTTATCTATGGATGAGTTTTTCCTTCCAGGTCCTGCTTATAAGTCCCACATGAATCTTTCATGACACATTCATAAATAGAGGGGGTACGTTGTTTTTCACATCGCTGTACACACAAGGACATGGTGGACTCTTCTGTGATCTTATGATTATCCTATTTCTATACTAGTCAGGATAAATCTGATTTAACTGATTGAACGTTCATTGATTTTATTGAATTTATGAACAATCTCTACATCAGCATGTGATTAAGTGTTTGCCCACATATGCACCTATATAGGAGACACTGGATCTCAACATTTCCAGTGACCAAATGATGACCATGCAATCTTCCTCGTGCTACCACCCTTTCAGATGTATAACTCAGATTTCACAGCACATTAAAGTCAGGTCTTGAAGAAGATAAAAGATTTACAGTCTGCTCACCAGAACGGTCTGCTAACAGTCGTTCAACCTACTCACACTATTATATCCTTCATTAAATGAGCTGTAGAAGAGGGAATGAGATTTATCCTGCTGCTCTCAGGGCAAACGGGGCACGGTCTTTTCTGTAGACTGATGCGCAGTGTTGACATTGAGGGGGGATAAATCCAGCAAGATCAATACCAGCTTTTTCGTCCCATTGATTTGCTCATACAACCCCGTCCTCATCCCAACCGGAAGGCTCTTCCACCATGACCCATCTTGTCACCTGTGGCCGTGATTCATTCATCTATCTACATGAAAGTGGTGTTGGCTAATGTTGGAAGCTCAGATACTTATCATGATGGCAGGCTATAAAATGGCATTGATAATACACACAAGAAAGATTGCTGATAACACTTACAATAAAGTAAACCATGAGCTAACCACTACTTATCCATTAAGTAATCATCAAGTTTTACTCAGTCTGTGTTTAGAGCCTGAAATACCTTTTTTTTTTTTTTTTTTTGGTTTTGTCCTAGCTGTGATTCATTATCATGCAATTAATTATCTACCAATTCCATGTCATGCAATGTGACTTGAATTAATCTTATAAGACTGTATAAATGGTGGTGAACCTGCCATTAAGGAAAGTGATGCTTACTTAACGGTCAAGTCATCATAAAGGGTTACTATAATCAGAAATCAAGTAGTGGTGAGTTCCTCATTTGTTTCCAGATAATTAAGTGCTAAACAATATACATTTAGTGTTTTCTATTGTAAAGTGTTACGAGATTGGTTAATGTTTTATCTGTCTTATGTAATTTGTGATTTAGCATGCAAGCTGTGCTGTCATTTTATTTTTGTACATATATATGTATGTGAATAGATCTATCTATCCATCCATCCATCCATCCATCCATCTCTCTATCCGTCCGTCTATCCATATGGGATTTGAACCAGGAACCTTATTGGTGTGATGTAATAGTGCTAAGCTACTTGCCCAAGTGAAGATGGTGTGAAAATCAAAAGTCTCCAGATTAATTGCTCGTAATCATATCTCTTATTTTGGTCTTTTGATTGGTGGAAAATACAGTATGTTACTAATGTAATGTGTAATCCCTAATATGAATGCAATTTAGTGAGATTTAGTTGGATCTTTTTCTTTTACCCAGAAATGCCAGTTTATTCCCCTAAAACATCTTAGGTTTTACACATTTAAGCTGCCTAACCCACTCACATTTTTGTTTACTATACTTGGGCTTTTCGGCCTCTGATCCCATTTCTCCTTTCATTCTCCTTTTCAAAACCAATTTAATCACTTTTTTGTTGAAAGAGAACAAAAATGAACTCTTGAGCTCGACTGTGTGGTCTCAAATGCCTTTGATAATTTGGGAGGAGGGACTGCTTCAGATGGCGTGTGAATGATTTACTGCAGTGCTGACGGCATGCACTCATAAATGCTCACTTGTTGAGCAGAATAAGTGGTGTAATGATTGCCAAAGTAGCCTTTTTCCTTTTTTTGGCGAGGCTCTTCCCAGAGGAGATTTTGAAGATCTCTTTTTGTACATGTTCCTGAAAGAAAAAAGAAAGAAAATTTAAATCATTACAGGACCGCGATGGTATTGGATGCGATCATTTGTCTGGTAAACATAAAACTTGAAGCCCAACTTGTGGGTCATGGTTCTGTGACCTACGTGTTGTGTAGCGTCACCGTAGATTTACATGGTAAACCTTTTCATGATTAATAATCATCTCGTCAGGGGCACCACTTCCAGACAGGGAAGAAAAAAGAATAAACATAAGACTTGAGGGAGGTACGTACTTTTATTCATCAATTTCTCATCTGAAGTGTAAATCCTAACCCTTTGGAGGGCTCTGACCACACAAAAAAAACAAACCACAACAGATTAAAATAGTGGATATTTAGCTTTTTAAAGCTGTTATCACAGGAAATGAACAGCGGAATAAAGTGTTACTAAAGTTCATATGTGGCTCAAGGCGGGTGAGCGAATACTTTTTGGCAGTATAGTTTATACGTGAAATGGAAAATTTTCCTCCTGATTGTCATGTGACATTTAAATACAGTGGTTCTTTTGTTAACTGACATGACATTGGTGTTGTATGGTTGTCTTGTAACCAGTCATTAAAATTTCTTGGATAATCGAGACACTGTCAAAGTTGATTGGGCGATAACAACCACCGTAACCTTTCACTGCAGAGGTGTTTTGTTTCCACCCCTCAATCAGTGATGTCTTTGTTTATTTCTGTCCTTCCTCGAGGGTAAATAGGACCCCGCTCTACAGAGAGGAGCCTGGGTAATGAGGCTTGTGTCTTTGGAAGCTCTGCATCTACCAGGTCATGGGTCAGCCTCGGATACACAAGAGAAATGGATATGAGGCCGATGGAACCTATTTAGATTTAGATTTCTATGTATATCTTCGTGCGTTGACATCCTGTAATATTATCCATGCTTATCATTGTCACTGTATTTTTTTCTACATTTCGTAAAACCAAATAACTAAACTATTCTTTCAAAAAAAAAAAAAAACAGAAATCAAAAGAAGACAAATATTCATTTAATTTTTCATATTTTGTAATTGGGAAAATTTAAGTTTTGCGCTTCACATGTCCTGATATATTTCTGATCAATTTCAAAAGGCAACAAGACAGACAGAAGAGGAAGAGTTTTTATTATGGATAATTTGATAACAGGCATGTCACCGCAAAACGGCCATTCTTGGTGTCGTAAAATTGAATTTAAAAGAAAAAGAATAAAATATGAAAAGAAAAAAGATGTCATTTGGGGAAAAAAAACAACAGTAAAAAAAAAAAACCTAACTTTTTGGGTTCACTGATCACTGTCATCAACAGTGTTAGTAGCTAAATGGTGAGTACAGGAGAGGGGAGGGGGATTATAAACTTTAAGTTACAAAAAATGACAATGACATAAGATTTCTGCCACAGATTCCAGAGAACATCAAAACCAGTTTCACCTTAATTGATGATATGTGGCCAAAAAACAAAACTAAAACCTTAGATCTTAAATTCAAATCAAACCGTCTGTACTTTCTTTGACATTCGTTGGGCATCACACATCAAGCGCCTGGTCGTGTTGGGTTTTTTTTTTCCTTTGGTCTTTTTTCTTTTCTTTGTCCTTCTTGCATCAGACTCCTTTAAACATCGATGTGAGCATACATCAGCTGCAGCTCATCAGGGCCTAGTGTCACCAGTGGGTGCCTGTGATGGAAACTCGGCTAATTATCATCAGATCCTACACCCTACAGTGGCTGCGCGCTGCAGGGGGTACAGCGTATGACTTCAATGTAGACCAAAGGTTTACTGGACTTAAAAGCATTCCTTCTCCCACTCCTTGATGTCTCTCTTATTAGACCTGGACAAAGACATTGAATCTTGTGCAATTATTTATTTTTTTCTCTATCCACCACATCTGGATGATTTCCTTGATGCTTCTAAATCTGTCTGCTGGGGTCATGGCTTGTCAGTGTGCAACTCCCCCACAACCCCCAACCCCCATGCATGAATAAGCACGTCGGTTTCCAAAGGTTCCTCTTTCTTTTTTATGCACTTGCTCATTTAGGTGCATTTGCACTTTCTGTTTTCAGCTTTTGTATACGTTGATCCTTTGCGAGGCACTTTCTGGGGCAGGGGCATTTTCCCACACCATGCCAACTCGGGCCGAAGCCATAGAGGCGGTGGGTTGTTGTATAGGTGTATCTCTGCTGCCCGCTTGGGATGGGAATGAAGCAGGCAGTAGGTGGAGGTCTGGCCAGAGATTAGCCCTCCTGTTTGAGTGATTCCTGGACTGCAGTACAGGCAGGGCTAGCCCCACCTCTGCAGCTCCCAACGTGCCCATTAATGTAAACACGATCAATATGTTTGTTGTGAGACCTGCACAACTAAAAGGAGAGAGTGAAATCACAGAACCGTGAGGTTGGAATCCTGCCTCTTTCTCACTGGTTTTCTATAACTCACCTCATCTCCTTTTCCTTTGGGCTGTAATTGCTCCTCTATGTGTTGCTCCGCAAGTTTCTAAAACTATTCTTTTTCTTTTTTTTTCTGTAAAAAAAAACCTCTTAAGCATGTATCCCATTAGCAGCTACTTCATTTAAAGTTTGAATCTCACCTTTGATTTAACTGTAACTTGAAACTGTAACTTGTAGTGTCTGTCAAAGTGGCCTAGTTAGAAAATTTGATAAATCTCCACTTAATAAGAAAAATAAATATATAAATCATGTATACCAGAAATTTGAGATCATTTCTCTGTGCTATACGCATACTATATGATCCAAGACAACTTCTACATATTGCCACAAATGTTATTAATTAGCTGATCCTAAAACTAAATGAAAGGTTTTATGTGTGGCTCCATTTTTTTCAACAAAACTTCTTTTGGAATAATGATCCAACAACTGATGATGCAGCTGTAGCACAGCATTGTCTTAATGTTAAAAAACTGATAAAATCTCAGTCTTTTATTTCAAATATGTTTAATATAGCAAAGTAGCTGCCGATCATCATATACCTGAAAAAAAGTTGTACTTTCTGTTTCATACGAGTGTACGGCAATGAAAGACGGCAAAACCTAAATGTGGTAACTGAGTATCTTAATGTTCCTCTTATCTAGCAACACTGCATGCCGAGAGTTTAAACACTCCAGTAGGCCGCAGTCTATCCCAACAGCCAATGAGCAGAAGGCCGAGTCACGAGTGCTTCACAGAGACGGCTCACAAGTCGGGACGGTTATTCTTCACTTTCTCAACCAGCTAATTGTCAGTTTTCCTGCTAGTTCCTCGATTCACTTGTGGAAAAACTCAAATTTCTGAGGCTTTTGTACTAAAAATCACAAAATATTTCTTGTATAAGTGCAAAGTAACTTTTTTGTGGAGAAAAAAAAAAAACTTTTAGCACCTTTGCACCATTTTATTTGAGGAAAAAAATTGTCATAAAATCTCAAATTTCATTAAAAAAATCATGACCTTTATCATACAATAATGTTGATTGTGCCATATTGTAATTTCTGTTCTTTGTCTCTCTTAAAAAAAAAGGGAAACACACACACACAGAGGACAATCAGCTAAATGTATATAGAACACAAATATTTGGACATACTAGCAAATCAACCATCTTTTGCCAAGCAACAATATCATCTGCAAACTGTGTATATCTCAATCTATTTCAAAGTTTGCTGTGATTAAAAACAGTGCAATCTAAACCCAAAGAATTCAAACTGTGTGAAACTTGTGTTTCAATTGTGATGACTTTTTTTTTGTTTGTTTTTTAAATCTACTCATGATTTCACACCCTTGCCCCTGATAATTGAGTTATTTCTTAGTTTTTTTTCCCCCCTCTGCTTGGTTAAAAAAGGCTATGGTAATTCATTAGAACAGATTTATTTATTTTTGAAGATGTTTTACAAAAACAGAATGTTAAAGTTTTAAATGGAACATTTATTTGTACTCTAATCAGAAATAAAAAAAACAGAAACGAATACTGTTGTAAAACTGTAAATTTTGAAAGATCAAGACAAGAGTTTATGTCATGCAGTCACAAATGCCACAAAATTTTGACTTTTGAAAGAAAAAGTGTTTATATAATTTAAATATTTTGTCATAAAATCCCACATTTGACTGAAATTAAAATCTTTCACTAAATCATGACCACTTATTGCATTTTTTGATGACAGCATTGGGTCAAAAGGGCAGTTGCAGTTGAAAGTACGTAACTATCTTTGCACGTGGGCCACATAGAATCAAGCGGCGGGCCGGATTTGGCCCACGGGGATTGAGTTCGACACCCCTGCTCTAAGCAAATGTCAACATGCAAACCTGGACTTGGTTAAATAGCCCGTGTAATGTTCATTTCCAGGTTCAGCCTCACCTAAGTGGTCAGCAGATTGTGCAGTAATGGTCAAGTTTGAGACAGCTGCTCACTCTTTGTTTTTAGTGTGCCAGAATAGCCGCTAAACGGGCATTATGCAAATGTTTTACATGGTTATTTCAGACAGTTTAAGTGCAACATTTTCTATGGCAGAACTCCGCATACACACACTCACTCACTCACACACACACACACACATAAATAACCTTCCAATTGTTGAATATGACCTCTGCTCGAAGGGAAGGGAAGAAGTGTCTGCCAGGCTGACATTTAATGTCTTTTAACCTTTCTTTTTTTTCATTAAGCATGTAACAATGAAGTTTGTAGCCGGCAGATTATATCGTCTGTGACACGCATGCCACTGCATATTATATATATTCATGCTGACATCAGCAAACATTCTTACAGGGGATATTGGTGGTGACCCAGGGGTTTGCTAACTTTGCAAATCAAGTTTATCTCAGGAAATGTTGCAGTGCTTCACCTCATAGGTTATTTCGATACTATCCAAATTAAGAGGTGAAAGTTATAAGGAGCCCAGTTTTTAAATGGACCAACAGAAATAACAGTGGTGAAATGAAAAAAATGAGGCCGTCGTGTTTTCTGTTGTATTGGTTTTATTCTCTGTCCCACTGTGAGCGGATGCACATATGTGACCAAATTAGTTATTGAAGTAGGCTGTTAACTTATTGGAGTAATTTTTCCTTTACTTGGAAGAGTGTGTAAATTTTTCCCTTTTTTCGATACAAAGAAGACGAAACACAGTTTTTAAATTTGTTTTACAGGCTACGCTCATTTGTTTTCTCCGGAATAATTTTAATTACCATCGTAATTATTTAGGTGTTTGTTTCATTTATTTTAGCACAGATGTATGAAGCATTAATCCAGTTAATTTCTAATGATTTAGTACGGTTTCTTTTTTTTATCATTATTTTAGATTTTGAATATGTTAAATTACATTCATATAAAAGACTCTCTTGACTTGACTGTAAATCTTGACTGTAAATTAATTATATCAAACGTTTATATATTTAATAAATTAATTGATATATATTTATAGAATGAAATGCACCCCAGAATATATATTTTCATATGGTCATTTGTAGTTTTTTGTTTCATAGAACGTGAATTATTCATTTTGACGATGTTTAACAGTCAACAGCTACAGAGCTAAGATCACAGTGACCTGAGGATGATGTCAGGTAAATAAAATACAGTCTTTTTTTAATTATTTATTTTTTTATTCTTCTTAGGGACTTGAAATAGTGGTTTGTTTTTAATGTTGGTTGATTGTTCTCTAACCATCATGATGCAAATGTGTCCTCTGTGTGTACTAAAACCCGCTTCACTTTATGTAGTTTTGCTCCCAAAAGAAAGTTTACACCCATTACTGCCTAATAAAAGACCTTGGATTGATTCCATTACAGACACTACCTCTAAGTTTTGATGCTACAATTAAAGATCAGCTCCTTCATAAAAATCATTCATCGTTTCTATTGATTGAATCGCTTAAATATTAGTTGCCTACATTGTAGTATTTATTTGGGTGGCGTTGGATTTTATGAAGTTCCCCAGGGGGTTCCATGTGGGCCCGTAGACTTTATATTGCTATGACGTAATGAAAAATAAAACTTCCTTTTATAGCTGCTGGAAGGGTTTGACAAAACTGAACCCTCCATGGATTAAGACATTAATGTAGACAGAGTAAAAACTGGCTTTGTTTACAGTCAGAGCAGATTTACACATGTTTCTTTTATAATTGCAGTCTGTGGGGAAAAGGCGTTTTGGGCTGTGGTACTGCAACCACTGGGAATAATCAGCAGTTACTACAATATAATGTAATGCTGTAAATAAATATAGTTTTTTTAATGTCACAATGACTTCATGTCTACATTTAGAAATTACATGAAATATAAATGATTTTAAACATTTAGAGATTTGGTTTTTGACCCCTCCCTCATTGATAAAAGGTTTCCAGTATAAATGTTTTACCCACTTGCAATCTAAGACAGACAAACCCACACACATGCGCAGCCTTCTTCACTAAGCCAGCGACACTCAGGGTTTCTCTCCAGAGTCACTAGATCACTGTCAGATTAGCCCCCTATTTCCCTGTAGGCAGTTGTGGTTCCCCTAGTGTGTCGCTGTGTTTCTGGGTTTATATATGTGTGTGTGCGTGTGTGTGTTTGCACAGGCATGCTTGTGAGCAGGGAGCACGGTGATTAACACTGGATGTGTGGTTGCTTTCAGTGCTGGCACCGTTGTACAGAAGTACTGAACCGTGTAAGCACCTGCTTTATCCCCCCTCCCCAAGTCAGACAACAGAATAAAGACATCAACTGGACAACGCCACCCCCCCACCCCCACTTATTCACTCCCGCCTTCTATTTCAGACAGTCACATGGAGTGTACATTCACAGAAGTGTACAGACATGCTTGTAAGGATGGAATATTTAATGGGCCATACTGCCCTCGAATCTGCAAAATCTCTGCAAACATGACCCAGACAGTCGGCCAAGTTGTGCTGGAACAGAAATCTTGTGTCGCACTAAATGCGCCATTCATAAGATCTGTGGTTGGCTCTTTCTTCCTCTTGTTCTTGGACACAACCAGCAGACTTGAGAGATCACAGTGCCGGAATCTTTGGCTCATCTTGAAGAGTTTGGCAGTGCGTTGTAAGAGAAAGAATTTGAATCAGACAATACCAGAGAGGACGGATGTCCTGTGGGGCTGCAGCTGCGCGTCATTGGTGCCAGCAAACCAGCGCATTATTACATAACTTTTAAAGCATTTCTTGACAGAAGCATATGTGTGTTCCCATTGGGATTTATAAAAAGCCATTTTACGTGAAAAAAAAAAAAAATTGTATACATTGTTTTCTCATTTTCATTTCCATGATGTGTCATAAAATGTTAATGGGAGTCTGATCTGGAATACAGGCAGGCCAGTGAAGTGCTCACACTGTGTCTATGAAGTCATACTGATGCTAGTCGGAAAGAATGAGCTCTGACATTGTCCTTCTGAAATATCTCACATTGATAGAAGCATACATGTCTTCAATATTTTAATGTAAGCTTCTGCATCAATGTTGTCTTCACACAAAGCCACCAATGCCATGAGTACTGATTCCCCCCCGTACCGTCCTGTCACAGACGCCTGCTTTTATAGTTTTTGTAGATAACATGTTGGAACAGAACTTTTTTTTTAATTGCCCAAATTTTTTTTTTCTTTTTCCAGTGTCATAATATAACTTCTTAATTGAATCTGAATACTTCTTCATTTTCTAAAAGGAGCAGAAAACTATCCACTATAAACAGTTTTTCTTTTACATTCTTGCCTAAACCAGGACAGACACCTGGACCGCAGGATACACTTTGAGTGCACATGTATTGGACAGGCGTTTTAACCTGCAGGAGACAAAACCTGACTTCTGCCTGTAGGCTGCCTGTAGCAGCAGAACGAAGGCAGACGGGGTGCGAGCTTGGTTTTTTTTCTTCTCAGCCAGAAAAAGATGCCACACAGGGCGGCCTCCAGATTGTTGGAGATGAACCTTTTTCACCGTCCACCTTGATGTTCAGTCACAAAAGGAAGTAGAGGCCATTTTTAACAAAGCTTTTTACCTTCTACAGACCCCAGAGGACCTCAATGAAACATCCAAAATATAATTTGGATTTGTGGATGGTTTGGTTCAAAGAAAAGGGTGACAGTGTTGTCACACATGTATGACAACACTACAAATAGCATTACTACTATTACTAGTAATAATAATAATATTTTAATAAAGAAAGGACAAGATTGTATTTTATCTCCATGCCACCTGTTTTTTGCCCTGAGGATTAATTTATTATTTCCCCATCAAATTTACAAATCTTTCAGTCTGCTGTTTGCTTCCAAAAGCAAAATGAAATGTTAAAGTTCTACAGATCAAACAGATAAAAGAAATGCATCTTTAGTATTAATGTCAGTACTTTCAGATTAATGTGACCAATCCCAGTTTTTGAACGGAGCTTTGCAGCAAAAAAAAAACAATGCTGCCTGTTTCGATTTGTTAACAAAAGCCATTTTATGTTTTTAATGTAAGGTATAGATTACCAGTTAAAGGTATGGTAAAGGATTCTTGGGAGGGTTTTTTCAGTAACTGAGAACTATCTTTCAAAAAATCTGGAAAGTGAAGAGTTCAATGCTGAAGGTAAACAACAGCTTTACATTTCAAGGTCCTTTGTTCTTTCAACATTTGAAAAGTGTTTGATAGAGATGAAACCCAACAAATACATTTAAATCCGTAGTCAACAGGTAAACATTATTGGGGAGTGTACCATGTTCGCCAGTCACTGTCATATCCAGCATTCAATAAATCTTGGGTATGCTGGGCTGTGAAGCATCCACTTGATGTAGCCTTCTCAACCTGAGAAAAAGAGGATGTATTTGTTGACCACATGCTGAGGAATCTTCAACGTTCGTTGTACTGCTGTGATGCATTCAGCCTTCGCAGGATGCAGCTCCTGAAATGGGACGCAGCTAATGACAGTACCAATGTGAGCTTTCACACTTCTGAGAAATAAAATTCTGTAACCAGGGTTGCCAAGCACACTCCAGCTCCAGCTTCAGCTCCAGCTGCATCCAGGCCACAAAATGAGGAAAGAGGAATTAGTTGGAATCACCAATTTGTCATGAGTGCTGACTTTTGAGAGGAAATTTTAAATTAATATTTTGGTATAATTCAAGTTTGATGTTTTCTTTGTTATTGTCCAAAACCTCATTAGCCCAAAGAATGTCACAGGTAAGTTGATCATTTTCTTTTTCATAATTTTGAGCTTAAGGTCTAGATCATGCTAAATGATGCTCTGTAAATACTTGTAAGCTATAACTAAGTGTCTTAGCCAAAACTGGGTGATTTCACACCACTCGTTACCTTCCAAAGTGGCATTCCAAAACAGCTAATACAACTTTATCTAATTTAAAGCAGCGGTTGTGTCTGTCTGTTACCACCGTTGTAAATATTGCTGCAGTTGAAGTCGGCCACGTTACCTCATCTCCTGGCTTCTATTACAAAATAATCTTTGAACCAGTAAATAAACAAAGAACTTTAGTAATAAAGCCTAATACCAATCAAACTCAAACAAACTGGACGTAAAAGGCAAGAAAAACAATAATGGCTTACTAATCCAATAGCAGCAATGCTAGGACGCCATCTGACTCGTTTTCTCTGCTTCACTCAGCTCACACTCGCGGTCTAATATTGACTCATATATGGGTACTTGCACAGTTGCTCTCTCTCTCGTTCTCTTTTACTTGTCTTTTTTGAGATAGCACTCTTCACCTTTCTTCGTTGAGTTGGCCATGACATTTGTAGTGATCATGTATGTTGGATTGCTTCATCTTATAGTTAGCATCTGGCTAACTCCATGTAGCAAACCCTGTGATGAGTGTCATACTTGTACCCCAATCGGCAGCTGGGAGGCGTGTCTTCTTGAATCGGGTCACACACGTTGCACTCACCCACATAGACATGCTAGTAGAGACAACGGACATGCCCTCAGTGATCAGCGGAAGAGCGATTTGTATTGTTATATAACTTGAAATACTGCTAAAATAATTTTAGAAGCTTTTTTTTTTTTTTTTTCGGAGAAGGTTTCAAGTTCCTTTGCATTGCTTTAAATTTACAGTTCCCCTTATAACACCAATTCACAACAAAAGTCATCTCAAGGCACGTTTGTGAATCCAATTCAAAGTTCAGTTCATATTTTGGAAGTTCATGAAGACAGCCTGACTGGTAATCCAACACACTGCACCCTGAGGAAGCACGTGATGACAGTGGAAAGGAAGAAAAAAATTTTTTTACTATTTATTATTAACTAAAAAGACTCCAGCAGATCCCAGAATCAGTTAGGGTGGCATTCTGCCTCGTCCAGTTAGGGGTCTAAGATGACAGGAAAGGGACTCCAACAAAAAGAGAGCGATTAGTCCAGCGATGTCTGCCTGTGAGACACACAGGAGAACAACTGTTGCAATAATAATGGCATATAAGACAACAGACTGAGGAAGGAGCCCAGGTATCATGGAACCTTGCATGGTACACTGGTATATAGCAGCATAACTAGAGCCATCCCCTAACTACAAGCTTTATACAAAAAGGACCATCTTAAGCCTGGTATGTAAAGTGCATTATCTATCTATTATCTATTTTTAGAACTCTTAAATAAGAAGAAAACAGGTGTTTTGTTGGGTTTTTTGGTACCACTATTGTTGCCATTACACAGGTAGTGTAAACTCCGCCATCCACTTTGGTTTGGACTGGATATATATCATAGTAATCTTTATAGGTAAAGTTGGTGTAAAATCCTCTTCACTCACTGCTGGATGCTTCTTTTTAACCTCATCTAACACCCTTATAGGTCATTGACGTGCTGATTATAGAATATTGTAGAAAAGTGTTGCTTTTGCATTCTGTAGTTTGTTCATATTTTCTAATTGCAGTGGACCTGGTCAGTAAACACCAAATCCAAAAAAAAAGATGTTTTTTTTACTTGTGTTTGTTCATAAAGTTTGAAATTAATTCACAATTTATTTTCTTTAGGTTTCAGTCAATTTTAGAACTAATTTATAAACTATAAATTGACATGTTCTTGGTGACAAAAGGGATTTAAATGATACAGTGGACATTGAATTGATATCTCTTGAGATTTTAGATTGTCACTTGATGTACTTTGGCATAGAAAAGTTAGAAAAATGACACGATTGCTGCGTGATTAGTTAAACAAATGAATGGTAGCCTTACAAATGAAGCAAAACAGTGAAATGGCCCTTTAGGGAATTGAAAAGAGGTACTGAGATCGTGTTGGATGAATAACAAAGTGATTTTGACTCATTTAACAACCACTGGCTGGCTGTTACATCAACCCTGCTGTATCTGCTTATACAACCAGAGAAAGAAAAGGCTTTCTGTGCTGTATTTTGGAAAGATCCCCACTCCCAATTTCCCTCTTTAAGCCACTAAAACAACAGCTCTAGTACCTATCTCTTGATCTGTTTTCGGCTGTTTGCTCTCTCAAACATTAGACACCCTCTTCAATACAATGTTATTCTCATTGTAGAATTATTAATATATAATTAATAATGAACAATAATATAATTTAGAAGAGAGCTATCATTTGACTTGCGAAGTGTCTGTGGGCAATCGGTCAAATCGCCCCAATAGTAATATGATGTATTAAAGTAAGCTCTTAAAATGCCGATCCACAAACCAGGGGATGATGGCACATGCATATCTCAGATGAACAATAGAAGGCGGTTTATCTGAATTCATGCAAAAATGTTTATGCTGGTGTTTGTGTGTGGTTTGCCAGCCGAGACAGAAAAGGACTCGAGAGTCATCACCACCGGCTGCCCTCTCGCCTCACTGTACAGTACTGTACAGTTCCCAGTGCCTCAACAAAAAAAAAAAAAAAAGTTTATAACACACTAAGAGACTCATCTCACCCTGGTCACAGTTTGTTTGAGCTGCTGCCATCTGAAGATTTCAAACAATTAAAAAAAAACTGCTTCTATCAGAGAGTCGTTGTTGCCATGAATGCTACTTAAGGATGAGTGTGCAATATATCAGTTATTTTAAATACTGCTTAATGGAAGTATGGAAGCCCTAAACTACGGAAGCCCTAAACGGTCATTTTTCCCGTGATAACGAGATAACTCCACTGTTTTCTCGTGATAACGGCTTATTTTTCCTCCGTTTTCCCGTGATAACGACATAACTTTGCCGTTTTCTCGTGATAACAAGTTATTTTTTCTTCCGTTT
>JBAMYA010000004.1:4618229-4632106 GCA_037176975.1 Arrhamphus sclerolepis
AATGCCCTTGAGATCTCAAATTAATTATCTTGTTATGACGGGAAAACGGAAGAAAAAATAACTCGTTATCACGAGAACGGCAGAGCTATGTCGTTATCACGGGAAAATTATGTCGTTATAACGGGAAAACGGAGGAAAGATAACTCTTTATCACGGAAAACGGGAGAAATAAAATGTATGCATGTATGACCGTTTAGGGCTTCCGTAGAAACCTACTTTTTTTTACCAACAAACAATTTTAAGCTTTTTACTTTTTGCACCAAAGGAATGCATTGACAGTAAAGATTCCACTTATTCCATTCTGGTCTGATTAATGATTGTTCTTTTGAACTGTGTCAAGCCTGAAACAAAGCAGATGGTTTCACGTGTGACGTATAATTTACGAGTGCAGGCTTCAGGAATTCATTCAGGAATGTGGTAAATTTGGAGAAAGAGATGGGTGGAAACTTTAATGTCGGCAACATCAAGGAGATGCTGGCTCCTCCTGCCAAAAATAAAATTTCCCAGCAAGTTAGAAGCAGTGTATGGGATGTATCATCTGCACAAAAATGCTGCCTTCAAGAAGTGAATACAGAAGCAAATCATAAGTGATGAATAAATTGAGATAAAAAAAAAAAGGATTTCATGATATCAATAATCATCACTGAATTATCACATGAAAAGGACATATTTTGACATACCACAGTTCCCGAAGGTTGTGTTTGAAACCAAAATGGAGGTGACTGTTGATGAAGAAAATTATAAAGGTTCTTAGGTTCCATTAAGCAACAAATGAGTGTGAATGGTGGTTTGTAATATTCAAAGGACGACCTGAACAGTCAAATTTTCTCCCTGTTGTGTCGTTAGCAGCTAAAATCAGCACACGTATCCATAATTTATGTTTAATCTGTGGCAAAAATGTAAAGCAGGCAGAGACCTCAGAGTCTGTACAACTGGACATCACTGGATTTAAGAATCAAAACTGATACTGGCATCAAAATACCATGTTTAATTTGTCAGAACTGCTGACCTAACAATGGAGATTAGCCACATTTACTTCCATAATCTGAAAAACTAAAATCGAATTATATAATTGTCTTATACTGATACTGTTATGTAAGGATTACTGTACTTTTTGAAGTTTTACAATGCTGTATTTCATCACGTAGGAAGAAGGCAGCTGTGTGTTTCCACACAAGTCCACTGTGACACTGTTCCCAGCTTATTATTTTTGGGCTTGGCCAGACGCAACAAAGCAGATTAATATACAGCACTTTTATAGACACAAACAGGAACGAAAGGTCTTCATAAACACAATTCCCTGAGCTCAAACCATATATTCATTATGCTGTTACACCAGCAATACAGAGCATTTTTGAAGGATTCAGCTCATGTTGTAAACAACTCTCCCAGCAGGTAGCAGGTATTATGTCACTCATGTTCATTTTTTCTTTTTGTCCTAGGCTCCCTAAATGCTAGTGGTGCATGGTTTGACACAACCTCTACAAGTTATTGGACTATACAAGTCAGCCTCGGTGTATAAAGGATGATTTTTTTTTTTCTTTGACTTTTATTTATTTATTTATTTATTTTTCTTCTTGAGTTTTGGCCTTCCCTCGCAAGGCCACTGAGGCTGCGGCAACAGCTGGTGCCTGGGCTTCAAAGCATGAAGTAGATGGGTTTTTTGAGGCTTTTTACCTGTCTCTCTGCTTGTCTATCTGCCTGTCACCTTGTATTAGTTTGCAGTCAGTTTCTATGGCTTGCTGAGCGCTGCTCGGTGCAGAAGCGCTGACACTGACAGGGTGTAGCGGTGACGCTGGGCCACTGAAGGTCTCTCAAGTGTCACCAAGAGCTATGGCCACATAATTTGATATAGCTGCAGTGGGGAGACTAAGAAAAAAAACCCAGCAAACCTGTAATTATGCTTGCCCCCCCTGCTTTGTTTACTAATTCTCATAATTTTGCAGACAAGACCTTTGAGAATTCGACTATCAGGGTAGTTTTATGAACACTTAGTAGCTCGGTTGTTGATCGGTCCTCTCATGTGTGAATCCTTTCTCTTTTATCACACACGGGAGCTTTCATCACCTTAGATCTTTCTTCGTGATACTTTTCAGGGGTTAATTTGCCAACAGCCATTACCAAACTTGTCAGTCTTTAGTCAAATTTTCCCATGCAGAAATGGTGCTTAGGATTCACTCCGTCTCGCCCTGTCAATCACTGTGGGCTGCATCAGATCAGAGCTTTGCCCGCGCTGAGCCTGAACCTGGATGAGATCAGTGGTGTCAGAGAATTCCCCTGGCCTCCTTCTGTCCCCAGAAGGTCACTTTGCCGCAGGGTCTCTTTTTCTTTCTTTGGCTGGAAGGGGAGCAGGAACGCTAATGTGCCTGGCTAAATAGAGAGGCAGACGGGGGGAGAGCTGGTGCTGCCCAGAGATGAGCTGCAGAGTTTTGATTTAATAAGTTAATCTGTTATCTAAAGTTGAACTCTGTGCTGTAGAGTTTGCAGCACAGTGATCTCTCTAAACTAGCGAGCCACAGAACATGCTCTGCTGCTGTCACTGTATGTGGGGCTTATTTTGTGGACCAGCTTTCTCATGAAAGCTGATCAAAACTCAAGTCTCTTGTGTGTGCTGCATTGCTGTACAGATTTCCTCTTCATCTCAGCTTGTTTGTGTGTGTGCTTCTGTGTGCGCATGCATGTTTCTCTCCATCACCACTGGCTTTAATCATCTGTGGAGCGAGGCCTTGGGCAGAGGCAAGCAGTGACCCACCCACGCTTATTCACCGTGTACGCGTGTCTCTTTATGCACCTCTCCCGCTTGTACTGCAGTCCTGCTCAACCGCTAATGACCCAGCAAAGCGCGTTAATGGCAAGGAACGTGCACGTCGTGTTTTTTCTTTGAGCCCAAACTAATAAGTTGGTCAGTCAAACACTGAAAGTATTGTAAACCTTAACAACACTGAAATCAATAAGAACCCAGCCAGGCTTGAGCTGCAATGAGCCAATACGATTTTGCAGCTCTGCCACTGAGCGAAAGAAAGCTCCCATCACTCAGATCTGCTTGGGTCTTTGATGGGTGACGGACTGACGGAGCGGCTGAATAATAAATCAGAATTTGTTTATTTATCTTTTCCTGCTAATTCCTCATTAAAACTGGTCAGAGGCAGCAGGAGCCCTTTGATAAAAGCAGCACGATATTTGCTTTACTTCTCCAAACGCTGTTTTCTGGTGGGCCCACTGTGTGGCTGCAGACCCCAGGAGATTATGCTGATTTACCTTATTTACAATATAGAATTTTCATGCATTTTCAAGCCTTATTCTTTTTTTCTTTCTTTCTTTCTTTTTTGTGTGTGGCTAACTGATGAATCAGAGCTTTCATCACTACTTTAGCTTTTTATCGAGTAAAGAAATTGTTATGAAACAGCACGCTGTTCGCTTCCATCTCTTACATGAAACACTGTTCACATAATTGCTCCAAAACTTGGCATGTACACAGGTGTGCGTAGGATTGCATGAGCGTGCGCACAGCCCACACTCTAATGCTACATGTGTGTAACAAGGGCTGCATTGTGTGTAAAGACGAGGCTATATTTCATAGGTCATTTCCCTCTGCTCCTGCAGAACGCACGGCCCAGACTGTGTCGGTCTAAAGCCGAGTTGAGTTCTGCTCATTTTTCAACTCTACTCATGTCCAGCTTTTAATAACGCCGAGTCGAAGGGTGGGGAGAATAACGGGGGGGTTTGCTGAGTGGAGGGCGAGGAGGAGGCGAGGGTGTGAAAGGCGTTAATTCCAGCATCGCTTGCTTCTGGTTTGGGATCTCATTAGTTCCATGTTTTACTGTCACACACTCGTGCACACTTGCTCAATCACCACGAGCAAAGACGTGTTTAAATCCAAAATGGGTTTCTGGCCAGAAAATCCCTCAAGTTCATGTAACCAGAAGAGTCTGATTTATGGGGACCCAACATTGGAAATATCAAAGACCTCCATGGCCCCAAAGCCCCCACCCTTTTTCCCCCCCTTTGCTTTGCTTTTTAATGTCTCCGTTTAACTTCGGCTTCACCGTACGTTCATTCGCCTTGTTTATCTCGCCGTTAACCCTGTGATGGACAGGTGACCTATTCAGGGCGTTTCTCCACTCTCGCCAGCTGTCATGGTCTGGAGGATTCCCAACCCTTAGTAGGATGAAGCACGTATTGAAATGGGATGGATATACAGTATAGAAACCAACAAATAATTACTTTAGACTTCCCCTTCTTTACGGCCATGATTCTTTCTCTCTTTTTTTCTCAGCATCACGATTGATGCCAACAGATCTCTTCTCCTCCCTTGCTTTTAATTTTATATTAATGCAGCTTCGGACCAATATTTGGCCGCAAAATGTAGTAACCAAAAATAATAATGCAATGGCAATTGCAATGATTTTGTGGTAATTATACTACATGCATAGTCCAGACAAGCTGGACAGCTTCTCAAGATGATATAAAAAGGAAACATTTGATTAAACAATCATTTTTTTGTGTGTGTGTTTGTAATTTTTTTTTTGGGAGAGCACAGTTATTTTCAATCCTAAAAATCCTTCAAATTATTCAGTTTCACAGCTTCGTAACCTGTATTTAAATGCAGAACTTCTGCTTCTAAAAATCACTGTTTACATGCGTACATTGCTAAACAGTCTATTATTACAACACCAAACTAAGAGATTTTATTTACCAGAAGAAATATCAAAGTCCCAGAAATGATGCTTTTTTTTTTTTCTTTTTGAAAAGCATAAACAGTTTTTATTTTCTAACATTTGTCTTCAGGATTTTTGGGCATACCACGAATCAAAAGTGATGACACATTAGAGTGATATTCAGCTGGATCCCTCCTGTTACGAAAACCAGAACACAGTAGCATCAGTAGCATCTGTAGTGGTCCGGTTCGATCAGAAGTGGCTGCCTCTACTTCAGCATTCAGCTTGAGATTAACTTTCAAGCTGAAATACTGCTGAATCTGCATCAGAAATCGACTCAGACAGTGAGTCAGCTGTGGATATGGCTTTGCAACAGCTTGCCTTTTGGCTTGGACTGTTTCCTCCAGCTTTGGTCCTGACTCAAAAATGTGTGCTCAAGTCCCCAGTGAGACCACGGTTAGTCCTTAGAGAGGCTGCACCTTCGCCACGTTAAGACAAGGTTTCAGCACTTTCGGTGGACAGCTCCAGCGTTTGAGAGAAAAGCAAACCATAATGCAAATAAAGTCAGGGCACCACACATAAAGAGATGCTCAGCCATTCCCTTAGAGCTAGTACTTGGGGGCAGTTGGGAAGAAAGATGGAAGAAACTTTCGGAGCCAGGCTCATAGAGGGCAGCCATCTGCCTCATCTGACACACTTTTCTGAGTTGAGATTTATTTACTTGTTTGTTTGACTTTCTTTAAAGTCAGTGATTGCCAAATATAAGACGTTATTACGAAAGTATTATTACAGAGTGAGCCATAAACTTTACATTTTGTTACATACAATAGTATGTTGTACTGCACATATCATATTGTAAATCAGAAAGGTATGAGATCTGTAAAATTCATGTTGGTAAGATGGGGTGGGTTATTCCTCTCTCACTGTGGATATGATCTGCAGTTCAAACCGTGAAAGAACCTCTCATTTGGTGCTCTCTACTGTAACAGTGTGTACCTACACTATCTCATTTCCCTGAACACCAGTATCCTCCACATTCTCATTAAGGGGCCTGACTATCCTCTAAATCCGTCCGGGTTTGATCATTAGGACGTACAGGAGGAATCAATCCAGTGAGTGAATTCACATCACATACACCTCCAGCTCTCATCAAATGACCTTGACGGCTGCTGCCGGCTTTGCTCGGTTTTAGATGAGAGACTAAGTATGATAGTGATATGTGTGATGTGCAGATGAAGTGCCATATTGCGCCACAGCGAGTTCGAGGAGGTAAATTCAGGCAGGCTAATGAATATATCATGCTGACTAATTTGAAGTTCAGCTCCTACATAAAGGCAATCAGAGCCTTGCAGGTCTGGGACGCTGATTTGAGGTCGGGGATCTGCAGTGTGCTTGAGCAGACATAAGGGCAGCGCTGTGAATGTCTCGGAGCTGTTTGTTAAGTGTGTAGTTCACCACGCCGGGGTCCTGGCGGTGATTACCTCATCTGTGTGGCACCACCTGATCTCTTGTGTCAGCTCCCAGAATGCAGAGGCTGTATCTTCAGGCGCATGGAATTATAAAGAGGCGCAACATTTGCACATGTGCAACACACACCCTCCTAGTGCGACACTGTCTGGAAGCTCACTTCTGCCTACAAGCCAACATAACACAAGCTGTTCATATGCAGAAGATACTGGTAATACAACATGTGTTGCATGCATGTGATTTGCATATTTTTGTAGGGGAAGGTGTGACAGCCAGCAGTAATAAGAATGCAGGTGGCTTAGAAGTAGAGATGAATGTGTTTCAGACTGGAGCAAATATCGCTGTTACACAACTGAAGAGTAATATCTGTGATGAGGGCCAACTTGTTTGTTTTTTCCCCTCCTGTGCTCCGTGGAGGAGGTCAGGCACAGTTTCAAAGCCTCATCTTTTCTCACTTTGACTCAGTTGGAAATGTGGTGTGTGTGTGTGTGTGCGTGTGGAGGGGTGGGGGTGTCCTCCCGCATTTCCTTTCCACAGGAAATACATCATCCTGTTTTATGTTTGTGAACTGAAGGATTCTAAGAATGACAAACTCTTCTCTCCTCGATTCAGTTCACTGTCACTCGCTGCATGTTCTGATCATTATCACGTAACCTGCCACATGAGGTTATCTATACTGACACGTGTTTATGCTCCTAAAAAAGACATCCTTTGAAGCTTCCTATGCAGCAGTTGAGCAAGAGCACTGTACACATATTATTCAAGGCATTTATCTATGCATGCAAAGTTCTTAGGCATTTGCCTTGTAATGTATGTATTCCTGCTTTTTGCTTTTTTAATACCAAGATCCATGGTTCTGGACCCACAAATATGCGTGCTGCAGCAGGATGTTGGGCTAGTTTTAACCAGGCTCATTAGCTGCATAAGGCGGCACCGGTTAATTAAAATAATTCCCAGTTATCGTGGCTGCTTTGGTAAGCCAAATGATACCGAGGGACTGAAATGCAGCACAGGCTACTCTCACATGGTGAACAGCGCTACTCGACCACAGCTAGCACCTAATTAGCGCTAGAGGAGGAATATTTTACAGCGAATTAACATGCCGCGCTTTGGCCTGAGCCCTAATTGACGAGCCTCATCTGAGAGCTGGTGGAGGACTGCGGCTGTACAGCAGCTCAGCTCAAGCGCAGGAGAGAAACACGCATAGAATATTTAACCATTTCATAATTAGTGAGAATCAGAAAGATGCTTGTTTGGTGGTTGAATTAAGTTTGTTTTTCATGGGTGTTGTGCACTCACTCAAAGGAAGGACCTACTTGTGTTCTCCCATGACCTCTCATGCGCTTGATTTAACATTAAGGCAGGTGGGAGGTGTTACGCAGGTTAGAAGGTGACAGTGGTAAATATCCTATAATCCACGCTCAGATCAAAACTCAAAGGTCCACTCTAATGAAAGCATGTGCATGAGCTATAATCCACAGTAATAGGAAGATGTCCAACAAACACTTCCCTCATCAAGCTGCTCTGTTGAATGACATTAAAACCCAAACAACCTTCAAAATACATATTTAAAACCCCAGGGTAAGCTTTAGCACGTTGCAGCATTTTGGAAGAAAACCCAAATCGCACTCAAATTTGCTTAGACTTTTCTTGAAGGGTATAGTGTGCTCTTTGCTGGCAGTGAATAAGAAAGTTGAAACAAAACCCTCCAATGTTGCTAGATTTTTATTTATTTATTTTTGCTAACACAGCATTTGTGACTACAGTATTGAGATTGAGACATGCACCAGTCGTTGTAACACTGGCAGTGGTTTCAGAAAAAGAAAAAAAACACAAAAAAACAAGAGGCAAATGGAATATATGGATGTAAATGGCATCAAAGGAGAATTTAAGAACATTTAGTTGCAAGTAAAAGTCTTGCAGCTGTTCTCTTGGCTACAGCAGGGAGCTTCAGAGATTCAATCTATGGCATTTTGGCAGTCTATTTTTCTATTCCTCTTATGACTTCCTTCAGTTTATGATTGCTTAAATCGTGTTATCTGAGTTTTGTATTCCACTTCACAGCTAGACACAAATGGGGAACCACATATGCTCGTTAGGACTAGGCGACTGATAAACATCAGTCTGTGAAGAAGTCTGTAAGATCTCAAATTAACATCATCTATAGGCTTCTCTCACATTTTAAACAATGAACATAGTGGACTGATGAGAGCAAAACTTCAATTATTTTTATTTGCTTCACTACTATGTTTGAATAAACCGTCCCAGCTCACGACATCTTCTTATGAAGCATGGTGGTGGTAGTATTATGGTTTGAACCTGCTTTTCTGGATCTGGTCCAGAATGGGTCTTGACTGAATTCTGAATGAGAACCAAATCTAAAGAGAAACAGTCTCCCAAGTCTCCCAGGTCTCATCAAGTTAATATCCTAACATAACATTAATCCAGTGTAAATGTTGCAGAAGGTCCTAAATGTTAGAGCTACTCTGAAACTGCTGTGAACATTACAGATAGAAGGTTTAAAGGTTTTAAATCACATTCATGCTCAAATATATAAAAACTGAAATTTCAAGCATCCATGTGAAATAATGCCACATTCCAGTTACTCGTTATATGTTGCAGATTTTCCATTTATTATTCAAATCCTGAAAACATAATCTGCTCAACCCTTTTCTGTGAAGAAATGCATTCTGGGGTTCAGAAAGTTTAAACTGTATTGTAACCTTCAAGAGTGTTTTTTTTTTCTTTTTTTTTTCCATTTTTACCAGACTTCTTTCTTGTCATAGTGCCATTCCAACGTACTTCACCAAGGAAACTGCTGACCTGCAATGAGAATGCTGAGCTTAATTTGAAAAATGTGGAAAAATACCCAATTTTCTTTTTTCTTTTCTTTTTTTTGTATGTTTTACATGTTAATTATGCAACTATTACATATTTCCACGCATTGTAGAACACTCTTTTCAAAATGTGTAACGTTATTGTTGTTATTTTATAAATTCGGTAGAAAAAAAAGCAACAGAAAATGAACATATGCCTCATGGAAGACCCCAACCTATATAGACCAATTAACTTTTCTGCCCCTGGAAACGAACTGCAAAGACTCATGGAACAAATCCCTTTTAACAACAACTGAATGTAGCTGCAGTCTGAATGGTTTATTAGAATCTGGGTAAGGTATTATTACAGGTCACAGGTTTCACAGTTGCTTACTCTGAGGGTACCTTTCATTACTCCATGATTAAATGATTCATTAACAGCACATACTCGCTTCACGGTGTGCCATGGGGTCTGGTGCACATTAGCGGATGTTATGGTACTGTAATTAGCTTTGAAAACTGGAAACATTTGCCCAAAATTCCCTCTGATAATATTTGTTAAAAAAACAAAAAAAAAAAACAATAAAGTGAGACAGTTCCATTATATTGTTTGACCAAAATGATGCTTATCCCCCTACAAAATATGTCTCATCCACTCTTGTGCTTTCTTTCCCTTTTGTGTGCAGAGCTGGAACAACACCGTCACATTTTGACACGCAGTGTCAGTTGTGAGGAGGGTGGGTGGGAGCGCTGACTCGTCTTCAAAAATATATTTTTTTTTAATCCATCTATTTGTATGATTACGTTTGTTCTCAGCATGTTAATCTGGATGTCAACAGAAGCAGAGCCTGAGTTGTGTGTTTCAGAGACCTGGGAGTCTTTTGATCAGACCACCACTGCCTGCAAAGCTGAGCCCCTTTGCAACTCTACCGAGACTTGTTTGCAGCTGTACACACTGTAAGCACGGGCTGCTGCCTGGGTCGGTGCTCCCACAGGGCGCTTATACCGTATACGTTCACACACACACCTGTACATTAACATTTCTCAAACAGGGAGATGTCTTTGTCCATACACTCACAAGCATTAACATGCAAACGTTTTTGGCACCCCTGATGATAAGATGTATCTTAAGCAAGATTATCCTCTTATTTAAAGAGGAAAAAAGCCTGATGTTAAAGTTTTGGCCCCTAATGGACTTAGTGCCCTTCCCTTTGGCAAGTGTTGCAGCTTGCAAATGCTTTTTGTAGCTAGTTAAGAGTCATTCAATTCTTGCTTGGGGCTTTTTGGTCGTTCCTTCTGCAAAAGGCTTCTTGTTGTCTGAAATCCTCTGGTCGTCTTCCATGTACTGCTCTTTTGACTTCTCTCCATAGATTTTCAGTGTTGTTTAGGTCAAGACTGTGTGGGCTTTATCATGTTTCTGAAGTCATTATCTTTTTCATCTTCAACCCTTTTTTTGTTTTAGACTATGATTGCTTCCAGATATTACCGATATTTAATTCAATCCATTTTTCTTTCTCCCATGCATGCCCCTGGCTGCAAAAACACGCCTCAAGTACGATCAGTCCAGGTCTTGTGTTTTAAAGTTCTACACCTTTTTGCTCTCCTTATTGCTGCTGTTGCTTATGGCAGCCGAAAACTTTTATTGTATCACGTTTGGCTCATGTTTGCTTGCAAACACTGAACTTAGCAGTTCTGATGGAGGTTTTCTTGTGATTTTACTCTCCCACAAGTACGATATGTGTGCAGGTGCTGCTGGACAGTTGAATGGTTAGCTCCAGGTCAGCCTGAAGCTGTTTTTAAAGTCTTGCATTATTATGATAGTAGCCTTTGGAATGAAATAATGTGCCCAGTAAAACAATCATTCACTGGTTAATTCACGAAGCCTCAAGACAAAGCATTTTTTTTAGTTTTTTTTTTTTTTTTACTTTGTGAATGTGTTCCAATAACTGTATATAAGTGTTTTGTATTTTATTTGTTTATTTATTTGCTCTTGATTCTGCCTCTGAGGACATTCAAAAATAATCTTTTCATCATTCAGGGATTCTTTTGCAATAACGGTTTTGAAAATTCCCAGTTTGAACCTCTTGGGGTGTCCAAATTTTAGCATTTGTGTTCCATCTATGCTTTTGGAAGATCAGTTCATCTCTTTCAGTCGGAGCATGTATTTCTGACCAGGGATGCCCAAACTTTTTCATGGTACTGTACATCAGCTCCCAGTGGCATGGAGTTACACACTCCATTGTGGGATGGGGGGTTAGAATAAAAAAGAAAAAAATGTGCGCTGTGGGGTCAACACATGCAGCTGTACACACACTCGCGCATGCATTAGGGCCCACTCACTGACACATGAAAGCAGACACAGAGACGAGCAGCCTCAGTGGGCCTCAGAGAGCTCTAATGGCCTTGTAGAGTGCGGTCAGAGAGAGCGAGGGTGAAGAGCGGGGCAAGGTGAAGACGAACAATTCTGCTTCCCGTGGAAAAAAAAATACACAGGCGTGCGCGGACACGTGCACCTGTGTGCTCCCATTCACTGTAAATGCGCTCGGTGAAAAGCACAGGAGGCTGAGAAGACGCACAAACGCACCACAGCAAGCAGAATTCATCACATTACTTACTTTCTTACACACGCTCAGACACACTGCATTGCTACAGTCAAGCAGCCCTGTCCTGATGAAGCTGCTGCTCTAAAAGGAGCAGAACATGAATTATGCAGGTTTATCTTCACGAAGGGGGTTTTTCTCTTTTTTCACCACATCCCTCTAAGCCAGCTGTTTTCTGTCTTTTCTCCCTTTTCTCCACTCTCTCTTTCACTCTTTTGCATTCATCTTTATCTAAAATAGTTATATCTTTTTCACTTTAAATTATGTCTTCCAGAAAAACCAAGTTCCCCCTCCTCCTTCCCCCTGCGTGCTGCCTCCAGGGCTGCCTGTGTTTCTCCCTCTGTGCCTTTCCACAGCACCCATTACCTCCTTTCCATCTTTCCTCTTTCTATCTTTGTCTTGATGTTTCAGACACACTCTGTCTCTTCTTGTCTCCCCTGCCTTCAGCTCACTTGTCCTGGTGGATGGAGTGCTAAGCAGGAAAAAAGGGAAGAGGGTCTGCGCCGCTCCAGTGGTATTGGATTCTCATAAGTGTGTGAAATCAGAGAAGCGGAAGTCTCATGGTTTGTCTTATGCCCCCGCTGCTCAAGTTACCCTATTAAAGAGGCTTTTGCCAAATGTTCTGACTGATCCATGACAAAGAATTATTTGTTTGTGAAGAAGGTAAGTACAGGCTTGTACTGCATGTACTGTGGCAAGAAAATATGTGAATCCCTTGGAATTCATTGATGTCCTGCTTTAATTTGCCATATGATGCGGTCTGATCATCATCTGCTGTAAGCTATGATAATAAACAAACACAATGTGCTTATGCTGAGAACTGCGCAAGGCTGGAAAAGATACAAAATCGTCTCGCAATGTTTTGCTGCCCATCGGTCCACAGTTTGACAAACTGTCAATAAATGGAGACAGTCTACCACTGCGGATGCTCTTCCTCGCCAAGATGTCTCCAAAGGCACAACAGAGATTTCTCAATGATGCAAAGAAGAACCCAAAAGTAACTGAAACTGGGAGACATCTCTGTTCATGAGTCTACCATACAAAAGGCATTGAACACCACAGAGGGAGCAACAACAATAAAACAAATCCCGCTTGCCTGTAGTTTTCTGAAGAGCACCTCGGTGACTCACAGTACTGCTGGATAAATGTTTTGAGGACTGATGATACAAAAGCGTGCAAGGACACAGGCAATCATCATAAAAACATCCTCCCACTGGTGAAGCGTACTGAGATGAGCATCATTTTTGGTTAGCTTTGCTGTCTCAGGCTGGATCATCATCAGAAGAAAATTCCAAAGTTTACCAAAACATCCTTCAGGATAAATGTCAGGGTGGTTGCATCAGTTCGGTGACGCAGCAGGACAATATATACAGTTGTTGTTAATATAATATAATTTGTAGCTCAGATGAGGTTCAGATTACATTTTTATGGCAAAATTAATACTTTTTCTTGCCATGGATTAGAGAAAGAAATGAAATTGATTTTTTTTTTTGTGATCTGATTCGCAATTTATAAAACACCTACAATCTATTCTTAATTCAAAACAAAATTCCTGACATAGTTAATCGATTGAAGTCTGCTTCATGGGTAGACATTTATGAATCACAAATATATCCAGCAGAAAAATTACATACACTGCAGGTACAATGTACTACAGAAGAGTACCAGGGCCACTGAGAAAAAAGTCAGAATTCTGACTTTTTTTCCTCAGAATTCATTTTTTATCCTTTAGTGGCCCTAATACTCTTCTGTAATGTACATTTTCAGGATCATACTTTTTTTTGTTTTGCATGGAACAAAGCAAAGCAGCTTACAATTCAATTCAATTCAATTTATATAGCATCTGTGACGACACAAGGTGCCTCTAGGTGCGTCTGAGAAATCCATCCATGATCTACAGCAGCATAACTAGGAGGTGGCCGAAGCACCTTGAGTGGCGTCTACACCACAAAGGTGCAATACAAGCATGTTGTTGTCTAAAAGACGACAGGGTTAAAGGCTTCATCAAAAAGGAAGATGATAAAACCTGAAGCTTGAAGCTCATCATTTACAGTGGGTCAAAAAAGTAATTATTCAGCCACCAACTGTGCAAGTTTTTTCCACTTAAAAAGATGAGAGAGGCCTATAATTTTCATCATAGGTGTACCTCAACTATGAGACACAAAATGAGAAAAGAAATCCAGAAAATCACATTGTCTGAATTTATTTGCAAATTATGGTGTAAAATAAGTATTTGGTCACCTACAAACCAGCCAGATTTCTGTCTCTCACAGACCTGTAACTTCTTCTGTAAGAGGCTCCTCTGTCCTCCACTGGTTACCTGTATTAATGGCACC
>JBAMYA010000004.1:4632206-4645278 GCA_037176975.1 Arrhamphus sclerolepis
AGAACACCAGACCTACTGTGAAGCATGGGGGTGGAAACATCATGCTTTGGGCTGTTTTTCTGCAAAGGGACCAGGACCACTGATCCGTGTCAAGGAAAGAATGAATGGGGCCATGGATGGTGACATTTAGAGTGAAAACCTCCTTCCATCAGCAAGGGCTTTGAAGATGAAACATGGCTGGGTCTTTCAGTGTGACAATGATTCCAAACACACCACCCGGGTAACCAAGGAGTGGCTTCATTAGAAGCATTTCAAGGTCCTGGAGTGGCCTAGCCAGTCTCCAGATCTCGACCCCATAGAAAATCTTTGGAAAGAGTTGAAAGTCCGTGTTGCCCAGCGACAGCCCCAAAACATCACTGCTGTAGAGGAGATCTGCATGAAGGAATGGGACAAGATATCAGCAACAGTGGTGAAGACTTCCAGAAAATGTTTGACCTCTGTCATTGCCAACAAAGGGTATATAACAAGGGTATATAAAAAAACAAACAAAGGGTATATAACAAAGTATTGAGATAAATTTATTGTTATTTATTGTAATTATTATTGACTAAATACTTATTTTCCACCATGATTTGCAAATAAATTCCTTAAAAATCAGACAATGTGATTTTCTGGATTTTTTTTTCTCATTTTGTCTCTCATAGTTGAGGTATACCATCCATCCATCCATTAGCTATACCCGCTTTGTCCTGTGTAGGGTCACAGGGGTCTGCTGGAGCCCATCCCACTCACTTTGGGCGAAAGGCAGGGTTACACCCTGGACAGGTCGCCAGTCCATTGCAGGGCCTGAGGTATACCTATGATGAAAATTACAGGCCTCTCTCATCTTTTTAACTGGGAGAACTGGCACAATTAGTGGCTGACTAAATACTTTTTTTTGCCGAACTCAAACTCATCTACAAGTTTACTGGAATAAGGTCCAGTAAACTTGTAGATGAGTTTGAGTGAGAAATACCAATAGGAGAGAAGCAGTCTATGTAAGAACCAGTAGGTACAGCTGGTGCCAAGGTCTCTGTGCTGTCTAGTGTAATCCCCATAGTTGGTAGGACAACATGAATTTGGTCTCTAATATTTCCTCTTCTGTTAAAAAAGTTCATAAAGTCATCACTGCTTAAATGAGATGGAATTCATGACGCTAGAGCTGTGACTCTGAGTCATCCTGGCTACAGTGCTGAAAAGAAATTTGTGGTTATTCTGATTTTCTCTAACGATGGATAATTGATTTTCAAAAAAGCTCTTTTATACATTACCAATATCTTTCCAATCGAGATGAGGATTCTTTTCATTTATTAGAGTGACATTTTCCGTCCAGCTTTCTACACTTCTGTTGAAGACGCCACATTTCTGCATTAAACCAGGGCACAAACTTTCTAGGATTAACTACCTTCATTTTCAGAGGAGCAACAGTTAAAAGTCCTGTAGAGCCATCTGCAAGATTATCAATGAATGAAGAGTCAAGACCTCCAGAGTAGTCTACAGCAGCATAAATAGGAGACAAGCATCCAAGCGGAGAAGGAATTTCTTCCTTGAACTTAATGACAGCGCTGTCAGAGATCTCTATTGTAACAAATCTGTTTATCACACATGACATCATTGTGACAAGTAAACTGGAACAAGATTAAAGAATGGCCAGATAGAACTGGCTTTTGTGGGAAGATTGTTAAGCACTTGACTTCAGTTCCATAAGTACACCGTATGATTGCAGCAGTGAGTGGGTCCTTCCACATGCTGACTGAATCCAGCTGAGTCAACTAGAGCAGTAAAACTAGAGATAAGGCTGCCACTGTCCACATCCATGTGAATGTTGAAGCACCAACTATGATGACCTTATCTGCCTGGAGAACTAGATCTACAAGTGCCAGACATTTATGGGAACATCCGCAACAGAGTCAGGAAGCCCTTTCTGCAGAATATTTGATTTCCATCCTAGAAAGGATCCCACAAGTCTGTTAGTTGTTACAGCTACCAAAGGTGGCTAATTTGAGTCAAAAACTGGATTATAAATTGATTCCCTGATTTATTTAAAAAACAAACTTCAGTTGTTTATTTGTTGTATGCTTTCATTTTAGAATCCAGTGAGACATTAAACTGCATCATTTTCAACAACAAAAACCCAACGTTTGACCAGTGGTTGTACATGGATCCAAGAATTTGATTTGACATAATTTATACATAAAAATGGCATGTCGTAATAAGTGTGTAAATTTAGCTCGCCTTCCAAAGATGTGATTTTGAGATTTTAGATATATTCTATATTTTAGATATATTCTATAATGCCCTTTTTTTTCCCCAAAGAAACAGTTCTAGTTCTGTAATATGCATCCTTCTATGGACTGAGTTTCAGCATTCTGTAGTCTAAAGACAAAGACCTTTGCAAATGCAAACAGCACAGTTGGGACCAATCCTGTGGCTTTGGAAGGATGTGGATGGATGTGCTGGATAAGGGAGAAACCATTAGTCATGATTACATATTACATGTGCTTCCCAAATGCAATATTAGTGGGAGCGCTTTGTTTTGGTTTTTAATCAACAAACAGATAATTACTTAACTTCCGAAATAAAAATAAAAAAAAGCTTTTGTAATTGTAACTTTAATTGATGGCAAAGATATTAAAGATATTATTTTCATACTAGGCATAATCTTTACCCATTCTCAAACAGGAATATGATGTGCACGATTAGGGAACATCTTCCTCTTCAGACAGACGCACTTAGATTTACTAAACCAGGAAAATGAACTTCTTGGTCATGAAGAACTGTCCAGCTGTGCTTTTCTACAAACAAAGGTACAGGACGCTCTGTGACTGTACGCTTTGAACGGTGTGAAGAGAGGAGATGAGCTGTCATCTGGTGGCCACTAGCTGGTGGATGCTGATAGGGCCGTACAGTTAATCAAACTTTATTTGGGATTTCAAAATCTATTTTACCACATATTCTTTCTTTTGTTCTGAATGACACTTGTTTCAGACAGACTGTAGGTGAGTGATTTCTTCTTACTGTTTAATGTATAATTATTTATTCGGGTAATATCACGTTTGAGTATGTGGCTGTTATTTGAGCAAGGAAGAGTCAGCTTTCTTTTAAGTTTGATAAATGCATCTTGTTTCAGTCTATAGTTGTTTTTTAAATAACTGTGAGATCCAGAAGGCCCAGCTGGACTGGCTGAGAAGCTGAAGAAGAATTCCTATCGAGCTTCTGGGACCCCAGTACGTTTGGGCTAATTGGACAGCTGAGGCTAAAACGTGGGTTCGGGAGCAGTTTGTTGAGATGCGTCACATGAAATGTGACTTTTAGTCGCATTCATGAAGATTCTGTCAAAATTAGGCAGAAAAAGCAATAAATTCACCAACCTGGTCAAGGCCTGTTGACTAGGAATACCACCAGATGGTGAAAGGAATACTTCCTGGATCTTCTCAATCCTGTCACTAGCTTGGGCTACTGGTTTTGTTGCTATGGGCTGTTCAGCAAGCACAAAATACAACAGCTACAGAGACTCCTCTATTAAGTCTCTTCTCTCAGTCTGAAAGAAAAACTCCTGAAAGGGAAGAACAACACCAAAGAGAGTGTTTGGTTGCTGTTCCTGTTCACTGTAAGCACTAAAGCATAATACAAACAAAATGCCATTCACCTCCCCTGTAAAGGGTCAGAGGCAGAAATTTCAGAAAGCTGAAAGCAGCTGCTGGAATCCAGGGACAAACAATGTCACCTCCCTCCCCAGCAGTGTGGTGGGAAGTCACCAGTGGGCCAGTCACCGGGGCCATTTTCATCTCGCTCTTAAAGCAGCTGCTGTGTCCTTGTGGGATCGATCTGCAGTGGCACTGTCAGGTCCATTCTGCTGTGCCCCTGACAGCTGGGAACCCAGTCACTTCTAACAGTGGCACATCACATGGCACCAAGCCTCCCTTCTGATTTCAGATACATCCAGCTTAAAAATACACGAGATCTGGCCCACTGCCATCTCCACAGCAGCAGTTCACGCGTACGATAATACCAGAAGAGCCCCTTTGTTTGACAGTATTTGGATCTTGTACAGCTTTGGTTTGTGACCTCGTTTGTACTCGTGGGATGACAGAAGGTCTTCACTTTAGGGAGCTTTTTTAGAGATGTACTTTAAAAAAAAATGTTCAGCCCTTGAATCATTTAAGGACAGCTTTTGAGTTTTGATTAGATTTCCAGTTTGTTTGTACTCACGAGATTGTTGTTCTTAAAAAACCTATGTCAAACAAGCGTAATAAAGCTGTTCAACAGAGAGTATCATGATGATCTGACTGCTGAGTCTCCTTGAGCAGAGAGGCGGAGTTAAAGAGAGAGATGAGAGGCTCACGACTGATGGTTAAGATCTGTGCAAAAAATTAGTTGACCAACGCACAGCTGTATAGTTTCTGATTCTGAGGAGATGAGCACAGATAAAATGTTTGTTTATTTGTTTGTTTTTACACACAGATTAGATCATCTGTACTCATGTTCATATTGGACTTAAACCCCTCAAACGACCGTTTTTGTTGCCCATCTCTGCTCTTTCCCGTCATCCTCACACGCAGACTCTCCTCCCAAACCACCCAAAAAGCCTCGTGCGCAACGGGCCGTAATTTTTTCCAGTTCTTGTTCGGACATCTTTTTGCGTTTAATCATGAGAGATTGAACGGATTAAGATGGAGATTACGTGTGACGGGATTACACTGGCCCTGATATTGGGAGGCCTCTGGGAGGGGATGAGGAGACAGAGGTGGTGCATGGGGGGGAGTGGAGGAGAACGAGAAGCATGGGGCCTGTTGGGGTGCATGAGAGTGGATAAATGATGAGAAACAAGGAAAGCGAACAGGATTAGAGAGATACTTTTGTCAAATGAGAAGAATAAAGAAAATGGGGGGGAAACAGTAAAGTATGGGACGTGTGAATGGAAAGAAAGATAGATAAAAAGACAGATACACCCAGAAGAGGTTAGAGGACAATTTTGAATCACATGTTGGGAGGTAATCTAGTCATTCTATTCACAATAATGATGAAATCTGTGAAATACATATCCCATGCAGCGATGGCTACATGTATTTAAAATACATATTCAAAATACAAATCATATTTTGCAAATTGTATTTGAGTATTGAAAGATACATTGTATTTTTTTAAATTCTTTTTTAATTAAAAACTGTGCTTTGTAGTGTGAAAATACTAAAATACTTTCTGAGAGTTCTATGTCTAGATGACGTAGAGAAAAACAAAGCGTGCAGCCTCTGAGTCACTGTTCAGAACTTGGCAAAGCCAGTTTTTCATTGACTTGGCAACAGTTGCAGCATTATTTGTCATTTCATTTCAGTTTTCCTCTTTTGTACAGCCATGTGGATGTAAAAAAAAAAAAAGAAAATAAAAGAAAAACCAACTGTTTCATAGTTGTTTTGAGAACATCTCTGGTTTAACGTGTCAAACGCATGTGATTAATGTTCCTGTACATGTTCTGTAAAGCCTCGTCTTCCACCAAGTGGCAGGTTGAAGGTCATCCAGGAAGTACAATTTGCTGCAGTTACTCGACTGGATCCAAAACAGAGCAAATCCCCATTGACTCCAATGTGAAAAGTGCCAACTTTGCAGCAGAATTAAAAAAAATTTACAGCCTGGTCCAAAAGAAAGAAAATCAGTCTTGGTCTCTATAGTTAGACTTTACATTTGTGACAACTGTACGAGGAGTCTACTGCATCAGATAAATTTATATTAAGTAGTAAAACTGACAAATCACTGGACGTCATTTAACATGCTTGACTGACAGTTGGTCACTGGCTCACTGGATGATTCACAAATACACAGGACAAGATTCACACATGTATTTCTGATGCACACACAAATATAACTTGAGTTACAAACAGCTTCTGGTGTGTGGACTTCACTGCATCTGTGTTTGAAGCTTGAGACTCCCCTGCCGTGCCTCAACTCACCATTTTTTTTTTAAACACAGAATGATCTTGCAACCAATCAGATGTCATCCTTGTGTCAGTCGATCATAAGAATGCACCCCACGTGGAAAATGATTTGCTCATCAGCCAATCACTTTAAACCATTCAAACAGCGCTATCCCAGACAGCACGCACACATCTGGCCGATATCGGCCATAAGACAGTACATCGGCTTCTAATTCTAACATCTGATAAAGATCAGCTGAAGAGGTGGATCTTTTCAGTTATTTTCCCAGATCATTAAACTTGTGGGCTCGGTCAGAGTTGGGTCAGCCCACTGCCATTGGCGCATCTCAGACAGCACACTTGCTGACGTTGGCCAGATAAAGTTTTTATCGGCCAAACGGCGCACGGAGAGTGTTTGCTCAATGGCAAGATATCACCTGGATGTCGGTCCAAAATATAAGAATAGATAGATAGTTAGTTATAACTACTATTTTTAAATTTAAAGTGCTCATCATCATCATCATCATCAAAGTGTACAAAAAAATGTTTCAACCATAGTCCACTAGCTCAGCATGTGTGGAGCAGTTTTAGCTCAACAGGCCCTGCCTTTTATCATTATTATAATTATTATTGTTGTTGTTGTTTTTTAGCACAAGTTTATAATCATTGGTCCATGGTATTCTTGTAGTATTCTCTCTTAATAAAAAAAAAAAATATATATATATATATATATATATCTGTATACATATAAACAAAAACAAAGCAGAATTTGAACCCACTACTTACAAAGTAACAGACTGTTAGCCAGCCTGTTGAGCTAAAGCTGCTCCAATGAAACTGCTGCACTAGTGGACTATGGTTGAAAGCAGCATTCCTGTATTTTGGACCAACATCCAGGTAATATCTTGCCATTGAGCAAACACTCGGGGCCAAATGGGCCATTTGGCTGATTAAACTTTTTTATCTGGCGGACATCAGCAAAATGTATTTATGCTGTCTGGGGCACACCAACGGCAGTGGGCCAACCCAACTCCGACCGAGCCCACAGTGTTGATGATCTGGGAAAATAACTAAAAAGGCTCTTTGGCCAATGTTAATCAGATGTTATAATTAGCGGCCGATGTACCGTCTTATGGCCAATATCGGCCAGATGTTTGTGTGCTGCCTGGGATAGTGCTGTTTGAATGGTTTAATGTGATTGGCTGATTAGTAAATTGTTTCTTACGTTATGATTGGCTGAAACAAGGAAGACATCTAATCGGTTGCAGATCATTCCGTGTTTAAAAAAAAAATATGCTAGGGGAGTCTCAAAATTCACACACAAATGCAGTGAAGTCCACAAACCAGAAGCCATTTTTAAATCAAGTTACATTTGTGCCTGCATCAGATAAACACATGTTAATCTGCCTTCTATTGAGACTGTTCTTACTCCATATTTACAACATAGTGCTGTGTGATTTGAGAAAAAAAAAACAAGTGTCAAAGACTCTCTGTACAAATCTATTCTGGTCACATGACCAAATAGCTTGTCCAGTAAATGGTTATACAGATCATGCCCCTTTGTGTTCAGCACATATAGGCAGCCTACAGTTCTTTATTGATGGCTTGGCCTGATCGGTCTGAATATCAACTCCTTGCTTCCTTGAGAAAGAAACATGTTTTCTAGTTTCTAACTAACAGCTGACAGTTGTATCCTACTCAGTTTTAATGCATAGTTAAGCAACTAAAAGAAGTCCATTTTTCAAAAGACTTTGTTTTTCACAGCATATAGCACATCATATACATTCTCTCCAAAATCCACTGCAAAAGATGACTTTTTTCACACATGAGGCAAATCACACTCCAAAAAAAAAAAACACCGGGAGGAATTTTGCTACTACATAAGAGATGACGGAGGTTCCCCTGAGAATGAATGGATGTACGGCATAGGTGCACAGAAGCAAGTGAAAAGGAGGTGTAAGCGTGATTGTCTCAACACACACCTCTGGCTTTGTAAAGTAAAGGTATCAAAGGTAGAGTGATTCCAGTCCTTTTGGCCGCATTGAGTAAACTAGCTGTTGTTGATTAATCATTCAGAAAATTAAATGTTTATTATGGACATGCGTGCATGTAGTAGTGGTAGTGCACTCAGAAATTACTTTTGAGCTATAAATTAAATAGTGAAACTGTATTCAGTTTATCACTTCAGGTGTTAATATTGATTCACATTTACCATTTTTGATAAATGAGGAATGGTCCACTTGTCACATTACTCAGTTATGCAGTGGAAGACTTGTTCAGGGCTGAGAGTAAACTTTGCTCTAAAAAAATATAAATAAATGATAATCAGTGAATTAATTACAAACTAGTTCCTACGTGTTTCCCAGTTGCATATATCATTTATGTCTAAGCAGATTTGTGCCGTAATTAGGTATAGCGCTGCAACATTGTCCACTTAATCAACTGAGTGCAGAAACTCCCTCGGGAAAGTATTTTAGGTGCTATTAAAATAGTTTGTATTTTTCTTATTTTTTAAAAGTATAGTTTTTGTTGGTTTTTTTGGAAGCGTATTTTAATATATTTTGTAAGGTATGAACATGTTACACCGAGGGACCTGTGTTAGTTTTTTTTTCTTTTCAGAGCACTTACTGCATCAGCTCTCTCTCTCTGTACATATACATATATATATATATATGTGTGTGTTTGTGTGTGAATTATATATGAATTATGCACATTGTCCACACACACATTCCACACACTCTTTTTGATGGAGTATTATCTGCATTATCTGTGTCTCTGCATGTGCACATCGAAGGAATAAGTACGCTGAGTCAAAATTTATTTATTTTTTCTTGTTTTTCGACAGTGACAGTGCTTCCCAGTATGCTCATTAAAACCGAGCCTCTTTATTTTCTGTAATGTCATCTATTTTCTTTTACTGGCCCTCTGTGACCAGTTCATGGTCACAGAGGGCCAAGAGCCTGTACCAGCTGTCATCAGGAGTGAGGCAGGGTGCACCTTGGACAGGTCTCCCATCCATCACATATCATGCTTTTTGCTGTTTTTTTTTTCTTTTTCTTTTTTTTTTTGTTTGTTTGTGTTTTTTTTTTTTCTTTTGGAGTAAAATGTAAATGTGGGTAATGTTTATCTATCCACATCTTAGTCCCGTTAGACTATTATCTTATTGACTGGAAACCATAGGAGAAGGATGGATGGATTAAGATCTCGACTTTGAGATACTTGGCCACTTTGTGATGGCCAACGTCATATAATTTTTCTTTTTAAGACAAATACAATCATTTATTAGCTTTAAGAATGGCTTCGTGGGTTTTGTTGTGTGCTTTTTTTGTTTTTGTTTTTCTCCATTTTTTGGTCTGGACCAAAGCAGAACTTCCATGCACTTCAGATTTATTGACTATTTTGGGAACATTTCATTATTATCAATTATTTGCTTTTACATTCGCTGTCTGTCATGATTTCAAATGAGAAGACAAAAACAATTGATTCTTTTAAGTTTATTAGTAGGTACAGTTTTTAGTTGCTCAGTCATATTTTTTTTTCCAATTAGAATTTTTTTTATTTTAAGTGGTTAAAGTCATGACATTTCAAATTAAAAGTTCCACTGCTGTTGGAGATCAAAGGCACATTGAAACATGCATTCACATTTTTCCTATTCTCACATACTGTCTGCCCAAACAGTACTGCTGATTACAATTGCCCAGCCGATACTGGGGAATTTATTCATCATTTTCTGTGTCATCTCTGCTTATCCACGCTTCATTCATTTTGAGCTGCCAGTTTTTGGTGTAAGTGGAAGTCATCAGAGCACCGTTATAATGTGTTTGTATGAAGGCAGCAAAACATAGAGAGAACAGAGGCAAATGGAGACACCTAAAGACTTCAGCGTTACTCACTCGGATCAAACGCATCATGCAGCAGTCATTGTATTAGCAATGAGTAAGTGTCTGTCCAAGAAATACGCCACTAAAAAATAATTTGGAGCTTCGGTTGCACTTTATTCCATCATGCTGTGATGAGAAATATTTGGAGGAAAATATGAATGTAAAGAACAGACTGATGGCCAAGCAGGCAGGAGTGACAGACAGTTCTTCTGCATCCACAAGCTGTCCTCCTTGTTTACTCTGGAGGCTCTCTTTTGCATTGGCTACAATACCTTGATGTCACCCATCGATTGTCAGCAGTTAGAAAGACGTGCGCTTTGCCCTGATTAGCATACAATTAGGACTGACCTGCCGCCCCTGGGACTGGACAGAGCGAGGGATGGATGGAGGTCTTTAGAAGGAGGGAGAAAAGCAGAGAGGGAACAGCAGCCTGACACAGTGGCTTCTGTTTCTGCTGACATGTGCAGAACAGTGGTGGGGTCTCAAAGGGCACCGTGGGCCAAGGTGTGCCAAACTTGTATTGACGCCTGGGAGAGGCGTCTCGACCGCACTGACGGACGCCAGTGTGAGGGCTTAATGACTGTCCCAGCCGAGGAAAAGATGTATAGATATGTGCTTTCTTGTATCGCACTGGCAGGAGAATATTTTTATAATAACACTTTATCCTTTATCCACCATATACTGTATGGCCACTTAAAAATATGCTTTAGGTGATCGTTTGATTTGTTCCAAGGAACAAACACCTTATTGATCTAAGGATCATTTTCAGTTTAGGAAATGTATCGTTGTTAAAAATCATCTTCACAAGTTTGCGGTTGTGCCCTCTTCAAAACTTTTTCTTTTGTATTTGCCAAACCAACAGTCCAAGCCGAACTTTGAACTTTTATATTCAGTTATTCATTACCTTTGATTGATTTTGCAGACACTTATCCACAGTATCTTACAAGTGATGATGCAGAGTTTAGTATCTTACCCAAGGAAACTTCAGCATGTCGACTATGAAAGTTAAAACTTCTGTTAAAAGTACAACCTCCTGATGACCTGAGCTACAGCTGTCCCACAGGAAAAGGAACATATGGGAGAGACTATTTTTAAAATGTATGAAAATTTTAGCCTCGTTTTGGGGATAAGATTCCATAGATGGCTATGTAGATTTGTCAGTGGTACCTGCAGATCTTCAGATGGCCACTAGTAGGCAGCTTTGAGAAGGTTTCCATCATAGAAAGTGACACAACGGAACTTGAAACCCCCACCAGAAAAGTTTCTTAAATTATTTTAGCAGTGGTTCAGCTTATAACAAGACAAATCACACTAATGCCATAGACGGGGTCCCCGGTTTTAAAATATATTAGGACCAAGAGGACTAAGTACGATGGACTCCAGGTTATGCTGGCAGTGTTTACTACACAGTGCTAGCCAGACGCGAACTATAAAATGAAGCTATTTAACGTTCATGGTGACAAGGAATGTCGTGAAGAGGGGCAGTGAAGAAAGTGAAGAGACAAGAAAATAAGAGCGCCATCACGAAGATCCTGTACGCAAGTTATTACTGGACCAGAGTAAACCGAGACAGCAGGGCCTTGCCAGGATGCTGCAGGAAGTGACTTTAATTTCAGTCTCTCAACTGACCACTAGGGGCTGGCTCTAAAAGTGAGTCCACTGACTCCATGATCAGCGGAAATTAACATATTTAACTTATTTATTTTAGTGAGAGAAAAAAAAAAAGAAAGAAAAGAGGAATCCAGAGCCTCAACAGACTGCTGGAACTGAACACATGGCTTTTAGCTGCATGAACCTCACATGGAGTACACTCCAGAGACACTTGTAACTTTTTCTGGGACCACAGACAGCATTTTTAGGCAGATGGAATTCATGTAATCTGTCTAGTCTCTCTGACAAGGACAAAAGACCAGAAGTACTAGGACTAGATGATAAAGATTAAAAAAATAAATAAATCTGAAGTATTCTCAGGCCCCGCCCACAGAGTGTTCCACACCTGAGAATTTTCAGTGGTGAGGGTGAGAGGGACCTGTCATCCAACTTGACCCCTCATTGCCTCCTCCAGCCCTTCATCCCTACATGTGAACTTCCTCCCCTCTCTGACCTCCCGCCTTATTGAGTTCACAGACGAGATAAATAAGCTGGTCACCGCTCGGCCCAAACTCATTCACCCACCCATCTCCTGTAATCTTTTCCCTAACTTCTACTCTGCACCCATGTGTATCAAAGAAACAATGCCCTCCCCCTCCACCTCCTTCCTCTTCACAACACCATTACAGCCAGTCTCCACCTCACCAGTCTAATTGAATGCAGTGATATGTTTTTTTTTTGGGCCATGGTTGCATGGAATGAATTACCTGGATTTCTGTTATCAGAGAAAATCAAGAGGTGCTTTCAAAAGAGGTTGAAAATGTCTCTGTTTACTCAAGATTGATCTTTAATTATCTTCAATCACAAGTGTTTCTTTGTAATATCGGAATATTGTGCTGTGATCTGCTCAAGGTGGTTCTTTGGTTGAACCTCACACCTAAAATATGATATAGTGACCCTGGTTTAATGTGTTATGTATTATTCATTATTTATTCCTTCATATTGGGCATCCACTGTTTAATGTGTGTTGGTGTATGTAATTATGTAAAAACAAAATATAATGAAACTGAAGGAGACAACAGGAAGAATAGCTCCTGTTTTTGACACAAGCTAATGGGGCTCTCAATAAAAATAAACAAATAAACCAGTCACAAACAGGCATGTTTCTAGTCCAAGTCCCAAGAACCTGGTTCGACAGTCATAACCAGTTTTTATTGACTCTGCCCCTCCAGACTGTGGCGCAGTGAATGTTTCTCAAACAAACAAGCAATGTGGTGGTGTTGCTGCTTTAGTTAGACTCATTTCGGTGCAAAACTGTTAATATGTGATGCTGATTCATTTGAATATCTGTGTCTGTTCCCCAATATCTGTCACTTCCATTGCTTTGAAAAGAATTCCAAATAGATTTGACAATAACAGACCTTTGATTGCCCACAGACCTCCAAGGTTCTCTGCAGGTTTCATCCATAACATCTCTGGGCTGCTTGCTGCCACCACAACAGATTTCAAGCATGTTGTCCTTGTTGGTGATTTTAGCATTCACATTGATAATCCCACAGATAAAAGTGCCAGTGAAATGTGTGGTGTGTGAGAAAAACTTTTGATCTGTTAAAGCATGTGAAAGAGGCCACACACAAATGAGGGCGCACACTGGATGTGGTAATTAGCAAGGCTGTTGATATTTCTAACTGCTGTAAAAGACATTGGTCT